>OVBL01000345.1:0-600000 GCA_900406555.1 Pseudoturritis turrita
GTATTCCTAAGAGACACATAAGGACATCAAAGCATGCATTTCTTACGGCGTGATAATCAGCGAGAAGCAAGTGTCTTTCAGGTTGAAAGCGTGCATAGTGCTCTCCAAATTCTCTTACGACTTGAACCAAGATTCTTCCACCATTCTTCATGAGTGACAAGTCTAGAACCATATCTAAATGAGCCATTTTTTTAGACTGAAAGTTTTAGAGAAAAGTTTGGAAGAAAAGTTTTGAGCCTGAAATGTTTGGAGAAAAGTGTTGGAGCCTGAGAAGTTTTGATTGTTTTGAAGAAACGATTGGATTGAAGAACGGTAAATAATCAAAACTGACTTTTTACGGTTCCAAAAAATGTTAAAGAGTCAAAGCAATATCACATCACAAGTTTGGTTCGCGAAGCGCCACGTGTCGATAATCGCATGATGCAATACGAGAAACAAGGCATTGCCGTAATTGTTAGAATGCGCAGTGTCATGCATTACTTACTCTGCATTTAATTGGTAAAAGGGACTTATTTGCTAGTTTCTACGATTCTTTATTATGGGGCCCACATTGATGGACAATCTAGCAGAGGAAGAGCGGACTTCTTTAATTGATATGACAATAACTTTTGATTCGATGTAGAACTACTTTTAAAAATAACTTTTTAGACACAACTCAATAAACTTATTGAATTGGTCATTGGAGATATTTAGAAAAGTTATAGTATAATATTTCAAACTTCACCACAGCAGAGTACGAGCAAACTAATATATACTGCGCTTTCCCTGCGCTTTCTCTACTATTTCTCTATTTATAATCTGCTTATTAAATAATGTTAGTATTTACTTTGCTCTTACTCTGCCTACGACAGAAGAAGAAGAACAGACCTCTATTTTTATTCTGCGTATTCTTTTATGTTCACTGCAAATGTTATGCAAATATGGTGTAAAGCAGATTACGGCACATTTTACGCAGATCCTAGCTGAATGTACCATAACATTAACAACCGTTTGTTAGAATGCCCAGTGTCATGCATTTACTTACTCTGCATTTAATTGGTAAAACAAACAATAACATTTAATTACCGTTATTCCGAAATAATATTTTAGATAAGTTATAGGAAAATATTTCAAACTTCCCTACTGCAGAGTACGAACAGACGCTGCTAATTCTCTACGCATAGTACTGCTTTGTCTCTGCATTTATCCTAACCTTATATTAAACTTCCCAAAAACCAATAGTATTTTTATTGTCTCAAAAACATTTACGATTGTGAATACGTAATCATTACGTATATAATAAATTACGAATATATAGTAAAAATGAAACTTACTTTTCACGGTTCCATTAAAATGTTAAGAGTCAAAGCAATATCAACTCACATCACATCATGCCACTCGTATACGGCTATACTCTGCAGCCATCATGGCAAGATCGGGTTGCGCCAATTACTTTTGATTCGACGTAGAACTACTTTTATAAATAAGTTTTTAGCAGCAACCCAATAAACTTATTGAATTAGTAGAAAATTATAGTATAATATTCAAACTTCAAGACAGCAGAGTACGAGCAAACTTCATATACTGCTCTTACTCTGCCTAGGACTTGTTGATAATCGCAGACATCTATTTATAATCTGCGTACTCCTTTATGGTGCCCATTTTGCTAGGCGCTCTATCAGCTGATGGGTCCGAATGGTAGCATCTAGTATCAAAGTTGAGTTGCAGTAGATGTTATATTTGATTTAACTTGCAGTAAGAATATGCTGCATAAACTGCAGATTTATGTGGTGAGTTTGCTTTTACTTAGCATTTTACAGAAGAGGCTGGAAAAAGTCTATTTGAATTCTACGGTTTAGGGGGAAAATTGAAAATTCAAATATCTTTGAATTTTTAAACATTATCAATCTCGTGGCAAATACGGACTGATACCCATATATAGAACTCATCCTAATGGTACTGCCGAAAATAAATGATAAAAAAGCACGCATTTGTTATATAACAGAAGAGTCAAAGGACAATGTATGTAGTGTTAATAACATTTCTATCCATTTGGCATATCTCACCACGTCATCATTATTTAGTCGCAAACAATGGCAGATCAATAGCAAACCAACGAAGATCAATAGCAAAACTAAATAGATAATGTGACAATTACAAAACTAAATAGATAAAAAAACAGGTGATATTCTACGAAGTGTCCGGGGAACGGTCGCGCTTCAACTGGAGATCTGCAACCGTCACGAAGAACAAGTTCATATCTATTAGACCAGGGGTCTATACTCCTAACTCAAAAGCCCCAAAATCATAGCACTGGAAACAGTGATTCCAGATAAGTCCGACAGTATTTCGAGGGCGTTTATCAACCCCCATGAGCGGGCATTAAGCTGGCTGGGTGCAATCCGAAGTTCTTTACAAAACTCCATCATCAAAAAAGACAGGCGATGGTGGAAACTTGCCCGAAAGGAAGACCAATAGACGGTGATATAGTCTACCGGAGGAATCCCGGGCACACCTTGGCAGAGCAGGAATCACACTGTTGGGTTCGCTCCCGCCAGAGGAAGAAGAAGATGAGGAAAAGGCAGACATCGGATTCAAAGAAGATTGGTGAGACTGATGGGTAGAAAAGAAGAATAAAAGATACGCTTGCGTTCTGTAGCTTTTGGATTATCTTTGTTTTGTTTGTTTGAGACTGATGGAGGAAAGTATAAATTATCTTTGTTTTTACACCCAAATAAAGAAGAGATCTTTTATTCCAAGGGCGCCTCTGAGATCTTTTACACCCTAATTAGTCATTCTCTGCAGCTATTACTGGACGCCTCTGAGATGATGCTGCTCCATTCCAAGGGCCACGTGTCGATCATCGCATTATTGAACACGAGAAACAAGGTACATTATTAATTGTTCTACTACAATACGACATACGCCACGTGTCGATCATACATGATAGAATACGTTAAGTAAGGAATGGCAGTGATTGCGACTACTCTGTTTATATTCTGCAATAAATTTAATAGTACTCTGCTTAGGCACCTTCTCTGCATATACTCTACGAAATAACGGGTTAAATGATGGGAAGGTGGACCGCTGAAATGATGGGAAGGTGGACCGTTGAAATGACAGCTAAGCGAGAAAAACTGACGTACGTGGTTTTGCTTTATCCCTCTCGTCTATAAAAGAAAGAAGAACCCTCAAAATAACTTGCGGCTTCTCTTCTACTCAGTCTTTTTTTTAGTCTGCGCTGTTGATTCCTATTTTTAATAGGCACATTCTCTGCATTTTACTCTTTTACAGGCACATATTCAAGACATCATGGCCGCAGATCATTCGAAGAAAAGAAAAGCACCAATGTCAGACCTGAAGTTGGAAGCAGAAGAGAAGCGGAATGATGCAATTATGGTGGCGGAAAAGGAAGGAAAGGATCGCCTGAGGGAAATTTTTCTGCTGGTGCGATCTCAAATGAGAGCGAAAGACGAAACTCACCGCGTCAAACTCAAGTTGGAAAGAATACCCGGTAAACGCTCTATGTTGGAGAAGATGATGCATGAAAAACAAGTGGTCATGGATGCTAGGCGGCAGCAGTTAGCAGAGAAAGAAATGATTGCTGAGGAGGAGCTGAGAGGAATTACAGTTCCTCGTATTGATTGGTTAAAACTTGATCTTTCGTTTATGGAGGACTAAAGTTATGTAGAATTCTTGTTATCCTAATTATTTTACTTTTCTTAAAATTTCAACAACATTTAGTTTATTTGATGTTGTTTATCTTTTCTTGGATTTGTTGTTTGTACTTTTTTCTTCGACTTGTGTTTCTGTGTGTATTCAAAACTTTCAAACTACATCTCCTTTTGGATGCAAACTACGGTTGGTGCAGAGTAACCTACATCTCGTTTTGGATGCAAACTACGGCCAGATTTGGGTGCAGAGTACAAATAGACTCAAATATAGAAGAAGAGTACCGAAAACGTATGCGAAGCAGAGGACCTAGGTTTGGAGCATATTTTAGGCAGATTTTGAACTTATGTTTATATACGTACCATGTATGTTTCTGCAGATTCTGCGTTTACTACTTCTTCTTCTCTGCATTTATAATAAACATCAACTTCTCTGCTGGAAAATTGGATGATTCTTCATATTCCTTTTCTAAATTTATTACAAAAAAATTCGAGCAAAAACTGGTACATGTTCTTATTCGTCTTGTTCATTGTGAAATACCTGGCGGATAATTTCCGGGATAGGGGATATTTTGTCAAATCAAAGCTGTTCCCATTCTGAAGGATGGGCCTCGAGCCATTTTATAATCTTCTCGATTTTCTTCTGTTTCTTGTGAAGTTTAGCCTGTTTCTTCAAAATTTTCTCGTGAGTCTTGATTGCTCGCCGGTACTTCTCGTTAAGCTGCATAAATAAATTATAGATACATAAGGAACAGCAATGGAAAACTCTTGAAAAACATGCAACACCTTTACCTTAGTTATGAATTCCGTGGATTGCTGAAAACATCTCGGGTTATGGTTCATTACTAAAACTGAAGGAATCTTCAATCCGGATCGTTCAAATACAGTTGTTGAACTCGCGGAAGATTCATTATCGTTCATCGGATTGAAGACAGAGGCTACAGATGGCTCCATTAAAAGTCGGCTATATGTGCTCTGCAAATAAAGAAGAAGGGTTGAAGATAACCCACGTCATAAATACAAGAGTGGACCGAGTTACGAAATACAAGAGTGGACCCACTTCATAAATACAAGAGTGGTTGACGAAATCCACTTAAAATTAATTACAAGAGTGATGACGCTAGATATTCCAACTTCAATGAAACTCTGCATCTGCTTTGCTTATACTCAGCATAAACATGGGCAGAATAAGTTCTCTTCTACTAAGGAAGGAAAAACATAAATTCTGCTTGTACGCCGCAGAGTTTATGTTTTTCATCCTTAGTAGAAGAGAACTTATTCTGCCCATGTTTATGCTGAGTGTAAGCAAAGCAGATGCAGAGTATGAGCAGGTGCTGCGTATTCTCGGTTTACAATCTATCAGCGTAGTTTATGATGATGCGTGTAAAAGAAGAATAAGCAGAATAAGTTCTCTTCAACTAAGGAAGGAAAAACATAAATTCTGCTTGTACGCCGCAGAGTTTATGTTTTTCATCCTTAGTAGAAGAGAACTTATTCTGCCCATGTTTATACTGAGTGTAAGCAAAGCAGATGCAGAGTATGAGTAGGTGCTGCGTATTCTCGGTTTACAATCTATCAGCAACTATGATGATGCGTGTAAACAAAGAATAAGCAGAATAAGTTCTCTTCTACTAAGGAATGAAAAACTTAAATTCTGCTTGTACGCCGCAGAATTTGGTTAATGTAATATTTACTAGAACAAATCTCCCTATTTACTATATACATATATTTACTAACCATGCAATTAAATTTGAACGTCGTAGGGATCGTAGATACTTGCAATAATTGACTCATCACACATGCGTTGATCGGTATACGAAGATGTCTCATCCAACACCTCCGCAGTGAGCTTCGTCCTCCAGGTCATCATTTTGGCATTACACAGTTCTCTTGCTGATAGCGGCAATCTTAACATGTGACACTCAATGTATTTGAGTGCGTATACTCCACAATCACCTACTTGTGGACGCATTTTGGGAACGTCTTTTACAATTGTGATTGTAAAAGTTGCTTGATCGTAGTCTTGAGGAAAGAACATATGAATTGCGGCAGGAACCATTTCAGCAAAAGCCCTGCCGCTGCCACAATATCTGATTCTGGAGTATTTAAGGAATCATATATGTAGACAACCCGGTCAACCAATGATATGACCATCCCAACCCAATGATTCAAGCTCACGTGTAGAATGAAGTATAACGTATCAACGTCTTTGCCCCAGGCCAAATTTGTTGCGGCATAAGCTGGAAGAATACCGTGTACATTCTCGTAAGTACCACCAGGCCATCTTTCAAGCTTACGCCAGTCCTTGTACCGATTCTTCCAAAGCATTTGAAATGTTGCATCCAATATAGCAATCCGTGGACTCTTGAAAGAACTAGGATTTCTCTTTAGCCTTAGTCTATACAAGTTCAGTGCTGCGTCAAGGTGCTGATAATAAAAGAAGGACAAATGTTAGGCACCAAAGCAGAGTCTACTAGACACACAACAACAACGGTCTGCCAGCTAAACATGAAATAAACACTTTTGCTAGATCCACTGTTGACGAGGAATAATGTACTTACCATATCGTGTAACCATTCCCTAGGCTTCAAAAGTAAGTTGAAGAATTCACGGGCCGTTGTTTTCCCTCCAAATGGATCAATATTTGTTCTGTCGAAGAAAATCAACATTCAAGTTAGACTGAAAAATAAAATAGACGATCTTAGATGCTGTGTGTACTTACTCATCGGCTCTGAATACGTTCATCTTGTCCACTAGTATTTTGTCAACATCTCCAAATACAATTTCGTAAGCAGATTTCTGGGCCACTGGTTTTGCGTTGTTGCTAGGTACAATAGGAAGCGCAGTCGATTTGCTTAACCTTTCACTCCTCCTTGTTGTTAGCTTGTTGGTCTGGCGAAGATTTCTGGAGCTTTCGTATATTTCGATTTGAGATGTAGTTGGGTGGACTGAATCCACTGATGGTTCAATGATATTAACTAGCTGGAAGTTTCCTTTTCCTCTCCCTCTCCCTCTTCCTCTTCCTCTTCCTCTTCCTCTTCCTCTTTCTTCAATGATTTCAGTGTCAATCACTGAGCCTTTACCATCTTCAGCAGTCGAAGCAACTGTCTCCATGCAGACGTTGGTTATCAATGCCGTAATGGGATCCTTAATGCATACATTAGTTTCATCTGCTGCAGCGGTATCCTTAATGCAGACATTGCTTTCATATGCGGAAGTGGCATCCTCTGCCTGAAGGCATGCTTTGGGATCATTATCTCCTTTTTCTTCTTTGGCATCTTCTGCCTTTTCACTTCCATCAATTTTTTCAACATCTCCAACTCTACCATCATCTTGAAGATGTTCTTCTTTGGCATCCTCTGCCTTTTCACTCCCATCACTTTTTTCAACATCTCCAACTCTACCATCATCTTGAAGATGTTCTTCTTTGGCATCCTCTGCCTTTTCACTCCCATCACTTTTTTCAACATCTCCAACTCTACCATCATCTTGAAGATGTTCTTCTTTGGCATCCTCTGCCTTTTCACTCTTATCACTTTTTTCAACATCCCCAACTCTACCAACATCTTGAAGATGTTCTTCTTTGGCATCCCCTGCCTTTTCACTCCCATCAATTTTTTCAACATCTCCAACTCTACCATCATCTGGAAGATGTTCTTCTTTGGCATCCCCTGCCTTTTCACTCCCATCAATTTTTTCAACATCTCCAACTCTACCATCATCTTGAAGATGTTCTTCTTTGGCATCCTCTGTCTTTCACATTTGTGTATTTTTCCCCCATGGAACATATCTTGAAGATGTTCTTGTTTGGCATCCTTTGCCTCGATGCCATCTGCCTTTTCACTGCAATCTATTTTTGCATCATCTCCTACTTGTTCTTGTTTGGCATCCTCTGCCTCGATGCCATTATCAGTTACTTTTTCTTTGCCATCTCTTACTTTCTCATTTGAAAAGGAGCCGAGGCAACAACCTTGATTCCTTCTCCTTCATTGTCTTTGCCATCTCCTTTGTTATCCACCGTCGTCTCTTCTTCGTCATTCTGCAAAATTTCAAAGTAATGACTGTTACATGAACTTAGCTTCAACCTCTTACACCTTAAGGGCATACTCTGCCGTATAGGATATTAAGGGATGCCAATGATTAATAGAATTGAATGCCATTATTAGTCTGCCGTAGCAATTACATGTCTCACATAAATAAATGATACAACCTAGGCAAGCAGAGTATGCCTTGCCCCTCTATTGTTTTACCACATCTGATAGAGCATGATATCGCATATCATGCCAGTGCTTTTATTTCAACAATTGCTGAGTTGGACATACCATGCGATTGTCAGGTTTTAGTTTGTTGTTAGAGAAGCGAGTATCTTGCTCGAAACAAATCATCCTCTCCATCAGCTTTTCAACGACCTGTGCCAACTTGTTTAAGGTTTCACCCAAAACAGTATGCTGTTCCATGCTGGTTCGTTGCTGTTCCAAATTTACTCATTGCTGCTCAAGTCTGGCGTTTTCAATTCTAGCTACAACTGCGTCAAACTTGGTCTGCTGTTTATCTAGGACAAATTCAATGATGTCGACGAAATCTCTTCCTCTTTTCCCCATCTCGCTCTTCAATTCCCTTCCTCTTTTTCCCTTTTCCTCTCTTCTTCTTCAATTCCCTTCTGCTTCCTCTTCCTCTTTTCCCCATCTCGCTCTTCAATTCCCTTCCTCTTTTTCCCTTTTCCTCTCTTTCCTTCATTATCTACTTTCCTTTTTTTTCCAGTGCGGTTTTCTGGGAATGGCGGCGCTTTTGAGACCATCCATTTGATGTCCGACAACGGCTGGCCAGAGAGAATGTATTTGATGAGATTATCAAGTTTGACATCTATTACGTCGTTACCTTTCCAACGTGGATAGATTTATGCCCGGGATCTCTCACACATAGTAGTTACAATCACCTACAAAACAACATATGGTTACATAAATGTCAGCCAGAAGTCAGCGTAACTCTGCCAGAAGTCTAGGGATGGGAATATGTAAACTTGTGGCAGAGTCTTTTTGCAGACGCTGCCACTATGGCTTACTCTGCCAAAACTCTACATTTTTACAAACTATGCCAAAGATATACATACCTCTTCACTCGAGAAGATCTTCTCCATATCGGGTCTGCCAACTTTTCCCTTGTATCTTAGCAGATGTGTACCTTCAAAAGCTATAGGTGTTCCCAAATTTTCTCCCACTTTGGGCACATAAGCATACGCCCAGACCTGTAGAACTTGCACGAACCCGTTCAAAACATAAGAGTCTTGCCATATCTTCTCTTTAATTACTAACTTAACCTGCTCAACAAGATCTTTGTAAGCAACCCTCGCCCAGGGATACCCTTCGAAAGTTGCCAAATCTATCACCAACCTAGCTAGGTTAAGGGGAATTTCTGTACGCCGATCAACACCCAACAGACCGTTAGACATAATAGTTAGGTAACTTAAGCCTAATTTTATCTTTCCTGGACCAAGATTTGCTTATATCTCCACCATGCTTCATACACAATTTCACTATGTCCTCAATACAAGGGCTAGGACGTCGTATTTTGAGAAGACCCCGAAAGCGATTCCAGGTTTGGTGATTAGCTTCAGAAGATACCAACCCATCCAACTGCATAATTTCATTATAGTTAAGACCTATGATCTCTTCAAACTCGAAGAGCGAGAACCGTGTTGGCTGCCCCGCGATCAAAAACCACAACTCAAATGGGCTTTCACACTCCAATTGTTTGCAAATAAGATGGTGATGCACTCATTTCGCACTCCATCTGAAACCCAACTTCTCAAACTTACAAATAACTCCTAGCTGTGACTTGCGGACATAATCCCACACTTCCTCACCCACTACACCTTCCACCAGTGAAAGATGATTGAACTTCGAACTGTAGTTTATTCTGGTATTTGGATCTGGCTCGTTTCCTTTGGAAAAAATAATGGCAGGAAAATCCATCTCGTAATCATTCATATACATGATATATTCGAAGGAGAAATATCAGAAAAATGAAGAGATCGGAGAATTATCGGAGAAATGAAGAAAATGAAGAAAGAGATCGACAAAATTGAAGATACGCTCCTCTGCTCTAGGGTTGCCGAGAGGAAGTAGAAGAAGAGTCCATGTTGTGTTTTCCAAGCTTTCTGGGCTTCATGGGCCTGAAACAACTGCTTTGAGGCCCGAATATATATTGTGGAAATATTTTTAAACTAATATTACCTAATTAAGATGGCGCCCCCTTTTGTCGTACAGTTAAGTCAGCGCCGCCTTTTTCTTTTAGTTAAAACTCTTCAAAAATGTTGTGCTACATCGGCATACAGTCTGCGAAACCCTAAACCACTCAAAACTCTTCAAAAACTTTGATTAACATTTGTTTAGCCGTCATAACTCCAAAGTGATCTTCAATCTAAGTGTTTAAAAGCTTATTTACATTGAAAACACAGAATGGAAGAAAAATCGATAACCATGGTAAATACCAAGGAAATGTTTCACATAGTGTCGTGTTGAACAAAGATACACGAAGAAACATATGATAATGATTTCTTTTGTCTGAGTTGCTCTTTTTAACATAAGTTTTACTTTGAAACCAGTAAGAAATAATGTATAAAGGTAGTGGAAGTATATACAAACATACAACAACAAAAAATCACTACAAATCCTATATCAATCTGCATTCGGTCTGCCGTTGGTGACATTCATTCAGTCTGCGATACCCTAACCACTTGGTTTTCACTGTGGAGTTTTTCTTTTTAACATAAGTTGTACTTTGACAACAGTTAGAAATTAAAGAAGTAGTGTATAAAGGAAGTGGAAGTATATACAAATATACATCGACAAAAACTCTCTACAAACAAATTCTCCGATTGCGATCTAGCTTCGGTTAGTCGTTGGTGATATTCAGTCAGTCTGCGATACCCTACCCACTCGGTTTTCACCGAGTTTCTCGAGTTTTCTCATTTTGGCTTATACCGGTTAATGCACTACTGGTGATTGTCTTCTGCCGTTGGTGATATACATTAAGGGGTAGCGCTAGTATTTTCAAAATTATTTTAGAACATAACTAAAATTAGGGATTATTTCACAACCACGAGCACTTCAACAAGAATCAGTCACCATTCTTTTCAAGGCACCTGCGATTTTGAGGAGTGGACACAAGAAGGGTTCAAGCACTTGAAGAGTTGGAGGATATATGGACTACTTGACCTACCCCGCGCCAACCATGCATTTCCTTGCTACGTGAAGTTCATTGAGGATGAAGCGAATGGACATGGATATGTCTACTTCATGGTTGGGCCTAACCAATACTCACTCACTTTCGGCCCGTTTCCCTAACAACATGCTCGCATAGCGCTTCATGGATGAGGACAAGACGCCTTTGTGTTGTTTCTTTCACCCCTTCAAGATTACAACTCTGATCACTTCTAATAAAATTGTTTATGAGTTTATGTTTGTTTGTTTTTTTTTTGTCGGGAGTTTATGTTTTATTATGAAGAAACATAAGTGCAAAGCTAATTGGAAGGAGTCAATGTTCAGCTCTTTTTGTAATGAATTATCCTAAAGTCTGATACCAGTCTGGCTTTGGTCTACCGTTAGGTGGTTTGGTCTGCGAAACCCTAACTGTAAAAAAGCACAGCAGTTTATACTAAATTTTTGCATAATACAAGTAGAATATAAACAGTGTTTGCGTATACTCTGCTTTCAATGGCAGAAACTGAGAACGCTTTGTTTTTCTTCTGCGAGTAAAAGCAGAGACTGCGCATACTCTTTTCTCTCTCTACTTGTACTCTGCGTAGTCTACATTTACTTGCGTTGCAAATGTCAACATGCAGACAGTGTGCCACCGGTCCGCGTTAACTTTGCTGGTCTTAAGGGGTAGCGCTGGTATTTCCAAAAAAGTGTACTAGTTCTATAATTTTCTCTACAAATGTATCCCGTTTGACATTAAAGTCAGAAAAAGTACTATTTTGGACTATTTCTTCTATATCTTATAACTATGTTCGATATATTTGAAAAGGGGACTTTATGGTCTTGTTTAATTATTTCTCTCTTTTCTTATGCAACCCTAATGATGCATTTGTTTTAAAAAATTCTAAATCTTTCGTATACTACTAAATGACTGTGGACATTTCTTTGGGAGTGTTTGACGAAAACTTGATGTCCGAGCAAAATTTATTAAAAATAATTGTGCCAAAAATTGGGTTTGTGAGTTTTTGACCATTCAACAATTCAACTTAGTGTCAAAATACATGGTGATGTCATCATCGTACGAAGAATATCGGATAATATGACGGGTCACACGTCCGAAAGGTTCATCGGAATCATTCTGCTTTAATCGTTTCGTAGAGCAGAGGTTATATGTTTTACCTATAAATTTATTAAAAATAATTTTGCCAAAAATTGGGTTTTTGTTATAAACTAATATTATAATAGGTGAGATGTATGTATATAGTTTCTATATGAATATATATATATATATATATATATATGTCTCAATAAAAGGGGATTGGAGGATGGTGAGAGAGAGAGAAAGGGGCAAAGAAAAGGCAGATAGAAATGTGTATTCTCTCTTATTATCTTTCGCACACTCGATGACATATTTATACACGGAAAATGTCGGTTGATGACATATCCAGAAGGCAAAGAAAATATTAAAATAATAAATGGATAATCATCAATTATTTATAATACTCCCCCTGGATTATCCATTATTGTTAACGTATTACGTACTGCCTCATTAAAAATCTTATCATGGAAAACCCCATTGGGACAAAAACTATGACAAGAAAAAAAAAGTGCAGTCTTCCCCTAGAGAAGATATATATATAATTTTTTCTTTATAGGTCTCGAAGATGACGCATCCCGATACTCTGAATATGTCTTCTGAATGTTGTAGTCGGAAGCGCCTTTGTAAATAAGGATAAAAACCATGGCAAGATGAATATGATCTTCTCTTCATAAATTGTGTAGATGATGCAATTCCCCTTCGAATAAATTTTTCTTCATGGATCTCGTAAATGATTCATCTCGATCATTTTCCTCGCTTGTCTTGATCATATCAATGTATGACAAAACTCTTAGAAGAATAATAGACCTTCATCATTTGGGATTATAACATTCTCTCTTGGATGAATATCTTTTGCATGTTCTTTGCTGCCTCGTTAAAAACCTCGTCATGGAAAAACCCAATGGAACAAAAACCATGATAAGGGAAAAAGAGTGCAGCCACGCTCATCATCATATTTCTCCCCCTGAAAACATTATCTTCATAATCGATCTCTTTAGATACAGAAAATAAAACATTGAATTTGTATCATCTATTTCACTTCTAGCCCATAATTTTCTAATTTGGGCGAATCTAATGGAAATGTCATATTTTATGTATCATGTTCGTCTTCTGGACGAATCTCTTTATCTGGTTCTCCTGGAACCTTTTCATATATGTCTTCTGGACATATATCTTTATATGGTTCTTCTAAAACCTTTTCTCCCAATCTCTTTTTCTTTCGGGGATTTTTATCTTTAGATCCCCTTGGTCTCCCGCGCTTCAATTGAACCCTCGGTTCATTTATTCTACTCTCATCAGTATGTTCTTTAGGAACATTAATTCTTGATGGAGCATTAGCAGCGGGGATATATGACTTTGTCACTCTTTTCGCATCAGGTAACTGGTTTGCCATATTCTGCAAGTGTACAATTTTTCTGAACTTTCACCTCGCGTTGTTTTGTAGGGAGATCAAGATAAATCGAAGATGGTGTACACCAAGAAACATTTTTAGGCATTTATTTAATTCCTCCCCTAACGCAGGAAATTCACTTTTATCAAACTAGTAATCGGCAAAACATGTCGTAAACATATCTCCAATTTTTGGTACTTGGTGACGTATACGCGATATATATCCCTAATCTTCTTTGTGGCCCCATTTTTTTTCTTTGCGGTGGGGCTATAGGAAAATAAACCGCACACCCAAAAACACGAAGATGAGATATATTTGGTTCCTGCCAGATGTTAATTGTAATGGGGAATATTTATTATATGTGGTTCCTGCCAGATGTTAATTGTAATGGGGAATATTTATTATATGCACTTGGTCTTATCTTGACCAATGCTGTAGCATGGAATATAGCATATCCCCATACATTAATTAGGAGTTTTGTTCTCAATATTAATGGTCTTGCAATGAGTTGCAGCCGTTTAATCAAAATCTCACCCAGCCATTTTGTGTATGAATATGGGGAACCGGTTGCTCAACATCTATCCCCATTGACATACAATAGTCATTAAAGGCTTGTGAAGTGAATTCACCAACGTTATCAAGCCTGACTTTCTTTATGGCATAATAAGGAAATTGTGCTCTCAACATGATTATTTAGGTAATGAATTTTGCGAAATCTGTATTCCGTGTTGTCAATAGACACACGTGTGACCATCTACTGGATGCGTCAATTAATAGCATAAATTACTTAAACGGCCCGCACGGTGGATGAATCGGTCAACATATATCACTATGTATTCTCTCTAAGAATACTGGAGATTCATTCCCAACCTTAGCTGGTGATGGCTGAATTATAAGTTTTCCTTGAGAACATGCTTTACATGAAAACTTGCCCAATTGAAAAATCTTCTTGTTTTTCAATGAGTGGCCACTGGAATTCTGCACAATTATTCTCATCATAACTGATCCCGGATGTACTAGCCTTTCATGCCATACTTTAAATATATTAGTAAACTTCTGGTTTACCATAACATAGGACTCAGTCGTATTTATTTTTGTGCAATATAATCTGGAGGATATCATTGGTAACTCTTCCAATGTATGTTTCCACTTCGATATAATGCAAAGATATTAAATACCATCTTTATTCATACTTTCTATATGATATCCATTTCTCCGGATATCCTTGAATCTCAACAAGTTTATGTATGAATCAGGGGAATATAATGCATCATTTATTTCAAACATTGTTTCCCTTGGCATTGAAAATCCGACTCTTCCGGAGCCCATAATAATCTTTGCATTCCCAGATATAGTACTCACGCTTATAGCGAAGTCTTTTAATTTGAGATCAGAGAAATACTTTTTTACCTTTAAGTATTGTGTGCGTTGTCGCACTATCTGCCAGGCATATATCTCTGTCTTTGATCTCAAATTGTGACATCTTCTGGTGCCACTTTTATCACAATAAAAGATGCAATCATTTAACTAGAAACATGTTTAAGTTTAGCATATATTATCACCATAGAAAACATTTAACAAAAATATGCAATAAATATGCATAGGTATATTGGTTAACCTTATACTATTTATTTTCATGATTATGCAACATATTTTCCTTATTTCGATCGAATATCTAGAGTTTCCGGGAACATAATTATGATATTATAAATCTTTCAGGGATCAAATCCTTTAGTGATTTTTCCATGAGGCGCAATTCAAGTCGTTTTGTCTATTCTCTTTCCTGGACAAATTTTTCTGATGTTTGGACTGCTGGTCCAAAAACTTCTCGTTCTTCAAACGAGTTTAATACAAACTTGATTGCCTCTTTTCACTTTTTTGGCCAACAATTATTCTCTCTACGCTCATCCACAGAGCAGAGACTCATGATCCTCATTAACTATACCACGAGCTATATCATTTATATTGTCGACATTTATTTTATCTTTGGTTCCCTCTTTTTCCCGTAATGACATGGTTAATCGAGATCTCTTTATAATTCTCATTGATTTCATTCAGGTACCTGATTTCATTATTAACCATATAAACGGTCCATGTACTCCTCTTCAGGAGTTTAATCCTCTTTTTCAATAATTATTTGCTCCTTTTACTTTTTGAGGATTTGCTTTATCTTTAGAACCAAATTAGTCAATCAAGTCTTTTACGTGCTATAGATTTAATAGATTCTCCTTCACAGATATCTATTCTTATTGGAGCATTTTTCAGCTGGAATATGAGATTTCACTTTTCTCTTAGATAAATTATCTTTTGAAATTTCAAGTTCATATTTATGAGGATCTATGATAAGAAGAACATGCTCATATAACTTATGACTCCACCACCTGTTAAATCAGAACATTGCAATTACCATTTCTTTCTATCCTCTTAAGCCAAAGTTTACATAAAACTTGTTTACATAAAATCTGATCTATCCTCTTAAGAACATGCTCATATAACTTATGACTCCACCACCTGTTAAATCAGAATAAGTTGAGCTTTTTCAAGTGTTTTCCTTTAAAGCAATGGCTGAAACAAAAAATCATATCAAACAGAAGAAGTCCCTCTCTCACGGAAAACAAGCAAGCTTGGACTATTTTGTTATGTTGACCCAAAGACAAGAACACTTATCACAGTGATGCTCTAATCAAAAGCAGGAAAATGTCAAAAAAATTTGCAAACCATAGCAAAAGAGAACACAGCCACTAAAAAGCAAACACAGAACACAGCCTCTAATCTTCCACAAATTTCATGTTCGTTAAAAACAAAAAGCTAAGAGAAAGTAAGAAGAAAAGAGAGAGGAGAAGCTCACATGTGTATTCGCCGGAGAGAGAGAAGAGCAGCAAGACCCGCCGGAGAGAGATGCCCCCGAGATTCGTCAGAGTGAGAAGCCATCCAGAGAGAGTGAAGCGATTTAGATCTAGGTTTTTTTTGTAATTTTTTTGTTTAGCAGGGGTATATTCGTCATTTGCCATTTTCTACCAAATCATCTCCATTCAAATGATCCAATTTTGTTCAGCCAAATGATTTTGAAAAATTGGCCTGAGTTTTAAAAGCTCATTCAAGTGATCCATCTGGATGTTGCTCATTTTTGGCACTAAATGAACATCAATTCTCATCTTCATCCAGATGAATCAGCTGAATGGAGAAACGAACATGCCCATAATCAATTCAAAACTAACAGATATAATCTCTAAAAAAATCAACATTCAAAGGCTTAACCTTCTTATCAGCAGAAATAAATATCATTATTTAAATTTTGACCAAACTATAATGATAGTTATAAAGATATTGGTCTCCTGCATCAACTTTATCCTTGAGACAAAAAATCACTCTCTCAATAAAACACTAAGGCAAGACCCAGGTAAATGAATTTAACTAAAACAAAGCACCAAGAATAATCTCGTAACACTGATTCTTAACACTTTTTCAGAGGATATGGAACAAACAAAGCAGTTTCAGATTCAGCAATATTCTAAACCACATTACAAGTCTTCATCAAAATTCATAAACCTTGATAATAGAAAGCACAGCCGTTAGAATAATGGCGGTGACGGAGATTGCTATTAAGGGAGCCTCGGATTGAACCAAAAACAATTCAAGACTGCTGAGGAAACAAAACTCATTCCACAATGAAGATCCAATTACCACTAAGGAGACATAACCCTAAACCAATATTTTCAAGGAGAATTGAACTCAGATTGGAAGAGTTTACTTGTGAGAGTCGAAATTTGCACAACTGAATTTTGGAAGGAAGTTTAGGGATTCGAAAAACTTCTATGAAAAGAAACCAAGAACAGAGATTCAAAGATGGTGATTTTATTCAAACTGTTTAGAAAGTTGTTTGCAGAGAAAGTAACAAGTATTTTTCTAGGTCTGGATCCCTCTTTCAAGAGATTTATATGAGTATATATAGAGATCTAAGTCGGTTAGTTTAGCTTTTGTTAAAATAAGAAAAACTTTCTTATTTCTGGGGATTTCCTTTCTTCCTGATTTCTTCTAAGGCGGTGGGAAATCGTAGGCTTCTTGCTTTGCCTCGTCGCCTCGGCCCACCAATATCTTGTGGCTTGTTGCCTAGTCCCATCAAGATACTGGGCTTGTTACTTCATTGGGTAATCGGTGGGCTGGCTCGCCGCTTGTGTCGCCTGTTTGGCTAATCTGGCTCGTCGTCACGACGTACCTTCGCCTTGATTGGCCTGTCACCGTTATTTTGGCGCGCCGCCAATCATATTGGCTCTTCACCATTTTCTCTTCGACGCCGAGCCAAGGGTTTGGCTCGTCGCCTGCTTTTCCTCGATGCCGAGCCATAGAATTGGCTCGTCGCCTGCTTCTCCTTGATGCCAAGCCAGGGAGTTGGCTCGTCACCTGCTTCTCCTTGATGCCAAGCCAGGGAGTTGGCTCGTCGTCTGCTTCTCCTTGATGACAAGCCAGGGAGTTGGCTCGTCGCCTGCTTCTCCTTGATGCAGAGCCAGGGAGTTGGCTCGTCGCCTGCTTCTCCTTGATGCAAAGCCAAGGAGTTGGCTTACCAGCATTTTGGCTCGTCACCGTTTGCTGGTTCGCCAACATGTCGGCTCGTCATCGTTTGATGGTTCGCCAGCATGTTGGTCGTCTCGTACCACCGAAGTCGGTCAGGCCTAAGATCTTCTCCTAACCATTTTCGATGGTCAATCTCGACGAGGTGGAAATTGACCCCAACATTACTCCTTCTCATGAGCCCATTTTACTACTAGGCCACCACCACTTGGTTAATTTCCTTTTTCTTTGATATATATATATATATCAGGAGGTGATCAAGATTTTTACCACCCGACTAATCTCATGGTGAATATAGTCGTCGAATGGTTCATTTCGACTTGCCAAATGAAGATGAAAATATTTCCAGAAAGAATCCAACTTCAATCGAAAGGATTTAGGGCTTGATTGGTTCACCAACTACCACCTGCAAACGCTACGTTTGTGGGCAGTTGCGGTTGGTAGCGTTTGACAACAATCACAGAAACCGCTTCATACCGCTCCATACCGCTTTATATCGCTTGGAATCGCTCTAAATCAAAAATTCTTTCCCACGAGCGTTTGCGGTTGAGGGCAGTTGCGGGTGGTTGAAAAAATATAGTTTTTTTAAAAATATTATCTTAAATAATAAACTAAAATTTACAAAAAAAATTATTTAAAAAAATTTACTTTTTATATCAAATATTATCATATAAAATTATTTACACTTGATATATATTTTATTTAAAATAAAATAAACTTGTAATTATTAAAAAAGTTATTGTAAAAATACTAATTAATTATTCTATGATTTATTTAAAATATATAATTTTAATTTTTTAGAATAATATATTTTTGATTTCAATTTTTATTTTAATAATTATAAAAAATGTTATTGTATATATATAAAATGTTCCGAACATCTTAAAAACTTTTATTTAATTATTCTATTATTTATTTAAAATATATAATTTAAATTTTTTATAATAATATATTTTTGATTTCTATATAAATTATATATTATGTGTATTTTTTTGTAGTTTTATGTAAATCCGCTAAACCAGTCATAAACGTCCCGCAAACGCACCCATTTCCAGCCGTTTTACCAGTCGTATAAATTGTCCAATAACGTTAGAAACCACTATCGCCCGCTTCCGCAAACTCCCGCACCCGCTGCATGTAAACCAGTCAGGCTCTTACTCATTTCTCTTAATCTTTTTTGCCGCTAGCCGTATATATATTTTTATTAGCAAGTTTTGATCTTCTGAAAAACAAATGTCCAAGTTCAAAAAAAAAAACGCCTAGCAAGTTAGGATACATCAATTTTATTCATATAGATAAGATACATGAGCTTTATTTTCATTACAAGAAAACAGAAACATAAGAGGTGAAAATAAAATAAACGAAGACAGATGCACTGTTCTCTTTTCTTCTACACTCTGTCGAAGACGATAGGAACAGACAACAGCATTAATTAAAAGTCAGAAGCAGATCAGTTTTATTTAAGCCATCCTTCTCACTTCCTTACCTACAAATTAAAAAAGATCTAATTAATAAAATAATTATTGAATATAGGACCGGCCTCCCTTATTATTAATTTCATTCCAAACTATATGAATGTTTCTTCAAAAAATTTGTTCAGAAAATAATGAAAGAATTTGATCTCAACTTGCCGCACATATAATCTATGTACCTTAATCGCTGTCGCTGTCACTGCTGCTGTGACCATCGTCGTGGTGTTTCTTCTCCTTCTTGTCCTTCTTCTTTTTCTTCTCACCGTCGTGTTTGTGGTCTTCTCCGCCGTGGCTGTGGCCCTCTCCACCGTGGATCTTGTCTTTGATCTTATCGACGATACCTTCTTTGTGCTCTCCGCTCTTGTGCTCGTCGGCGTGTTTCTTGTGTTCCTCCTTCTTGTGTTCGTCTTCCTTGTGGCCTCCTCCAATGTGGAGTGCATCTCCGATCTTGTTGATGATTCCTGCCATTTTTTGTTTCTCTCTTTCTTCTCTATTAAATCTCTCTTTATGGGTTTCGTTGCTTTGACGACAAACTAGGATCTCAAGGGTCTCTATTTATAGCCCAGTGGGTAATTAATACCGTAATCTATCAGCGAGATATTTCATCATTTAAAAAAAAAAAAAACAATATATATATAGTGGCGTGGCGAAGATAAGAATTACTTTTCCAATATGCTAAATCGGTTCTTTTATGGGAATAAATAATACAACTAAGGGGTAGATTGTATTATTCCTTTAAAAAGAAAGAAGACATTGTATTCTCTTGGATATCTTCAACTATATATGTGGTTGTAAGATTTATTTATTTTCATATATATATTATTTATTTATATATATATATATATATATTGTAAAATCGTTCTGATTTTTCAATATTAAAATCACATCTATACATAATGCTCAAACTGTTCATATCAAATTTATAACATCCAATAGTAATTATTCATGTAAACATTTAAAATAAATCGATGATTAGATTAGAAAAATATTTTAATTCTAAGATAATGATGTTAATAGGATATAGTTTAATATATAAAGAAATTATGTCATAATTTTCGTTAAAAAAGAAAAAAATTTGACTCAATATTAAATTAGAAAAAAATGATTAGAGGCAGATCCATTAACATAATTAACCACATACATATTATATTTAATATATTTTATGAAATTAACCACATACATATTCTACTTAACATCTTTTATGAACATTAACAATTTGATAATTATATATTTTAAAAGTATACAAAATATTATATTATTGTTGTTTATGTATTTTTTGGTACGTGGATCCAATCACTAGGGGGCAAATCTCTTCCGCAGTCAATAAACACGTGAAAATCGGGAAAAAAAAACATGATTAGGAGGTGTTTTCCGACGGCTCTTTGACGCTCAAGTCAACAAAGAAAAAGGAAGAAGGATGAAAGAGACCACGGAGTAAGACGTGGAGAGCAAAGAAGGAAATCGGAAAACAAAAAATGAATGAAAGAGAAGTGACACCTGGTTGTAAAAGAGAAGGTCCACAGTGTATCAGCTTGTTTAGATAGAGGAATTTGGAGTGAGACAGAGAAGGAACAAAGTATTTTATGAAAGAAATGGTCAAGACTAACCAGAAAAGTAGCCAAAGAGCAACCGGAAAAGTGACCGTGAGAGGTCGGAATGAGACTATGTCTCAGAAGTGTCAAAGAAAAGGTGTAAGTGTTTGGAAGATGTTTCGAGCTTAAAAGCTAAAGCGAAAAGTAAGTGTCCTCTTTTTTATTAAGAAATGAACGAGGTATTTATAGACTTTTACCTGTCGGGATAAGATACCGGGTTCCGCGTTTTAAGTCGATTCGGGTCTGGATCCAGCATTTTGCTCTGGTACGATGCATTTGAGTACTTTTCACCTACCACTTTTATTTTCAAGCGCCAGCTGTCCGACAATACGGCTATACGGGGCAGAGCACGCCTTTACCATACCAACCGAAGCGCCCCACGCGGCAGGTCAGACGCCGGAGAGGTCCTTGTTGCTTTAATCGTTCCGTGGAACAGGAATCTATTGCTTTTACCTATTACACGCATAAGGTGAATAATATTAACCGTTTGACTGTGACCAATTCAAATATATTCAAACACCTTAATATTCGCGCTTTAAAAGAAATTCATACATAGCTCGAGTTTTTGATGTAGAAACTTGGGCTCCGTACTTTGCTTCATGCATGCCTTGGTTACATGTACATCTGACCACTCAGTTTCTGACCCGAATCATCCTTAGAGGTATGGCCACACCACTCGGGATTGGGATAGGTTACAGGTGGCCTAACACATCAAGTTAACTGGACCATTGTAGATCAGGCCCAATAGACCAACTAGATAAATGGCGCTAAGTGATTCGCCTTTACACTACAAGAAAACAGGCCAATTTGCGACTAAGATTGTGGTAGCAAATGCCTCGCAAATAGAAATTTGCGAGGCATTTGCGACCAAATAAGAATCGACGCAACCAGCTAGTCGCAAACGAAAAATCATCGCAATCTAGTCGCAAAATATGCGAGGAAAGAAAAATGGTCGCAAATGCCTCGCAAACATTTGCGAGGCGTTTGCGAGGCAAAGTTTGCGAGACAAAGTTTTCGAGGCGTTTGCGAGGATATTTTGCAAGGCATTTGCGAGGCAAATTTTGCTACTAGTTTGCGAGGATTATTTTTGCAAGGCATTTGCGAGGCAAATTTTGCTACTAGTTTGCGAGGACAATTTTGCTAGGCATTTGCGAGGCAAATTTTGCTACTAGTTTGCGAGGAAAATTTGTGAGGCATTTGCGAGGAAATATTGCGAGGAGTTTGTGGGGTTTGGACGGTCGCAAATCAGTTGCAAAAAAATAAAAAAATAAAAAAATAAATTTTTTTTTAAACAGAATTTTTAATTGTTTCGAAAATAAAATAAAAATAAAATAAAATTTAATTAATATATTACATAAAATGAGTATTTAGTACAACGAACAAAATAACTACAAATCATCGATATCCTGAAAATCTGAAGCTTCATGAAATTCCGAAGCAGAAGCTGAAGAAGAACCAGCTTCTCCTTGTTTCTTCTTCCTCAGCATCTCCCGAATCGCCGGATTTGAATCCCCAAGTAACTCGAACATCATATCATAGGCGTCGTGTTGCTGCTTCAGCGATCTGATCTCTGCTTCCGCGATCTCTAGCTTCTTATCTCTAATCGGGTCCGGGACGTATGTCGAAACCGGGCAAAAGGGAACTCCCTCGGCATCCGTCGGAATAGATCCCATGAAAGCAATCTTCCCCTTTCTGGTACGGGGAGCTAGCTGTAAAATAAAATTTAATAAAGAAATAAATAAATACTTAAATAATTATATATGAATTAGTAATAAAAGTTTGTTTTCGTTACCTGAGTGGCTATGCGGTTTACGTCCACTGGGGTCATTTGGACGGGTTGACCATCGGGAGTGGACTGCGATGTGATATTCTCGACCCGGGAAGTCACATCGCCGTGAAGCTGCTGAACTCGACTATCAACCCACGTACCGTCCTGGCGTCTGTGGGTCTTCTCCCAAATCTCGGGCATCGTAGCCGGGGCACCTTTCGTCTGTGCCTGAAAAATGGTAAAAATATGTTAAATCGTGAGATAATTTAACTTAAAGAATTTTTAAAATTTGAACTATAGAAATTGAATTCAACTTACAATACGGCGTGCTTGTTCGAAGAAGGACAACTGCCCCGAGACATGCTTCGAAATGCCTTCTCCGTCAACCTTGGTGTACCGCGCGGCCCGGCACTTGCTGCTTGTGTCTTCGGAAGTCGGCAACTGCAAGTAGGCAATGAGACCCGCCCAAACCGTCGGGTTGAACCACTCAGGCATCACATGCTCAGGGTCCACCTTCCATTTCTTTTTCCAGCGGCCGACTTGATCAGTAAGGCGATGCATCGCCTTGTCATCGAAGGCATCCCGGACCAGTCCCGTGATCTCGACATCCCATCTATATTTTTGCTATAAAAAATAAAAATTCACATTAGTAGAAATTTAATATTAGTATATACATTGTAAATTATATATTAAATTATTAATAGAAATAAAATTATAAACTAACGCCAAATTAATAGAATTACCGCGAAAGTGTGAAACCACCTATCCCTCGTCTCCTGGGGCACCTTGCTCCAATTCGGGTGCGGGGCTTTGAAATCCCGCTCGATCAGTTTCCTAATAGTCTGTCCAACTTTATTATGGCCAAACCTGGAAAAAAAAAATTATGTTATAAACAATTAAAAAAAAAAGTATTTATTTAATAATTGAAAAATAATATAGTTACCATAAAGTTCCTGGGGAAAGATGCGGATCCAATCTCGTTAGAACATCCCGTCCGGGACTAACGAGAAGCTGCTCCAGCGTCATATGCTCGAACTGTGGAGCCTCAGGTGGCAGATCATGTGGCTGCGTCTCTGGAACAAAATCCGAGATAGGCGGAGTCGATGAAGAAGGTCCGTCACGTCGTGAATGGGACCCGCCGCATCGCGGTACAGGTGTACCGGAAGCGGATAAAAAACCGGTATACTCATTATGCCTATCACCCATCTGCAATAAAATATATAATAAAAATTATATTCAAAATAACTATATTCCTAACCATTCTAAAACCAAAACTATAAATTTATTTCATACCTAAATCTATTCCTAACCTTTCTAAAGCAAAAATTATAAATTTTAAAAAAAAATCGGAATATACCTTTTAGAGAGAGAGAATTGCGAGTAGAGAGAGTGAGGATGTGAGAAAATGAGCAAAGAGCAAGGCAAATTCGGCTGCCTTATATAAAAATTTATAGAGTCGCAATTTGGTCGCAATCTAGTCGCAAAAATGCACCGTTTTTTTCACCCAATCGGATTTGCCGCCCAAATTTGCGACTAGATTGCGACGTGGCGTCGCAAATAGTCGCAATCTGGTCAATTTTTCAACACCCGCCAAAATAAAAAGGTTAATTTTTTTTATTACCGCCATTTTTTGCGACCCATTTGCGACGCCACGTGGCAATTTAGTCGCAAATCTGGTCAAATATTCAACACGCGGTAAATTAAACCGCCAAGATTTGCGACGCGGTTGCCACGTGGCGTCACAAATGAGTCGCAAAAATTTGCGACTACCCGAATAAAAAAAGAAGAAAAAATGATTTAGGGTTTAGGGTTTCGGTGTATCGCAAGTTCATACATATATACAGCCTATAATTATACATTAGGATTATGTGTTTAGGGTTTAGGGCAATTATATAAGAAATTCGACAATCCTACGAAAATTGATCGAATCATCTATATAGTGACATACTTAAGCTATGTAGATTCTTTAAATCTAAAAGTTGTTCGAGAAAGTAATAGGGTTTATTCAACTAGCCTATATGCATTAGGGTTTAGGGCTTTGAGGGTTTATTTAGGTTTCTAGGGATTTTAGGGTTTAAGGTTTATAGGATTTTTAGGGTTTAGGGTAAATCAACCAAAAATTGCGACTAATTTACGGCGTGTAGTCGCAATTTAGTCGCAAATGAGTCGCAATTTTTAGTTGATTTATTTTTTTTAAAATACGATACATAGTTTAGGGTTTAGGGCTTTGAGAGTTTATTTAGGTTCCTAGGGTTTTTAGGGTTTAAGGTTTATAGGATTTTTATGATTTTTAGGGTTTAAGGATTTTTAGGGTTTATAGGGTAAATTCAACCAAAATTTGCGACTAATTTGCGGCGTGTAGTCGCAATTTAGTCGTAAATTTTGCTACTCAATTGCGACTAACAGTCGCAAATGAGTCGCAATTTTTAGTTGATTTATTTTTAAAAAAAATACGATACATAGTTTAGGGGTTTAGGGCTTTGAGGATTTATTTAGGTTCCTAGGGTTTTAGGGTTTAAGGTTTATAGGATTTTTATGATTTTTAGGGTTTAAGGTTTATAGGATTTTTAGGGCTTAGGGTAAAATCAACCAAAATTTGCGACTAATTTGCGGCGTGTAGTCGCAATTTAGTCGCAAATTTAGCTACTAAATTGCGACTACACGCCGCAAATTAGTCGCAAATTTTAGTTGATTTATTTTTAAAAAAAAACACGATACATAATTCTTACAAACGATGATTATAATACACGATACATAATTGTTACTCATCATGATCGGAAACGTAAGTTTGTCCATTTTCGTCTTCTTCGTCATCATCCTCAACTTCGTCCCCTTCATCAAACTCGTCTGATTCCGCTTGACTATCAGATTCCCCGCATATGACTTCAAGTCCCCTATAAAGCGGGTCAATTCTGGTCAAATCATTGCTTGAATCGACGGGGATGTAAACTGTTTCTGTCCTTTCAGGTTGCACGGACGGTAGATCATCATCAGCTAAGCCCCCGATAATTCGACCCCGTGGGTTCACTTTAATAACAGACAACCAATTCTGATCACGTCGGACCCGAGTTCGAGGGTATGGAATGAAAACTACTTGCTCCGCTTGAGATGCTAACACGAATGGCTCGAACTTGCCAGTGTAACTCCGGTGTCCCTGTACATCCACGACTCCGAATTTTCTTGATCTTACGCCAACCCCAATAGTTGGATCAAACCAATCACATCGAAATAGGACGCATTTAAGATTCATCATCCCAGCATACTCTACTTCTACGATTTCTTTCAGGATACCGTAAAAATTGGTATCACCTGGGACATGAATACCATAATTTGCAGTGGCCCTTCGTTGCCCATGCTCAAATGTATGGAAAATAAATCCGCGAGTACAATACATCTTAGAGGTTCTTATATTAGCGATAGGCCCCATCACAAACTCGTGGACCCACAGAGGCCAAGTTCCCGGCCGAGACCTCCTCTTGGTCACCTACAAGGCCAAATGCAATTAGTTGATTACTAATATTAATTAATATCATATATATATATATATAAGATTATGGTTATATTTACGTACCTTCTCTCTCATCCATCCTGCGAAATCACGTTCAACGTATGATCTCACTTCTTGGTCGTCAAGTTCCGGAAATGCTTCCCGTATTTGCTGTTCGAGCATCCTGTGCATCACATAATAAAGGATGATGATTAATTATAATTAATTGTATATGTATATAAGTAAACTAGTACTATATATATATACCTTTCATACGGTCGAAAGAAGTCACAGTTTAGCAAGATATAAGTATGAGCTGTGTGAGAATGCTTGTAATCACACCACTCGCTTGCCTTCACTTTGCCACCCATTCGGCCTAAATCCGAGAAGACATCGGGTACTCCCACATCAGGATATGTTCGCTAGTACCTCGTGGACGTGATTTGGTAGAAGCTCCTGCAATGCAAATGGTAGTAGTCGTTGCATGAATACATGACAATCATGGCTCTTCATTCCTGAAAATTTTTGCCCTTGCTCGACACACCTTGAGAACGTTGACACATATCCATTTGGGAATTTGACATCATCCTTAACCCACTTAAACAAACTATTCTTTGAGTCCAATGACAGCCGAAAAATAGGAATCGGTGCCCTACCATCGCTTGTAATGTGCAACTCAGGCCTTGCGCATATACCAGGGAGATCCAAACGTGATTTCAAATTGTCTTTTGTTTTACCCGGAACATTCAACAACGTGTGGATGATATTTTTGAAAAAGTTCTTCTCGACGTGCATTACATCCAAATTGTGCCTCAAGAGATGATCCTTCCAGTAGGCAGTTCCCAGAATATACTTTTCTTATGCCAGTTATGATACTGCCCATACCCACCTGGCATATTAGCGGGGACACTGTACCAGTTACCCCCAACTTCTGTAGTTTGTTGAGCATCGCAATAATCTATTTGCGCTTCCAAATGTTCCCCTGAAAGATAAACCAGGGGGGGGGACTTTGACGGTTTTGTTTTTCTTTAACAACTTCTTGTTATTTCTATACGGATGACCCAATGGCAGAAATCGACGATGACAATCGAACCAGCACGTTTTACGTCCATTCGTCAATTGAAACGCATCAGTCTGATCCAGACAGTAAGGACATGACAATTTCCCATGAGTTGTCCATCCAGATAACATCCCATAGGCGGGGAAGTCGCTTATGGTCCACATAAGCACAACCTTCATGGTGAAGTTCTGGCGGTTTGCTGAATCGAATGTTCGTACACCGACATGCCACAACTCCTGTAATTCGTGGATCAGAGGCTGCAAAAACACGTCAAGAGATCTTTTTGGATGCTTAGGGCCCGGAACAAGAATGCTCATGAACAAAAATTCTCGATGCATGCACATATCCGGAGGTAAATTATAAGGCGTTACTATGACTGGCCACAACGAGTATTGCCGACCAGACATACCAAACGGACTAAACCCATCAGTGCAAAGACCCAAATAAACATTTCTATGTTCTTCAGCAAAGTCTGAATGTACCGTGTTAAAGTGTTTCCACGCCTTCGCATCTGATGGATGAGAGATCACCCCTTCCTCACTAAAGTGTTCTGTGTGCCACCTCATTGCTCCAGCAGTCTGCTCTGATTGGTATAATCGCTTCAATCTATCTGTTATCGGAAGATACCACATACGTTGGAACGGCACCCTCGTGCGGCCACCTGTCTCTTTATATCTCGGTTTTCCGCAAAAACGACATTCCTGCAACTTAGCATCATCTTTCCAGAAAATCATACAGTTATCAATGCAGACATCAATCATCTCAGACGGTAAACCAAGACTCGCGACCAGTCTATGTATTTCATAGTAACTCTCTGCCGAGTTATTGCCCTCCGGCAAATACTCGTTAAACAATGCAGTCCATTTATCCATGCAATTTTCACTAATGTTATCTTCGCTTTTAATTGTCATCATCCTAGATGCTAATGACAA
Source organism: Pseudoturritis turrita (assembly GCA_900406555.1). Classification (NCBI taxonomy): domain Eukaryota; kingdom Viridiplantae; phylum Streptophyta; class Magnoliopsida; order Brassicales; family Brassicaceae; genus Pseudoturritis; species Pseudoturritis turrita. Next base: position 28,219 of record OVBL01000345.1, read on the forward strand.
TTTTGAAAGCCCTTCTCTACATCCTTCGTAGATGGGTTCATTAGCAGCGTCTAACATATCGTAAAACTTTTTAGCACTCGGGTTTGGTTCTTCAAAAGTATTATCATTAAACGAGGCAGTACTTTCATGAAATGCATCAGTAACCATGTCATGAAACCTATTCCCATCACTATTACCATATCCATATTCATTATAATCTTGCTGATGAGCATGCTGATCATAGTTATTATCAAAACTACTAGCGCCATCTTGATTGCCATGATAACTCGTACTTGAACTACCCGGAACATTAACTACAAAATCTTCTCCGTGCGCAAACCACACATAATAGTTAGGTAAAAACCCCCTCGTATATAAATGCTTCCAAACAGTGTTTGCATCATGATGATCAATGTTCTCGCACTTAACACAAGGACATAAAATTTTGTTACCGTTTTCTACCGCGAATGACTGATGTGTCGCGTGGGTCAAAAATTGATCAAGACCATCTTTAAATTCTCTCGTCACTTCACCGGTATCTGGATCTTGCCGGTTGTACATCCATGCCCGAACCATGTATATCTCATGATGCCAAGACATGATCCGATTATCGACCTCTCCACAAAAAATATCGGATTTATAGTGTGTTTGCGAAATAAAATATTTTTGTGAGTAGATTTGGGATGTTTGTGATATGATTTTCGTCTCCCCCATAGCTTGCTATTTATAGAGGATCAGCCATTTTTGCTACTCATTTGCGACCAACCTTTGTTACTAATTTGTTAGGAAAAAATATTTGCAAGGCCTTTGCTAGTAATTTGCTACCCATTTGCGACCAAACAATTAGTAGCAAAAAGCAGTTGACTAATTTGCGACTCCATACGCAAATTCCTAGCAAACGCCTCGCAAATTTGCGACCTCAATATTGGTCGCAAATTCTCCTCTCAAATTGGCATGTTTTCTTGTAGTGTTACTAGATACACGTGGCGCTAAGAGATTCTCCTAAGCCAAGAGGAATATTTTATCCCAAACAACTTGCGCCCCCCCCCCCCGCCGCGTTGTTCGAGTCAGCGTGGCAGGCTCGAGCAATGGAAGCTTGTCCTCTCGAGAGATGATCTTCAACCTTTCGAGGACCAAAATTTAAATGGAGTTTGAATCGCCAACATGATCTTCTAGCTTCGCTTCCTAAAAACATTAAACATGGTTAATTTGAACCGAACCCAGAATCTTATGGAGGCATTAGAAGCTCCGGGAAGGTCGAAGACCTGGAGGGCACGAGATCCCTCATGAAGGCCGCAACCTAAATCCGAAGACCAGTGGGCATGAGAATCCCGAAGGCCTAAGCCTGAGTTCGGAGACCTGGGAGGCATGAAAAACCACTGAAGGCCGACTGCTTGAGTCTGAAGACTAGAAGGGTTCGAGATCTCCCTCGGAGGTCGCGATAACCTAAGTATGGAGATATGGGAAGGCATGAGAACTTCCTCGTAAGCCATGGGCCCGAGTCAAGCGACATGCCCCCACAGAGACTACTAGACTTAGATCTAGCATTCCGAAGGGTAGTATCGGGGGATGGAAATTCCGTCTCGAGGATGGAATCGCTTCCAGGGCGCTATCCTGGGCGAAATGCAATGAGGTACTGGGCCACGTCCTTGATACTCTTTGTTCTTTACATTTTTTAGGCCATGGGCTTCTTTTCTTTGGATTTTTTTTAACGTTGTCCCCTGCCGATGATTCTGCAAATTTCATGTCGATGTGTCATCTTTTGGATTGGTTCTCCTGTTGGAGTGAAGTAAATGCTCTATTTTCTTTGTCCATATACACAACATTTTGTGGGTATTTCTGGTCCAATCTTCTTCCCAAGGTTGTGTTGAATGCACCTTTACACTTTGGGTTCTTTTTCTGTGTATAAATATTGGCATTTTTCTTTCTCCGTTCTTCATTGCTCCTTCAACCACCCCTATAAGTTTCTATCTGACTCCTCGCGCATTCAGAAAAGGTTCTTGCAACACCTCATCTCGACTCTTTGAACTTAGTCATTTGTCTTGGTGTTTCCCTTTCCTCGATCCTATGTTAGCTGATGATTATGGAAATTTGCTCTCAGGCGCTATTCCTTGGTGGTGACTTTTCATTTAACGTGATATGCGCTTTTAAGATATTTTTCTTTAATATATGGGGGTTTCTGATAATCGGTTGACATACCGTGGTTCGACGGGACGACATGTTAGGATCCCTCATTCCATCGTGTTGGCATTCTCCGAGGAGATTGTTCGGGGTTTACCACTCCAAATCTTCCCGACTACCCGGAATGACAGATCGGTATGGTGTTATCAACCTTTGCCTCCCCTTTCTTGCTTGTACGTTGACCAACTGATAACCATTTCTTTATTTTATGCTGATAAAGAAATCAAAACCAAGTTTGGCGGTTTCATGGATCATGTGGTTCCCTCTATGCATGGGCGTCTCCATATTTCTTGGCGTGGCAGCCGGTAAGCAATGAACCATCTAAGTTTTTGTCTCTTCCACCCCCCTTTTCCCTTTTCGTTACGGCTTCTGTTGCTAATCCTTAGTTGTTTGCGTGCCAGGCCGGTTGAGACCTCTGGCTTAATAAGGTCTCTCATTGAGATCTTCTCGCGGAGAAGGTTTAGGAGTTGTCTCGGGTTTATGGCTCTAACTCCTACTCTTCCTTGAACCTCTGGCGTCCTAGCGGGGTCATCGAAATGACTAGTTTGGTTTACCGCCTTCTCGAGGTTCATTTGTTTCAGTTTTGGTGGGCCATATAACGGATTATCCGGGTTTCCTTCACTAGCATATCCCATCCTTCTTGACGTTCCTGGGATCCTCCTCCCTAGCTAGTTGTCTTCTTTAGCTATTTTATTGATTTTGCTTTGTAAGCTCGCTTCCGGTGTATCCTATTGATTCCAATCAATAAAGAAACACATTTTCGCAAAATTACTACTCTCGCAAGGATGAATTCATAAAGGTGACTCTAATAACAAAATTCTAGGATGCATCTAACGCCTCAGAGCAATTTTAGGCGTAATCATCGAACTTAGAACTAGTAACAGAATAACAACATTTAAAGAAAAGGATTGGAACTGGGGAAAGAAACTTAAGCCATTTTCACAAGGATGACTTTGCATGCGTGTCAGAAACGGCGATCTCGTCGTCAAAATTTTGGTCAAATCCTTATGGGGGTTGGGGATCTTCTTCTTTTCTGAGTGCGAAATTGATCTTCGGATCATCAAACTTTCCTGCTAGGTCAGATACTCCGGTTATGGATGAGATTGGTTGCTCGGACAGTTTCATCAGTGATGAGGTGACCACTGTAACATGATGCTGATAGAGGTACGGCTTCATTCTCTGACATCCAAAAGCTAAAGCGAGCGATAGTTTCCTGATCGGGGAGAGCTTGGATTCTTTTTGGGTCAACAACTTTATGGTGTAGCGTATTGGCGCATGTTGTTTTCCCTCTGCCATTGTCGTCAATGCGCATACAACTTGCTTAATTGCTTTTCGGTACATCTTGAGGGGTTCATGTTCGTCGGGCGTGGCAACTGAGGTTGCATCATGATATGGTGCTGTAATCTAACCAGGATAACTTCCCTCTCCGAATCTCCACCATCGGCTGATAGGCCCATAGTGAATGGAAACAACTTTTTCAGCTAGGAATGGGACGCTTTTATTGAAGGCATCTACCTTCCCAAGGAAGTGCTGCAACTCTTTCCGATTTATAGGGTTGATTAGGCTCATGACAAAACCTTCCTCTCCTTTTTTCGTTGAAGGGGCAGCGGTGACTGCACCATTTTCATCAGGTGTTGTAACATCCGAGTTCGAGACGGACGGCATAGAGGACTAACGATTATGGTCAATTTCTATCGACGTCTGGTTTATCTCCTCCACCTCGTGGTACTAGTGTTTCACAACCATATGCGACCGTGTCGGCTATCCCAGAGACATTGGATGAGGTTTCGCATACACCTCTAGCCCCATCATCGGCTCCAGGTGTATCGCATTGGCGTCTCTCAGATCTATTGTTAGACGAGTTACTTGTTAGTCCTGGTCGAGCGCATTTAGCGAGGCTCGATCTAGAGCATCCTCGAAAACTTTTTGGTATAATTTTAATTTTTTTTTAATATAATCTTTACTTTTACGAAAGAAAAATTAAACATAATATATTCTTTTGTAGGTTTGATGATGACGGATGCGTTGCGGCTCAAGTGTGATCGATCTTTGAACGAGATTTTAAAGAACCACATGCCAATTGGACGTAAACACTCGACGAAATGATTACACGTTGGTTTCATACTTTCGTAGTAAATTTATTTTATTTTAAATTTAAATTAATTGATTTTTTCGTAGAATTAGGCGAACTTTTTATTTCATTACGATTATAACAATTATATTTTTTTGCAGTAAACATATAACTGGGATCCCGCGATAAGCGGGAGAATTCGCGTGGAGTTCGAGGACCACTTGAAGCAACGCATGACTGTCCATGTTGGTCAGTGGAAGGCCAAGTGGAAGAAAAAAGGGCGATGATGTGAAGCCTACGTGGATTGACTATGGTTTTTGGTCGGGCCTTGTCCGAAATTGGCTTGATCCCAAGTCAGAACATAGGAGTTCCACCAGTTGTGCAGCTCGATTGCATGATCCGATAGACCACAGAGTACATAACCATCGGTCTGGGCATATTTCATTTAGAGCCCGTCCTTTGAAGATATTAAGTATTTATTTATTTTTAATTTTCATTAATTTATTTTTTTTTATTTTAATTAAATGTCATATATTCATATTTTCAGCCTAAGAGGCGATCTCATTTCCGACTTACTCGCGGTTCTCAGGGAGACTCATCGGAGACCTAATGGCTTGTTTGTCGATGGATGGTCGGGGCATCTCTACGACGACGTCACCTCGAAGATGGAAGATCTGACACAATTATCCAACGGTTGTAATCCTGAGAGAGATGCGTCTTGTAAATTGACCGTTCATGACAAGAAAGAAATATTTCACGAGGTTAATATTTAATTATTATTTTAGGTACTTTAGAATTAAAGTAAATGCATAAAAGTAAAGACTTAAATTAAAATTGCATTAGAAAGTTGAAGTTACCCTCCCCCCCCCCAAATTATTTCATTGGATTTACATGAGAACCAAATGTATTTCTATTGACCAAATGACTAAATAAAATTTAAAAATTTAAAAGGTCTTGTCTACATAAGGTTGGTATTTATTGAGAAATGAGGTGAGGGAACTAGGGTAAGTTTCATGGGCTTTGGGTGGTTTGGATCTTGAAGTTTTGAGCTTGATAGTGTGGAAAATGGGCCTTGATTCGCATGGGCTTCTTCTCATTCATAGGTGGCAGGCCGACCAGTTGGCCCGGCCGGGTGACTTCGTCTTCACCCCTTCTCGTCGGTGGCCGGTCGGGTGTTCTTCGTCTTTTCTACGTCTAGATCCTTCTCATTTGTTCCCCTCTTGATCTTCTTAATAGCCTTTTGTCCAAAACATGCTCCTAGTACCTAGATGAAGACTCAAATTGACCAAAAGGACACATGCATGCTCTAGGACTCTAAAATATGGAAACTAGCCTAAATGTGAATATGCAAGGTAAAGCCATAAAGAAATGGTTAAAACCAAGGCTTAAAACCATGAAATTATGGACACATCAAATTCCTCCGAACTTTCCTTTTGCTTGTCCGCAAGCAAACAATCAAAAGTAGCAAGAAGGTTTTCGAAAGGCGGGGACTCATATCCAAAATATATATGTAAAGCTTTTGTTCCAACTTCCAAAATCAAACGTATATGTCACAAAATTCTTTCTATGAAAATTCTCAAACTCCTCACAACTTTCACTCTAAGACTGGACTCTAGGTATTTACAAGTTATCATACTTTCAACTCTTTAACATTCAATTTATGACAATAAAAGTCAGATTCTTGCTATGGAAATGAAAAATTGATCAATTGGTTTAGGTGAAAAACTGTTTTAGCTTTGAAATAGGCGGTTAAGGTGTTTGGGGTTTTTTTCAAAAAACATGCAAGTCAATGTACAAAAGCAATAGAGGATAGGACAATTGATGCATACTAGATTTCTCTTCCATCAAGCTATCCATTCCTAAACTTCTTTCTAAATTAATCCCAAGACGAAGCATCTTTTGCTTAAAATCCCAACCCCATTTTTTCTTTTAAGGCATAAACAAACCCACTTCTTAGCTACTAAGGAGACTCTTTTTAGTAATTAACTCTTTTCTTTTTTATTGTAATGCTTCAAAAATCCCCTCTTATGAAGCTCTTTTCTTTTTGGTATTGATTTTAGAGGAGCTCATTACTTAATTAAATTTCTAGAGCTTTTTCTTTTGTTTTCTCATTACTACTCCCTCAGTAACCAATTTTTCAATAAACCAATTTTGGCTTCATCCCATTTTTTCTTTTCTTTTTTTTTCCGTAAATATCTTAAGCTACCATTTTTCTAGACGAAAAAGAAGGCTCGTCGTCCCTATCTCGAAAGATTTTGTATATAAATGCACATGGAAAAAGGCCTTACTCAGGAGATGATTTTGGTTTAAAAACAAGGGTTAATGTAAGGGTGCGGTAACATTTTAAAAATAAAAATGGCCACTCGAATCAACAAAAGATGGTAAAAATGGTAAAGGAGATCCGAGTGTGATATACCATGATTGCAAAATCAATTTACAAAGCAAGAAATAATTAAGTCCGGTTAAAGTCCATATAATTAGAGTTGAAAAACAATCAAAGCAAGTATTTACAAAAAAAAATATAACCTTTTGAGCTAAGAGTTTAAAGCTGAGAATCTCAAGGTTTTAAAAATGGTTTTTCTAGCGACATATCCGTTTAATTAGGATTTCGAAAGATAAAAACTAAACGCAAAACTTTACAAGAAAATTAAATCATTGTCCCGTATGCAAGTGCAAATGCAAGCTATATGTAATATAGAATCCTAAAAATATGCAAATAAATATCTACATTATTTTTTGTGTTTTTAAAATTTTTAAAATTTTATATTTTTAAAAGCTTTTTTAACTATTTTTTTTTTTTTGGTTTTTTGAAAATCATAGAATGCAATGCTAAAAATTTTAAAAATTTGGGACACGAAAACACTTAAAATAAGAGATAATATATATAGTTAATACGATAGTTAATACGACATGAGTATTCAGGATCCTCCTAGCGTGATGCCCCAATGTTTCTTCCATTTCTCTTAACTACCATTGGTGCCATCTGAAAGAGGGATTCAAGGTTCAACAAGGGATTGCTACAACACAAAGATTAGTTAGTCGGCTAAGCAAAGAATCATACAAAACCTTTGCAAACCTTTTACAATAAAATCGTTGGAAAAATGGTTTTCGTAAAACTGATCCTCCAAGTCAAAATTGGAGTAACCTAAACCTAGGCTCTGATACCAACTTGAAACACATAGCCCAAATAACTAAATTATTGTTTGAGTGTTAGAATATTCGTATCATTCATTGCCATAATTTTTTTTTACAAAACAAATATGAGGTTCATACAAACAAATACTTGACCGAATCTGTTTCAGATCAGGTCAAAAATATTTAAGTCTTCCGTAAAATTTTAAATCCTTTTTTTGCCGACTTGACCATCCTAAATGCACCTCCTAAGACTAACTCATATATGTGACCTACCTGCACAACCTAACAATGATGAGTAATGAATTACCCAGTTAGACGTATACGTCCCAAGTTAACTATATCACTAACCCTTTTAACGATCAATCATTCCAGTTAGGTTTACTAACCCAAAAACTCACAAAGCCTTAGCTTGCTACAAGTAATCATGCGAGTCAACTTCCTTTGACTCCATGATTTTCACACCACACACAGAATATATAACCATCTATCATATGGATGGTTACAGAGATTTCAGGTGGCAAGTGAAATGAGTTCTCATTAACTCTAATATTTCTCACCATAGGAAGTCAATCCGTAGATGGGCCTAGCAGACTATAACACCCGAAAGGGATCAACATAAATTTGACTCCCCAAACCCTTCCAGTCGATATCTCGTACAGACCGGGTTTTTCGTGCCTCATAATGGCCAAACACAAAGAATCAAAAATACCCCTTCCATATGACGCCATGTGATTTGTTTTGTAACTATGGTATTGTGAACTCCTAAGTCTAACCAATTGTTAACACGAAATCTAGCAATTTTCCTAACGATCAAACAAGCCCTATGGTTCACAATATTGAATACTACTTCCAATTAAGGGAATACACATCGGTCGCGTCTGAAAAGCATAAGTGAGAATGAAGAGGATATTATAGTCATTCGGCAGATTATTTGCTTAATAAATTTATGGACGTGCTATCTACCTAAATCCTAAATATGGTGGTATGAGTACCATTTGGTATAATTTCCCATATATTTATTTATCAATAATTTTATATATTTATTAAATTAAAAATATATTCAATTAATTAAAAGTTAAAATAAATTAAAATTAAATTAAATTAAATTAAAGTTATTATTTCAAAATATATTAAAATTTTAATTTTAAAAAAGTAGAGAAATATAATTTGTTTATATTATATATATTTATTCTTTAATAATTTTTTGATTAGTATTTATATTTATGATTTTTTATTTTAATAAAATTGAAAAGTATTTGTTGATGAATAAATATACATAAAGTATATATTTCCATTTATATCATAAAATAGCACTTAATTTGGTTTAAAAAGTGCGTAATAGAAAAATTAATATGAAAATAGCATATTATAAATATCCAACCCGATCGTGATTGATCGCTTATAGGATAGAATACGTGTGTATAATAATACTATAATTTGTCGGGTAGTGGACCAGGAATAAATAATATATAATGCTAAGGGCGTGGTCGGCCACTTCATTGTCAGGTTCACGGATCCTTTGTTATAAATTGTTGTTGGCTGTCGGCAATAATATCCATGACTTTAAAAAGTATACAATAAAATCATTATTTTTAGGTATAATACAGATGGTTGTCAAAAAGAAAAAGTATAATAGAGATTATTATTCGACTTTTTGTTACTAAATTCAATGGTTTTTTTTTTATAATCAACAGTGATGTCTTTTTAGAGATGAAAAAAACGAGGGGAAAAAGGAAAAAAAAAACTAAATTCAAAAACTCGTCAGGCGATATTGGGATGGCGAATGACCAGTTTATGTTTAAATGATTAATAGAAGATTAGTTATTTAAATTTTTACATCGATTTTTTCATATATATACAATGATTGTGTCTATTTTTTTTTTTTTTTTATAAGTAAAATAGTTTACAACAGAACTGTTAAATTATTTTAAGATGAAAACTATGAGAAGTTCAAATTTTTTTTGTTTAGTTTTAAAATAAATACGCTGGAATAAAATCCTAATGGCTTCATCTTCTTCCTTCGATATATTTTATAGTTTTCTTGCCTTTTTTTCAAGATTTTTATTAAAAAAACTTTGATTTTTGTTTAGATTACGTCAAGTTTGACTGATCTTCACCGATTTATCTGCACATCATGCCAATTTATCAAGAAACAGTTTGTTAACTGGTCAAAATCATATTGGCTCACTTCCGTTAAGCGATTAACCGGCTGATTAAATGGCAAAAATCAGCCCAGGTTTTAGAACATTGCTTAAATTAAGGACAATTAGATCATTTGACAATTTAATTTGTTAAAATGATCTCTTCACAATCCAAGAGGAAAATTGCATGATACTATTGATGATATGTCAAACTCTCAATTTTTCTTAGACATCTTTATTAAATACATCATAATTGGAAAACAAACGTAAATTCCTAACAATGAAATCGTTGTTAATTGCTATTAACTAAATATTTTTTATTCCACATTTTTAATTCATTCTAGAATATCTTCAAGCTACCTGTTAAAGAAATTTGTAAAATAGTTTATTTAAGAATATCCACTCAACCGTATTTAATAAAATTTATATGTAAATTCGCGATTCTACGATATCCACGGAATCGGTTTACTAACAATGAAATCGTTATTACTTGATATTAACTAAATATCCTTTTTAAAAAAAAATTGATTATACAATATCTTCAAGCTACATTATCTGTTATATAAATTTATCAAAATTGACTATTTAAGAATATACACTACAATCGAAATGAATATAATCTAATTAGTTAAATTATGTAATTAATTGACAACAAATCAAAACTAACCATAACTAATGCCGCTATATGTGCCCGTAAATTTTTGAAAATACAGCTAAAATAAAACCTCTTCCAAACGAACCAAATTGTTCATTATTCCCAATAATCAAACTAGGATATTTTTCCAAAATATTATTATTCATTATTCACAATCACACGTTTATTCCTAAGCATCTATAGCATAATCAAACAACATTACAATCTAAACAGATTACAAAATATCTACCTACTTTATCACACTACTATGTGTCCTCTATAAACAGCCTCTCTGCCATTTCATCATTCTCATCACGAAACAGAACTCCAAATATCATCCTTCCATCATATCGTTTCAGACACAAACTACCTGAAATAATGGCGTCCATCACTGATCTCTATGGTTTGAAGCCTTTCAAAACTCAGTGGAGAATTAAGGTGAAAATCTTGAAGTTGTGGAAGCAGTATATGAATGGTGTTGAGACGCTTGAAATGGTCGTTGTTGATGAAAAGATTTATCTCATTTATATTCTTAACATTTTGTTATCACATATATATGTATTTATTACTAACTTAATTCATAATTGATTTTATTCAAAGAGTCAAACTATGCATGTTACATTGAAGAAAGAGTTTATCAAAAAGTATGAGAATCATTTGGATGAAGGTCTATCTAAGATCATCACTAACTTCCAAATGTCTCATGCTGGTGGTCGTTTCAGAACCACAAATCACATTTACAAGATTCAGTTTGTGTCTACGATATCTGTAAGACCATGTGAGGATTTGCCAGCAAATGTGACTGGTTTGAAACTGGTGAATTTTAGTGATATTCATGAAGGGAAATGCAATCCCGATTTTTTAGTGGGTTAGTATTACTTCTCTATTTTCTAAGTATATATACATATATGTTATAACTATCGAATGCATTCTATAGTTCTAATGATGCTTCTACCTTTCATTAATCTTTTACACCAGATGTAATCGGCCAAATCATCTCCATTGGTGAAGTGGAGATACTCATTGTTAACAAAAAAACAAACCAAGCGACTGACAATAGAACTTCGTGACACTGAGTACCTTTTCAGACCATACAAACCAATACAAATACCATTATATATGTTGAATCTGAAAAAATTACCATTATACAAATACAAATACCATTATACAAATACCATTATGTATGTTGAATCTGAAAAAATTATTAATGGTTTGCTTATATTTGTGCAGAGATGTCCGCTTGAATTGTGTTATGTGGGGAAACTTTGCTGACGATCTTGAGAGTTATGTGCAGAATTCGAATGATGCTGTCATTGTTTGTGTACTACGGTTTGGGAAGATAAGACTTTACAAAGGTAATATCCAACTTTTCTTTCAACGTGTGATTTCTGGATTTTTTTCCTTTTTATATACTTATGCATTTTTTGGTCCATTCATTAATATTTCCATTATACCCAAAATATCAGGTACTTGGAGCGTGGGTAATTGTTATAATTGCTCGCAGGTGATGACTAATCCCATAGTACCTGAGATAGAAGCTTTCAAAGCCCGGTAAGAACTAAGTTCATTATTAATATTTTGTGTATGAATGTCTTATGTTCTGACAACAATAATATTACCTACAACTAATTATACTACTTATGAATTTAATAGATTACCAAATGATGGCACCGCTCTATCTTACACACATCCTAATCAATTGACTATCGTCAACTCCATATCGGTGAGAGATGATTTTCTCCTGAGAAGTCCTCGCAGGACTATCAGTGAGATTATTGAAGCATCAGAGGTAATATAGAGTCATATGACCCGTGAAATTTTCGTTTATATGTTTAATACAATGAACACTAAACACCATTGTATTTTTATGGTGTAATAGGTTGAAAAATGTGTGACAATGTGTACAATAATGTCCATCGACACTGAATTTGATGGTATTACATGTCTTGCAAGCCATGCAATAAAAAAGTGATGCCTATTGATATGGATGAGCTTAAGAGTATGTTTCCAGAGAAATCTTTCCCTAATCAGCTTTGGAAATGTGGAAAATGCAACCAAGATGTTGAAAATGTCGTCCCCAGGTATAGTTTGTTTTTTGGCGTTAAATATGTGTTTAAGTTCTTACCCATAGTTTCTATTCAAAGTTGAGTATTAACAACTATGTTCGATTTTTGTATTTGTAGTATTATGTTGACCTTTCGTGTCATGGATAGCACCGGTGAAACAAAGTTCCTCCTTTTTGATAAAGTGTCCATGGAGGTTGTTAATCAAACTGCTGATGAACTTACTGAATCTTTTGATGAGGTATACTTATAATATTCATGAATCTTTACCATACCCTTTTACTGTGCCAATTGCTAATATGTATTCTATTTGTAGATTCAGAATCCTGAAGCCCTGCCTTTAGCTCTGAGTAATATATGTGGGAAAACATATCTCTTTAAAGTTTCTATCGAAAGTTCCAATATAGTGTTCAACAGCTACACATACAAGGTGACCAGCATTGTCACTCAAAGTGACATGATCAAAGAGTTCTCTGAACTCTCTGCTTCTCAGGTATCAGAAGTTTCTATGTTAAACTAATTTGAGTTTTTACCCATGAATTATTTTGCATTGTCATTGTAATTTGTAATTATATTATTCGATGTTTGTTTAGGGCACACCTACTACCAAAAATAAAGAAAACGGATTTCTCTCCCTTGATACTAAGGTGCAATAACCTCCCCTTATTCAATTGGTTTGATTTTGTTTGATTATTATGGTAAATATTAAGTAAATTATGTTTTATATAGGTTCTGTTGTTGTTGATTGATAGCGGCGAGGATGAATCAACTCCATCCTCTAAGCGTAAAAGTAACGATGACATTCACATGAGTGATGAAAACTCATCAACCAAAAAACCTTGCATGCTTGCTGTAAAAAATGAGGGAACCAATAACTCCGTTATGAAGGTGATCAAGACAGAGAAGCCTGAAGAGATAGTTCAAACAGTGGAATAAGAAAGATCCTACCATGGATTGCATTCGTCATGCTTGCTTTTGTGTTATGTTTTATTTGTTTTATGGTTTTGGTTTTTGTTTGGGTTTATTCTCAAATTTCAAACTCATTTTATGTTTTCAGCTTTGTTGGTTTTTGGAATAATTTGGTTCTCTTTCAGCAATTATTTATAATAAAAGTAGGATTTTAATTCAATTATTTCTTGTGAAATTCTGTTGATTAACATGTTTAATGATTTACTAGGCCTTTACCATGCTTACTAAAACTAATTACGGTAGCAAAGTTTAGATTGTTTTTAACCGCTAGGGAAAACAAAACTAATTATGAATATCTCACATGCAAGTAGTATGTTTATCTATACGACAATCTATCACCTTCATCTAACTAATGCAAATGACTAAATCAAGATGAACCTTATTCGAAGCAATCAAATATTTCACGTTGGTTCTTTCTTGACATTATATACGTACCTTAATTGTAAGTGTAATTCATGTTCTTTGCATTAAGGCGTATTAGTAGTTTAGTACCAATTGTTGCTTTGAATCTCACATGATGATAATTCATATTTCTTCATATCTGTTGTCGAGAAAATCAAGCATTCCTGTTAAAAAAAAAAAAAATATATTTATAAATATTCAGGAATTATTTTTAAATGGTTAAATACACACAAAATCGCACCTACCAGATCAAAATTTTTTTCGGTTTCACTAATAACTACCGTAATTAATCACAATTCTAACTATATTTTCCAGGATAGTATATGTTAACAATATATTGTACTAACAATATCCGGAAATGTTAACTAGAAAATATTATTCCACTATCTTATAACTTTAAAAGCCTCTACCTAAACTCGAAACTCGAAACTTTAAAAACCTCTATCTATTTTCTTCTGCACTGACTCGAAACTCTGCCATCATGAAGAAGAAAAAAGATGCAGCTGAGACATTGACCAATGATGCAAAGAAACCTAGAGCAGAAACAACTCCTATGTGTAAGTATATCTATTGCGATTAGGCCAATGTGTAATTACTTTCTTTACCTGATTCAAAACAAGAATTACTTTGTTTCTTTGAACCATCTGCATATGACCATTGCCGAGATTCTGTCATTGGGAATAAACGTGATTTTTTTAATCAAAATAAGTAAATTAGATCTATTGATAATACATACAAATAAAATTTGTGTTTCTCCTTTTTGTTTTCTAGCTTCAAACGGAAACAATGCCATCGCCAAAAAAGGAACTCCAAAAACAGTTTCAAATACACTTCGTGGCATTTTTGATATCATATTAAGAGATTTGACTAATTCAACAGGTGTTCCAAGAAATAATGACCCCACTACTCTAAATCCTCAAACAGCAAGCAAGTGTTATATTTTTAAATACATTCATTTTCCCACTAATCTATCTTAATATATTTGTAGCTATATCCTCGAATACAAATAATTTATAAACTAACTACTCTAAGCGGTTTATAAAAGTTAATTGTTACTATTATCATTTTTAACTATCTAAATCTTAGGTCATGATAAGGAAAATAATGGAGTGCCTTTTCCACCTCAGGATGGCTCAAGTTCTTTTAAAAGAACAGGTAACTAAGTTTGAATTTAAGAATAATAGTACAAGAACCATATTTATACAGGAAAAATATTATCCCATAATGAAAACTTATTTATTATTATATATGTGCAGATGTCAGATCTACAAACTTATTCTCGAATAACGAAGTTTATACTGCTGGGATAAATAAAAAAAATGGTGATACTTCTCAACAATTAGCTAACTCACCTGTACTATGAAAAAGAGGTACAATGAAGAAAATAGTGTCAAACGGGACCCCTAAGAGTAAGTTCAAAATAACTACTTTAAAAGTATGTCTATAAATTAATGAATATATAACAATAAAAATGACCATGTTACTATCTTGGTAAGATAAAAATTCAATTTGGTTAGAAATCATCAGTATTGTTATTCCTTCACCCTACATTTTTATTGCAGAACTACAAGCAACGCTAAATCAGTAAAGAAGACATATCGATTCATCATGTATCCTAAATTGTAATTATACATCCTAACTTTACCTTTTTCATTTTTTGTATTTGATCTAAAATTATGCATTTAGTCTTTAACCTCTTATACTTAAGTTCAACAGTTTTGGGATTCGGCTTTTCAAACTGCAAACACTATGACTAAGCAGGCACACATGTATACAACACCACAAGGTAAAAGTTCAATATCGTTGATAGGATGAATGTGACATCACTCACTTTATACTATGATAGCTCAAAATTGTGATCATTTTTTGACATTTCTAATTCAACTTTTACAAAATGAGCCTCTTAATACAGGGACATACAAAGCAAGCGACTCAATTTCATCACGAAAACCAAAGACGAACACAAGAGCAAAAAGTAAGTGTACATTTGTAAATGTTAGGGACTATGCTTTTGTATTTTATATCACTACTTATTTTATAATACATTTAAATATTTTTCCAGAAAGCCTAAACGTCTACAATCAAACATGTTTCAAAGCCACTGATAGAATAATGTTTCTAGAAATCAAGGACATGGTTTTGCTCTTAATGATATAACCAACAATCGCTTTGAGCATCAAAGACAGGCTAGAACCAATCGGAGGAAGATATTATTAGCAAAACAAACTAAAATTACTAAACCTTCTGGTCAACAATAACTACATATTATATCCATCAAATCATATTTGGTCAAATATTGAAATATTTACCATAACTATTATACTTACAAATTATGCTCATGACACATTCCTGCAGATTCTGGTTTTCCATATGACCCTTTATATGGAAGCTTCAATGCAACCCCTGAAACTTCTGCAAGTAAGGATGATATGTCATGTTATAATTGAAAGGACCTTATCATATGGATACAAATGATTTCATTTTGATTTTGTATGTTTTGCCTATCAGAAGTTTCTACTGAATCATCTAATCATAAAGAACCGGAGAATGAAACATCATTATCTACATCGGAAGATAACACAACTGGTACAAACCAATTTTTTTGTTTCTACTATATAATGTACTGCTTAATAATTTCCATTAATAGCAATGTTTGAACTTAATACAGATTCAGAGATCCGCCAATTCAACTACGAAACTGAGTCAGAATATAATTCAGATTATGAATCATTGGTAGCTGAGGAAGTTGTTAACATTCATTCCACTGACTTTGTTGATCCTATTACCTCTGAATGTAGTAATTTAAGTGCTGCTTTACCACATTCTACAGGTCCATCACTACAGACAAATGGTAAAAACAAACTACGATGCATTTTTTTAATCATAAATCTTTTATCAGAATATAAATTAAATCTAACCTACGCAATGCTTATTTTTCAGATTATTATGATGATGGAGGTCCAATTTTTGAGTGCACACATTGTTCTGCGAGTATGTGGTTTAATGAGCGAATAGGTAAAAAGAGAAAGACCAATAAATATATTTTTACAATATGTTGTATGCAAGGAAAAGTGAAACTCCCACTTCTACAACAACCACCACCGTTATTGATGTACCTATTTACAAGTGATGATGATATATGTGTTGGGGTCGGTTTTCACCTCATCGAGATCAACTGCTGATAAGACTAAGTATGGAGAAAAGGCTAGCCAAGCAAGCACAAACTCTTGGCTCGGCGGCAGAAGCAAGCAATGTTTGGCTAGGCGACGAGCCAACACTTGGCTAGGTAACAAGGAGAAAGGAGTGAAGAGCCAATATCTTGGCTAGGAAGTAAGGAGGAGTGATGACGAGCCAACATCTTGGCTAGGCAGTGGAAGAAGCAGGCGACGAGCCAACATCTTGGCTAGGCAGGGAGAAATGGAGACGAGCCAACACTTGGCTCGGTAGTAAGGAGGAGTGATGACGAGCCAACATCTTGGCTAGGCAATGGAGGAAGCAGGCGACGAGCCAACACTTGGCTAGGTAACAAGGAGAAAGGAGTGACGAGCCAACATCTTGGCTAGGAAGTAAGGAGGAGTGATGACGAGCCAACATCTTGGCTAGGCAGTGGAAGAAGCAGGAGACGAGCCAACACTTGGCTAGGTAACAAGGAGAAAGGAGTGACGAGCCAACATCTTGGCTCGGTAGCAAGAAGAAGCAGGAGACGAGCCGACACTTGGCTCGGTAGCAAGGAGAAAGGAGTGATGAACCAACAACTTTGGCTCGGCAGCAGGGAGAGATGGTGATGAGCCAAACTTGGCTCGGCAGCATGAAGAAACAAGTGATGAGCCAACATGTTGGCAAACCAACGAACGGTGATGAGCCAATGTGTTGGCAAATCAACTACCTGGCTCGGGATTGGGAGGAACAGGCGAGACAAATGACGAGCCAGCTCACCGACAACCCAGTGGAACAACGAGCCCAATATCTTAACATGTCTAAGCGACGAGCCACAAGGGTTTGGATGTGCCAAATTAGCAAGTAAGAAGCCCACATTCGAACCAACCAGAGAAGAAAGGAAATCCCAAAGAATAAGGAAGTTTTCCTTATTCCTTTAGAAAAAGGCATAGCCGACTTGTTTTTGTATAAATAGACATGTCCCCCTTTGAGAAAGGGGATCCGAAAATTGACCTAGCAAAACACTTATTACTTTACAAACAACTTTCAAAACGGCTTGAATAAAATTTCCATCTTTGGATCTCAGTTTCTTGGTTTCTTTACATAGAAGTTTGTCGAATCCCTAAATCTCTTTACAAGTTTTTGATTGTGCGAGTTTCGACTCCCACAATTTGGCGCCGTCTATGGGGAGTTTTCAGACTTTCTGACACCTAAGAACCACTTTGGACGAGATCTGAAGCGATGACTACCGACGGAGACCGAAGCGGTGACGATGCGAGCAACACCGGTGTCGATCCTCCTAGGACAGGAACCAATCTGCCTCCAGCGAACGCGGAAGGCACCTCAAAAACATTAACAGAATTGAAGAACATGATGACCGCGTTGCTGAAGAAGGCCGAGGAGCAAGACAAGCTGAACAGCTCGCTGACAGAGAGAATTGAATCACTAGCAACCGATAGCCGAGCCAGAAATATACGATCTGGAGGAGTTGGCTCGACTATGAACCCACCTGTTAGCGGAATAACCAGGCGGCTTGGCCTAAACCCGACGGCCCTGGATTTTTCAACACCACGCGACGCACTAAGGACTTTGGGCTGATTACCACCGCCACATCCAACAAACGAGCAAACACCCGCGGTGACAAGATCGAATATCACCGAGCCACCTCGGCTGATCCGAGGTGCAAGAGGAACCAGTGATGGATATGACCTATGCACCGACGTTGGATCGGCTACATCAATCATTCTTGACGAAGAAGGAGACCACAACGCAGAAAATCTTGCTGACGAGGGATTTGCACCAGCAATAACAGGAGCCCGAGCCAGCGAAAGCGATATTAACCTAAACCGAGCCAGGAATTTGGCAGAGGAAGAAGAAAATCTCCTCTGGGTCCAACGAGCGCAGTACGCTGACGAACCAAGAACGACGAGCCGAGCCAGAGGGAAGAGTTGGACAAAATCCGAGCCTCCTTGATTCGAGCCACTGCCGAGATGAAAGCCGTCCAATCCCAGGTGCACAAGGCAACCAGTAAAGTCCCGGAGATCGACCGCGTACTGGAGGAAGCACACAATACACCGTTCACAGCCCGAATCACTAAGGCAAGGATCTCCGACCTAGGAAAGATCAAAGTTCCAGTCTACGAAGGAACAACCGACCCAAAAGAACATATAACGGCGTTTATCATAGCAATGGGCCGAGCTAATTTCAGAGAAAAATAGAGAGACGCTGGTTTCTGCCTGATATTTGTGGAGCACCTAAAGGGTGCAGCCCTCCAATGGTTTTCAAGATTAGAGCGGAACTCCATTGATGATTTCCAGCAGCTGTCTGCTGCTTTCCTGAAGCATTACTCCATGTTTATGGATCGAGGAGCCTCATATGCCGACCTATGGACATTGACTCAAGGACCCATGGAGACATTACGAAGTTTCATAGGAAGATTCAAAGTAGTGATGTCAAAAGTCGAAGACGTAAGCAATAAGACCGCTATGCTGGCTTTAAAAAGAGCTCTATGGTACGAATCCGAATTCCGAAAAGAGATTGCTCTGAACACACCACTATCAATCCTAGACGCACTGCACCGAGCCTCGGATTTCATAGTCAACGAAGAAGAGATGAAGGTTTTGTCTCAGAAGTATGGAGTCGCCAAAGCGACGAATCGTTCTTTCCAAACTCCGAACCAACCGCCCCATAAAAAGAGAATTCAAGGAAACGGATATGTACACCACGAGAAACCCAATTTTGGAGGAGCCCACAACTACCAGGTGGGAACAGGCCGAGGCAAAACACCATGGAACACTTGGACACGAAGTCAAAGTTCGTACGACGAAAAAGCTTACTGCGAATATCATCACATGCACGGTCATTCAACTGCCAACTACCGAACCTTGGGAATGAAGCTTGCGGTGAAGCTGGTAGCTGGAGAGCTCGGTAACGCAGTCAGCCTGAAGGACTTTGAGCAAGAGGCCAAAAAGGATTAGCCGAACCAGACGAATCAAAATGATGATACTCCAAAGCGAGGAAGACGAGATAACGAGGCGACACAATCAGGTTCTCGAAGAAGAATAAATATGATAATGGGAGGATCACAATATTGTTCGGACACGGTGTCATCAATCAAAGCATTCCAATGGCGAGCCGATGCAAGTGTCAACTGGTCAGCACCCTCCAAACTTCCCAACGACGTCATCTCGTTCGAAGAAAGGGAAACCACCGGCATCGACCAACTACATAACGATCCCCTAGTGATAGAACTGGTCGTAGACGATTGCGACGTCGCCCAAGTTCTAATAGAGACGGGAAGTTCCGTGGATGTGATCTTCTGGGAAACTCTCAGAAGGATGAACATAGACCTAGACAAAATCACAGCCGCGCCGAAGCCTTTAACTGGATTCTCAGGAGAAACAAACATGACCCTTGGAACAATAAAACTTCCTGTCCGAGCCGAACAGGTAACCAAGATAGTGGAGTTTTCGGTTGCAGATCATCCTGCGATCTACAATGTGATCATGGGTACACCCTGGATAAACTCAATCCGAGCCGTACCATCGACCTACCACCTCTGCATCAAATTTCCGACCCCCGGAGGAGTCAAAACGATTTGACGAAACCAGAAGGAGTCCCGCATTTGTTTCCTAGCTGAGCATAAACTCAGGAACCCCGTCACAGAAACCACCACCAAGAGAAAGAAGCTGAAGACCGACAGAGAGCCCGAAAAGGAGTTGGCAAAACTCTTATAGCAATTACAGATCACGGAGGATCGTGAGAAGAAGAGCAAACCAACTTGCGACCCCGTTGTCTCGGTGAACATCGATGGGAATCACCCGGAACGCTGTGTTGAAATAGGCGCCGAGCTGAAAGATCCAATAAGAAGAGAACTGATTTCTTTGAAATAGGGGCCGAGCTGAAAGATCCAATAAGAAGAGAACTGATTTCTTTCCTTAAAAAGAACCTACACACCTTCGCGTAGGAAGCTGAAGACATGCCCGGCATCAGCATCAACGTGACGTGCCACGAGCTGCACGTGGATCCAACCTTTAAACCAGTCAAACAGAAAAGACGAAAGCTTGGTCCGGACAGGGCGCAAGCAGTGAATGACGAGGTGGAAAGATTATTACGTGTTGGATCAATAGTCGAAGCAAAGTACCCAGACTGGCTCGCTAACCCTGTGGTGGTTAAGAAGAAAAATGGGAAATGGCGTGTATGCGTGGACTTCACCGACCTGAACAAAGCCTGCCCAAAAGATAGCTTCCCACTACCACATATTGATCGACTGGTGGAAGCAACGGCAGGCAACAAACTTCTTTCGTTTATGGGTGCTTTCTCCGGATACAACCAAATCCTAATGAACCCAGACGATCAAGAGAAGATGGCGTTCATCACAGACCGCGGGATATATTGCTACAAAGTAATGCCGTTCGGTCTCAAAAACGCCGGAGCAACTTACCAGCGATTAGTGAACCGCATGTTCGCGGGCCAACTGGGGAAGACGATGGAAGTATACATAGATGACATGCTGGTGAAGTCCTTGGAGGAGAAGGATCACGTAGCTCACCTAGAAGAATGTTTCAAGCAACTGAATCTACATAACATGAAGCTGAATCCAACCAAGTGCAGATTTGCGGTCACGTCTGGAGAATTTCTTGGATATCTGGTCACCCACCGTGGAATTGAAGCCAACCCGAAGCAGATTGATGCACTCATACAGATGGTGTCACCAAAGACAAAGCGCGAAGTCCAGAGGTTAACTGGGCGGGTCGCCGCGTTGAATCGTTTCATCTCTCGGTCAACTGATAAATGTTTGCCTTTCTACGATATGCTACGCGGTAACAAGAAGTTTGAATGGACAAAAAAATGCGAGCAGGTGTTTTAACAGTTGAAAGAGTACCTAGCCAGCCCTCCAGTACTTACGAAACCAGTGGAAGGCGAGCCACTGTTTCTATACACGGCCGTTTCGGCCACGGCAGTAAGTGGTGTACTCATCAGGGAAGAGCGCAGCGAGCAGAAGCCAATTTTCTATGTTAGCCAAACTCTCACCGACGCTGAAACCCGGTATCCACAGATGGAGAAGCTGGCATTGTCTGTAGTAATGTCCGCTCGAAAACTGAGACCGTACTTCCAGTCACATTCTATTGTAGTTTTGACAACCTTCCCACTGCGATCCGTCTTGCATAGCCCTAGCCAGTCTGGGAGATTGGCAAAGTGGGCAATAGAGCTGAGCGAATATGACATCGAGTATCGGAACAGAACCTGCGCGAAATCTCAAGTCCTAGCCGACTTTCTGATAGAACTCCCAGATGAAGTGATAGAAGAGCCGGCTCCGAGCACAATATGGAAGCTTCACGCGGATGGATCATCATCAAAACAGGGATCCGGAGTGGGAATACGTTAACCTCTCCAACAGGTGAAATCCTCGAACAGTCATTCCGCCTGGGTTTTCGCGCATCCAATAATGAAGCAGAATACGAAGCTTTGATTGCTGGAATGAGACTTGCTCTTGGACTCAAGGTTTCGCACATCCAAGCCTACTGCGATTCACAGCTGGTGGTCAACCAGGTCAACAGCGAGTACACCGCCAGAGACGACCGAATGGAAGCTTATCTAAAGATTGTCAAAGAACTGGCTGCACAGTTCAAAGAGTTCGCATTAACACGGATACCACGCGGGGAAAACACGTCGGTAGACGCACTAGTAGCACTCACATCCACTTCCGATCCGGATTTGAGAAGGATAATCCCAGTAGAATTCATCAAAAACCCAAGCATCAACCTCTCTGACACCGTGAATGCGGTCACTCGCTCCCAAACAGCCACTCAAGCGGAGGGTATATCTGGACCAAATCTTGCAGAAAAGGCAGCACCGACACCACCATTCTAGATGACCGGAACATGACACCATCGGTGGAGGACAAGGCAATTGAGATAGAAGAGGAACCTGAAACAGAGCCTCCGACAGAAGGTGAAGCAGTGGAGATGGAGGAAGACCCACAACAGACAGAAACGGACTACGGATGCAACAAAGAATGGTTAGGAGCAATCCGAGTATATATCATGGATGGCGAGGCACCGTCAGATAAGTGGGCTGCCAGGAAACTCAGAGCTCAAGCTGCTAGATATGTTCTCTTAGATGGAAACGTCTTTAAGTGGAGATTCTCAGGACCACTAATGGCTTGCGTGGAAGGCGCCGAAGCAAGAAACATTATGGAAGAAGTCCATAGTGGCTCGTGTGGCAATCATTCCGGCGGAAGAGCTTTGGCAGTCAAGATCAAGCGTCATGGTTACTATTGGCAAACAATGGTGAAGGACTGCGAAAAGTTCTCTGCCAGGTGTGAAAAATGCCAACGACATGCCCCAATGATTCATCAACCCACGGAGTTGCTATCATCAATCTCAGCGCCCTACCCTTTCATGCGCTGGTCCATGGATATCGTCGGGCCTCTCCATCGGTCCAAACAGAAGAGGTTCCTGCTGGTTTTGACAGATTACTTCTCCAAATGGGTAGAAGCAGATTCCTACGCCAACATAAAGGATGCCCAAGTCGAAAATTTCATCTGGAAAAATATCCTGTGCCGACATGGAGTTTCCTACGAAATCGTCACAGACAACGGTTCACAATTTATCTCTACAAGGTTTGGAGCTTTTTTTGAAAAATGGAAGATACGACTCAGCAAATCTACGCCACGCTATCCACAAGGGAATGGACAAGCAGAAGCAGTGAACAAGACTATCCTGGATGGCCTGAAAAAACGCCTTGATGCAAAGAAGGGACGCTGGGCAGATGAACTCGAAGGAGTATTATGGTCACACCGAACCACTCCGTGGCGTGTCACCGGTGAAACACCTTTTGCTCTTGTCTACGGTACAGAATGTGTCATCCCAGCTGAGGTGCAATTTCCTGGAGTCCGCCGTAGACTTCTTTCAGGCCAGGAAGGACTGAATCACCTCATGTTACTCGACGAGTTAGATTTGGTTAACGAACGAAGGGATCAAGCGCTGGTTCGGATTCAAAATTATCAACAGGCAGCGGCTAAGTATTACAACACCAACGTCAGAAGTCGCAAGTTCAAAGAGGGTGATCTGGTTCTCCGCAAAGTTTTTCAGAACATAGCCGAAACAAACGCTGGCAAACTGGGAGCAACTGGAAGGACCCTACAAAATCACCAAGACAGTCAGACCCGGAGTATACAAGCTCTCAAACATGTCCGATATTCCGGTACCAAGATCTTGGAACGCAATGCACCTAAAGAGGTATTACCACTAAATCACTTCACATGAACTACAGGACGAATTGATCCCTGAAAAGGGTACGTAGGCAGCTCATCTTCGGATGGGTTCAGTTGTCCCCCTCCTCAAAAAAGGGGGGGGAGTGGGTACGTATACATGTATACTCCCACACCTCGCATCATTCTTTAAAGGTAACAACTTCAAATTTTTTCTAACACAACTCGTGTCACTTAGTCTACACAAGTTACATCTTTACATCCTTTATGGGTACTCATCACCTCGTCCGTTGCTGGCCACAATAGATGGACAACCACATCCTTTATGGATTCTAACCACTATCTCTATACGGGATAGGGTTCTCAACACCCTCTTACGGGTATAAAAGCGCGCTATACAAATTTTGATTGGGTATATCCTAATCTAATATCCAAAAGGTATATCCTGGACGATATTCTTACAAGTTTATCTTTGAGAGGGACCCGTAAGTCGAAAACTCGCAAGTCTTAACACTCAAACTAAACTCTAGAACCCAGTAAACACCTCTCGGTACACTGGTCATAAACATCTCAGAAACATAATATTAGACCTAAAAAGTAAGTATGAGATTTTAAACATGCTTCACTGTCGAAAGAACGGGAATGTAAGCCGGAACACTGCAAACCCTAAAAGACTAAACCATATTCTTCACTAAACAAAGATGGTTCGCAATATCACATTAAAAATACGGACGAAAACATAGATAGATACTTCCAGCAAGGGATAAGAGAGTTCATGCCAAAGAATGGCAAACGTTACAAGACTTAGAAATTGACACATAAAAGAGTTGGATAAAGCCATCCAGGCGCTTGTCTTAAACAGACATATACCAAAACAAAAGAGAAAGTTCTCGAGTTAAAAAAAAAGAGAAAAGATAAGTAGAAGGATCATTCAAGAGGATCTGGCTCGGAAGGCTTCTCAGCGGCAAGATCGGCAATCCCCGGTGTGCCAACATTTGAACCTGCAAAATCTACAACTCCGGCTGTTGCCGCCGTATTCTCCGTTGGCTCGGTTCCCAGGAGAGTGCCTGTGGATTCTGAGGAAACGGGTGAGAGCATCAGGTCTTTCTTCAGCTCGGCCTCGATCTTCTCGAACTCATCCGCCGCATCGGCCAAGTCAGCTCTCCATCCTGTCAGCTTCGACACCTCGGAGTCGAGAGCAGGTGCATCCTCTTTCTGCAGAATCTCAAGCAGCTGAATATTGCTGTCAACTTGGGCCAAATCAAGCTCTTTCTCCTTTGCCGCTTTCAGCTCGTCAATGCTTTTCTCGATCTTAACAAGCCGCTCCTGAAACCTCCCCGACATCTCTCGCCTCGCTGCTTTTTGTGCCTTTTTGACGTTTGCCTCATGCAAAGCATTGACGGCTTTGAGCTGTCTCTTCAGGGACTCGATTTCAGCAGCTTTCTTCTGTTTAGAACGATCCAACCTCATGGCCAAATCACCTGTTTTGCCCCACTCATCTTTAAGGTACGCCATCTCCTTCTCAAGAGCGTCAATCCGGGCTGAAGCAGCGGCCAGTTCGGCTGTGTGTTTCCCCTCCAGCTCGGTGACCTTCTCCTGAAAGAAAGTCGCATCCTTGCGGGCATCTTCGACCCGGCGCCTGTCTTTTCGCATGTCGTGTTCGAAGGCTGCGACGATCTTGTTGATGGATGAGACGAACTGATCGAAGAAAGGAAAAGGTCAGTACTTAGTCATTTCTTTTTGTTATTCACTGAAATGAACGATCTCCAAACATACCTTGGTGCCGCGGAGCGACATATCGGCATATAAATCACCATGAGAGAGCACGTCGAGAGGTGGTAGCCTATCCCCCGAACAACGTACTTGTGAGAAGACAGTTGTTGAAGCTGCCTCGTCATTGCACACCGGCATGGATCCCTCTTGCCTAAACAACATCGGCAACGGCTCGGTAGTGGTTGGATCGGTAGGCTTTTGGCATTTTCTTTTCTCCTGCTTCTCCCGAGTTTTCTCCTTGTCCGGTTCGGAGCGTTTACCGGAAGTCTTTTTTTCTCCCACTCGGTGTTGAGATATCGCCGAGCTAGAAGGCCTGGCTACCGGGACAATAGCTGAAACCACCTCCCTGGTCTCGACTTCAGTAGTTGGAGGCTCGGCAAGAGTTTGAGGCTCTTTTCCTGCTCCAATTTCACCAACCTTTTCAGCAGTTGGCTCGGTGACTTGTTCAATTGCTGCAGTTGGCTCGGTGACTTGTTCAATTGCTGCAGTTGCCTCGTTGGCTCGGCTAGCTGCCTCCCTTTCTTCCTTCTCCTTCAGAGCCTGCTTATCACGGATCGTCAGTCTTTTTCACATGCTTTTTCTTGGAGCACTTGGCAATGGAGATTCAGACTCCGAGCTATCAGATACTTCAACACCGGCGAAAGTGGCTCGGGCTTTTTCGACTCTTTTCAGGGAAAAATGTTTTTCCCAATGGCACCTTCTCTCAGCAAGTGTGTTCCGAAGCGTGAGCGTGTCTTCTGGGTAACGTGGGAGAATCTGCCGAACTGCAAAAACAGAGAAGAGGGATCAGTGGTCAGCTCGCTACAAAGAAAAACATTAGCGAATCTCCTGAAAAGTCTACGGCTCGCCCACCAATGGTTCCCCACTCCGTTTTTACATAATGGAGGCTCTCGGCTTCGACCGTAGCATCGTTGATAGGAACAAAGAAAAAGTAGTTCCCCCAATCTCCATCTTTGCTTCGGAAGCCTTCGATAATCTTCTTTTGCTTCTTGTTGGAAATATAATAGGCTCGGGAGTTCTTAATCTTTCGGAACTCAAGAAACTGCCGAAGGTGGGAGATGCGAATAGTCACGTCACACTCATAGCTCCGAACCAGAATCCCAACTAGGTGACGCATCCCACGAGGCGTAATTTGGCTCGGCGCTAACCCATGCTTGTATAGAAAGCGAACGATCAAGCTAGGGATCGGAAACCAGAGCAGACAACCGTAGAAGAAACTCTCATAGAGAGTGAAATACACAGGCGGCGGAGATTCAGCTCGGTCAGTTGGAGCAGAGACAACTAGTTCGACACCTTCTGAAATATGAAATCGATGCCTCAGTGCCTCCAAGGACTCAACAGTGCACAAAGACGAACCAGGTGGGTCAGGTCGTCTCTTGGGCGTTTTCCTTTTGGTTTTCGCCTCGTCGACGTACTGGCTTGATGGCTCGCAAATAATCTCTCTAATCGTATCTTTTCTGCCTCGTCGATAACATACTCCGTCGGCTCGGCTTTGAATTCCTCGAGAGCTTTCTGTATTAGCATCGCCTCGGCATCTGCCTCGGCGTCAAAAGCCTCGTCAAACATAGGTTGGATGACGATTTGCAGCTGACCTGGCGGAGAATTGAGTTCGTCCGGCTCGGTAATTTGTGGAGACAACACCATCTTGCGTCCAAGCAACGAGGCAGAATTTGCCGAACCCACAGAGTCTTCCAGCTCGGCGATATGAGACATTGATGTTTCTGGCTCGGACTCGAATTGGTACTTAGCAGAAATTGGAGCAATCTCGGCTCGAAAAACACCCTTGGTGTGAGAGAATCCCGGTTCGGCGACAAGAGATCAAGGTAACGACGCAATCTGGATGATGATGGATCGGGAAATTCAGACGCTCGCCGGAAACGGATGAAGATGGATTGGAAAACGCATAGAACCGCCGAGCCACGTATGAAGATAGATCGGAAGACTCAAGTTTGACGGCGGAAGAAAGGAATAAAAAAAAAAACCTAGCCAACAACTTAAACGAATAGAGAGAGAAGAAGAGAGAGAAGAGAGATACCTGATTTTTCGGAAATGAAGAGAAGTGAGTTATGAGGAGTGAAACAAGAATCTGAATATAAAGACGCATAAAAGTAAAGCGCGTGACGCCATGCGGCCTCGGAAACACGCAAAAACGTTTGCAGTTCCCAATAAAGTTGTAATCATGAATGGAGATACTTCAAGCAAACATTACTGCCGAGCCAAAAAACGAATCACTTATTGGGATGGTTCGGCAGCATGACAAAGGTGTCGATTCGGCAGAATGAAAGCAAATATATCACAGGTCAAAGTGGCTCGGCAACGCAATTGAAGACGAATAAGCAGCATGTCAAGGGGTTGGTTCGGCGATAACATACTCCAGTGTTGGCTCGTAAAAAAAACACCTCGGTAACACTATCTGTTTGGCTCGGCATTCGTCAATACCCGGATGACAACTCCACCACAAAGCTAGCTCAGTAGCCCAAAGAGAGTTGATCTCGATCTTGACTTCTCACCTCGTCACTATTATTAATAATACTACCGAGCTGGAGGGCTAACTGTTGGGGTCGGTTTTCACCTCATCGAGATCAACTGCTGATAAGACTAAGTATGGAGAAAAGGCTAGCCAAGCAAGCACAAACTCTTGGCTCGGCGGCAGAAGCAAGCAATGTTTGGCTAGGCGACGAGCCAACACTTGGCTAGGTAACAAGGAGAAAGGAGTGACGAGCCAACATCTTGGCTAGGAAGTAAGGAGGAGTGATGACGAGCCAACATCTTGGCTAGGGAGTTGAAGAAGCAGGCGATGAGCCAACATCTTGGCTAGGCAGGGAGAAATGGAGACGAGCCAACACTTGGCTAGGTAGTAAGGAGGAGTGATGACGAGCCAACATCTTGGCTAGGCAGGGAGAAATGGAGATGAGCCAACACTTGGCTCGGTAGTAAGGAGGAGTGATGACGAGCTAACATCTTGGCTAGGCAGTGGAGGAAGCAGGCGACGAGCCAACACTTGGCTAGATAACAAGGAGAAAGGAGTGACGAGCCAACATCTTGGCTAGGAAGTAAGGAGGAGTGATGACGAGCCAACATCTTGGCTAGGCAGTGGAAGAAGCAGGAGACGAACCAACACTTGGCTAGGTAACAGGGAGAAAGGAGTGACGAGCCAATATCTTGGTTCGGTAGCAAGAAGAAGCAGGAGACGAGCCAACACTTGGATAGGTAACAAGGAGAAAGGAGTGACGAGCCAACATCTTGGCTCGGTAACAAGAAGAAGCAGGAGACGAGCCAACACTTGGCTCGGTAGCAAGGAGAAAGGAGTGATGAACCAACAACTTTGGCTCGGCAGCAGGGAGAGATGGTGATGAGCCAAACTTGGCTCGGCAGCATGAAGAAACAAGTGATGAGCCAACATGTTGGCAAACCAAGGAACGGTGATGAGCCAACGTGTTGGCAAATCAACTACCTGGCTCGGGATTGGGAGGAACAGGCGAGACAAACGATGAGCCAGCTCACCGACAACCAGTGGAACAACGAGCTCAATATCTTAACATGTCTAAGCGACGAGCCACATGGTTTGGATGGGCCAAATTAGCAAGTAAGAAGCCCACATTCGAACCAACCAGAGAAGAAAGGAAATCCCAAAGAATAAGGAAGTTTTCCTTATTCCTTTAGAAAAAGGCCTAGCCGACTTGTTTTTGTATAAATAGACATGTCCCCTTTTGAGAAAGGGGATCCGAAAATTGACCTAGAAAACACTTATTACTTTACAAACAGCTTTCAAAACGGCTTGAATAAAATCTCCATCTTTGGATCTCAGTTTCTTGGTTTCTTTACATAGAAGTTTGTCGAATCCCTAAATCTCTTTACAAGTTTTTGATTGTGCGAGTTTCGACTCCCACAGGAGGTATGGGATCGTATCTCAGAATTTCGGAAAGTTTGGGTGGTTCAAAAAATATATTTAATTATACCAAGGAGAGGCTTCACGACCGCGGGAATGGGTGATCGGCGAATTTTTTCTCCAAAAGGGGAGGGGGGGAGGGGAAGAGATCATGATTAAGTCATGGATCTAGTACTCCCGACCTACATTATGTCATGCTTTAAGCTTCTTCAGTCGTTAACATCAAAGTTAACAAGCGCAATTTTGAATTTCTGGTGGAACACCAATGGAAGTAACTACAGTTTCCATTGGATAGCATGGGAAAGTTGTGTGAATCTAAGAAAGAGGGGGGACACGGATTTTGCTCTCTAGAAAGTTTTAACATTGCTTTATTGGCGAAATAATTATGGCGACTTTATCAATATCCAGATTCTCTGGTTGCGAGAGTCCTTAAATGAAGGTATTTTATCCTCTAACTACAATGAAGGCCCGTTCTCCATCTTTTGGATGAAAAGTCTCTTTTCAGCGAAAGATATTTTTATCCAAGGCAGCCATCTGAGGTTGGGTTCAGGTGTTAATATTTCAGTTTGGAATGATCCTTGGCTACCAGATGTCTACCTGAGGCCGACAAGAGGTATAGGAAATGTGCTCCACCCAAATTTGAAGGTGATTCATTTAATAAATACAATAACAAAGGATTGGAATCTTCCAATTCTCCATGAGTTTATGGACCCACTAGACGTTCAATTAGTCAAAGGGCTTGCCATAAGTCCACTACCTAGACAAGATAGTCTTATATGGCATTTTACAAAGTCTGGGAAATATACGGTGAAGATGGGATATCGGTTAATAAAAGATATTGAACAAGGAGTATGTGATAGATATGTCACTGAACCAAGCCTAAATGTTCTAAAGGCTCACGTTTGGAAGCTCCATTGTCCGGCACAAATAAAATATTTCATATGGCAAGCCTTAAATGGTTCGCTAGCGGTGGGTTCGAGGTTAAATCGGCGTGGAATTAATATTCCAACTGCATGTCAACGGTGTGGTGCAGAGGAAGAAACGGTAAATCATGCTTTATTCGAATGTCCGCCGACGGTACAAACCTGGGCTCTATCATCGATATCAACGGATAGGCATGCATTTCCATCCGGTTCAATTTTCTCTAATCTCAATTTTCTTATCTGGCGCAATCCTAGCCGAATAGAACAATATCGAGAACATATAGGGGATCAAGATATGTTTCCATGAATTATGTGGTTTATTTGAAACGTGAGGAACAAAAAATTTTCCAATGTATAGAACCGGAGCCTACGGATACAATGCACAATGCAAGGAGTGAGTCCACGGTGTGGAGAGAGGCTCAAATAATTAACATGTATAGTATAGTGATTGAGGAGGGTGGGATCCAAAATTTATCGTTAGTAAGGTGTAAAGTAGATGGGTATTGGAAAAGTTCAGATCCAAAATCTAGATTGCGTTGGATTTGTACACGAGGGGAACATACTTTACTCCTCGGTGCTCGAGGCCTTATACGGAGTTTATCTCCCTTATATTCGGAGATAGAAGCTTTATTGTGGGCAATGACTATCATATTAGAAAGACATATCCCATGTCAAGCATTTGAAACAGATTGTGCAGAACCGATTCATATTACCAGAGACCCGGAGGAATGGCCTGATATGGCTAACATTCTAGACGAGTTTGAAGCGCTTCGTACCAGATTGCAAGACTTCTCCCTTTTGTTGATTCTTCGAGATCTCAACTTGAAGACAGATTGCTGAGCTTGTTCTTCTCGCATTAAATTTTCCGAATTTGCTTTTGTAAACTTTTCCTGTCCGGATTGGATAACCAATCAAGGAGTTTGAGATTTATCTATTTAATGTGTTGATAAAAAAAAAATATAAATTGAATTTGTTTGTTTTTTGTTTTTAAGTTCTTTGCGACTTGTTCGCGTGTTCATTGGTGCTACAAAGAAGAGAAAGGCTAGTAATACTGCAGAAGCAACATCAACTGGTTCGCGGGTTCAGAAAAATCCCCTTGTGATCAAGGACATAAGAGAGTTCTTTGCGACTGAAAATTCCAATCTATGCACTCACAAAATACAGAGAAACTTCACTGATATTCTGGAGTTTAAGTATTGGTTTCAAAATCAAGGAGATCAACCAGGAACATCTACAACTACAGAACCTGTAGGGCAAAACACACACAACAACAACAATGGTGACGGTACGGTGGGCCATAAACCACCAGAGGGGAAATGAATACAGCCGTTTGGAACTACCGGGGTTTGAAAGAGGACCTGGTGGTTCGACAACTAAAGGGGGTTTTGGCAAGATGCTCTCCGGATATTCTTTTTCTCATCAAAACAAAAAACAAAGATGATGTGGTTCGTGATGTTGCTATGCAATTAGGGTATGATAATGTTAAGATTGTATCACCTAGAGGAATCGGTGGTGGGCTAGATTTACTATGGAAGAGGACGATTTATGTGTCCTTTACATATGTAGATGCTAGGCTCTTTGATTGTAAGATAAATAATAATGGAAAGGTGTTCTACTACTCTTGTGTTTATGGCCATCCAATTCGTAAATTGAGACATCACTTATGGGAAAGATTAGAAAGAATAGCAGTAAATCGAACAGATCCATGGATCATGTTGGGAGATTTTAATCAAATTAGAAGAAACGCAGGGACAAGAGGTGGTCGCCAAAGAGATCCATGGACTTTTAGAGATTTCAACACCATGTTAACCACTTGTAACATGACATATATTCCTTTTATTGGCAATCACATGACTTGGTCTGGGAAACGACATAAGATGATGGTTGAATTTTGGTTGGATAAGGCTATGGCTAATGATCAGTGGAAAGCAATCTACCCTGCTTCAAGACTTGAATTCCTAAAAAAGCTAGTTCGGATTATCGAATTGTGATTGTCCAAATACGAGCAGAGGCAGATCGAAAACATGGATTCTTCAGAATGGATAAGCGTTTATTTTCTAACGATGCTTTTAGGGAGATGATTCAGAATAGCTGGGAAGGATATTCAAGACAACATAACAACTTCGAGTCGCGTATCAACATAACCATAAGACATATCTCACAATGGAAGAAGCAAAATTTTCAGAATTCAAAGCTCTGAATTAATGAACTACTCAAAAGCATCGATGAAGCACAAGTCAACATCCGAACACCACCAGAACGAATAGAAGAACTAAAAGCAGATCTCAGACAAGCATATATTGACGAAGAAAGCTATTGGAAGGTTAAAAGTAGGAATAAATGGTTAAATGAAGGCGATCGTAACAATAAATTTTTTCATGCTTGTGTAAAGAATCGAATAGCGAGGAATCGTATTGTTTCAATTCTAAACCCACAATGTGAGATAATACATGGAAACACAAACATAGCTAAAGAAGGAGAACGATACTTTATGGAGTTGTTCACCACATCAAATCCTTCAAGCTATGATAATGTATTTCTACATTTTTGGCATATGGTTTCAGAGGATGATAATAGAAGATTAACCACGGAGGTGACAGAGGACGAGATTAGACGAGCTTTATTATCTATCGATACAAATAAGGCACCTGTATCGGATGGATCTACATCAAATTTTTACCAACATCATTGGAAAATCGTAAAAGAATTGTTATCGATAAAGTTACAAGATTTTTTGCCACAGGTGAACTCAGTCCATCAATCGCACACACAAATCTGTGCCTAGTACCTAAAAAGACGAATCCAAGAGTGTTCAATGATTTTCGCCCAATTGCTTTATGTAATGTGATTTACAAAATCATAACAAAAATATTGGTGGCACGAATGAAGCCAATTTTATCATCTTTGGTAATAGAGGAGCAAGCAGGTTTTGTACCAGGAAGATACATCACAGATAATGTGATCATTGCTCATGAAGTTCTCCATGCTTTGAAAGCCAAACCAGATTGTGAAAAGGCTTATATGTCAATTAAAACAAACATAAGTAAAGATTATGATCGGGTTGAGTGGGATTTTATTGAGATCGTGTTGCGTAAACAAGGGTTCTGCGATACGTGGGTTATGTGGATAATGAAGTGCATAAGATCAATATCTTTTCCACTATTGATCAATGGAGAAATATATGGAGATATCAAACCAACCAGAGGCATTCGCCAAGGAGATCCACTTTCCCCTTATATATTCATCCTCTGTACTAATGTATTAAGTCTCATGTTCAAACATGCGGAACACAATGGTCAACTACATGGCATCAAACTTGGGAAAAGAGGACGAAAGCTGATACACATGTTATTCGCCGACGACTCATTATTTTTTCTTTGGTCCACGCATGACAATTGCCGCGAATTGAAGACGATCTTCGATGAATATGCAAACATATCATGCCAATTCATCAACTTTGATAAATCCGCGATAACTTCGGAACAAAGATATTCCCTCACACACAACAAGCGTTGAAAAACATGCTAGGAATCAAGAATGTTGGTGGATAGGGTAAGTACTTAGGATTAGCCGAACGTTTGGTAGACAGAAAAAAGAGATCCTAAATTCAATTGTTCAGAGAGTGAAGGATAAAGTTATAGGTTGGCATACGAAGTTCTTGTCTCCTACAGGCAAAGAAGTACTTATCAAGGCTGTTGCTTGTGCTATGCCCGTATATACCATGAATTATTTCCAACTACATGTCGGAATCTGAGAGTAAATTACAAAAACCATATCTAATTTTTGGTGGGGATTATCTGATCAAGGATGGAAAGTGAGTTGGGGTAGCGTGGCATAAGTTGATAAGGTCAAAGAGAGAAGGAGGCCTCAGGTTCAAGGAATTGTCCCACTTTAATCTCTTACTTCTAGCTAATCAAGTATGGAAATTACTCCTACAACCATAAAGTATGGCTTATAAAGTTCTAAAAGGGCGCTATTTTTCACATGGATCTTTGCTTTTAGTTACAACAAACTCACAAGCATCATACGGTGGAAAATCACTACTCGCGGGAAGGGATTTGTTAAAAAAAGGCTTGAGAGTGACTATCGGAAATGGATCAGATACACATATAGGGGTTGATCTATGGCTACCAACCATACTAGCTAGACCACCACGCGTTAAAGGCCACATTGATCCACACACTCCCTTCTCTTCTCTCATTGACTATGGCAAAAAGGAATGGGACCTGACAAAAATAAACTCAAGTATTGAAGCAGAGGATATTGCATTAATTGAGTCCATCTATCTACCGCGGTCTGACGTCATGGATTTTTGCTATTGGAATCATACACACAATGGTTACTACTCTGTCAAATCTGGATACCGTTTATCCATAGAGAAAGAAGAAACAGATGCAGAATCCTTTCTGCCATTACGAAAGGCACCAGATTTAGTGATCAATATATGGAAGATAAGATCGGCACCAAAACTGGAACATTTCTTTTGGAGGATATTATCAGGGGGTTTGGCCATAAAAAGTAACTTACTACATCGTGGAATGCATATAAATCATTATTGTGAACAATGTTGTGTGAAAGAGGAGGATCCAAACCATATTTTCTTTAAATGTATGTATGCTCAGATTACATGGCGTTTTGGCTAACTCTCCTGCTATTGGATTCACCCAGCCAGCTGATACATTTAAGGACAACATTTGAAGACTACTGTTAGTACATCAAAATAATCAACTTGAGGATTTTGATAAACAGTTGCCTCTGTTCATTTTGTGGCGATTTTGGAAGGCTCGGAATGATCTCATTTTCAATAAACATGAAGTACGATTAGATACCACAATCCAACGGGCAAAGGATGATACAATGGAGTGGTTACAAAATGAACAGACGAGTCAACAACCACAACGAGATCAGAGAATAAGGGCATCTCTCAAATGGACAAAACCAAAGGAAGGATGGGTCAAATGTAATTTTGATGCATCTTTTACTAACCGAAACTATAAGGTGGGTATATGGTGGATATTACGAAATACAGAAGGACAATTCAATAGTTGTGGATTAGCTACGGCCCCAAAACGTATGAATGCAGAGGAAGCGGAATGTGAAAGCTTAGTGTGGGCATTACAATCGGTATGGAGTTTAGAGTATCGTCAAGCCAGTTTCGAATGAGACTGTCTATCACTCATTCAAGCCAAACACCAACAGCCAACTAATCTACGATTACACAGATATTTGGTAACAATCAACCAATGGCAACAACTATACAATTGAATTAAATTCATATTCACACACAGAGAAGGCAATGCTTGTGCGGATCTTCTAGCAAAGGAGAATTCTCGTAGAAAAGAAGAAGTGTGTATATCATGGGATTGTCCCAATTTTATAATTTGTTTGTATAACAATGACATTGTAAACAGTTCCTTCTGCTAAATGAAATGAAGTTAAAAAAAAAACATATATATAATTTATGGATCATAGCAAATATTCGATCTACTAAAATTAGTATTTATGATTTGCTTTATTATAGATGGAATCTATATTTTGTCATCAAACATGTTAAACAAATATAACGCTCCGTTCGTCCTAGCCACTGTCGTCCAAGGTTCATCACCGGTCTTCCTCGTCACTTGACCGGCGGAGTTCCCATAGCATCAGTGTCGGCCGAGTCTTTCTCTATTATGCTTTGATTAAATCACTGGTGCTAGCACTTTTGGCATAGTCGGTGGAGGTGTGGAAGAGGTCTGATGCGTGCGATTTTGTCTTGGGATGCTTCCAGTCGCCAGTTTTAGTGCTACATTGAGGGCTTGGAGTCGTCGGATCCTAGATCGACGATATGCTATGCAACCGACTCCTCTCTGGTCACTCACGTCCTTCCAATTGGCTTTGGTTATGCTTCTGTTTCATGCCGTCGTGAGGTGTGGAGCCTCCCTTACCGCCGTTTCCTGGGTGGCGAGGTTTAATCTTCATAGATCTGTTACTAGGGCCGATTTCGATATGGTCTTGGAGGAGAGATTAAATATTTTTGGAGTCTCTGTCGCAGGCTTTTTCTATCCTATGTTGGCTCTGGTCTCACTTCTAACCTCTATGGCTGGTTTTGTTCTTGTTATCAATTACAATCTCACCATAGGGTTAGTTTGTGTTTTTTCTTTCGTTATGGTTATTTTGGTTTTTGCTTTCGGGTATGAGACTGGAATTTGTTGTTTGGGGTAGGTTTTGGTTCCTCGCTTCTTCTACATTGTTTGTTCGTCTTCAGTTGTTTGTGATCAGAGGTGGGCTAGGTTTCGTTTGTGTGGGTTCGCTTTATGGATGGTATTTCGCTGCGGAGGCATCTACTAGCCATCCCTTGAGGCTTTTTAGATTTTGGGGTGTGGTTTAAAGACGATGCAGTGGTATCGATCTCAAGTTCTTCTCTTGCGAGGAGGTGACCAGTCCTTAGTCTGTAGGTGGTTGAGGCTGGTTTGCGAGTGTCCGCGTGCAAAAATTGTTGGTCTTATTTGGCGGTGTTCAAGGTTTCTTTACTTTAAACCTAAGTCATCTCGAGTTCCCTGCTTCCTAGGAGAGTTCAGATTGGTGTTGTTTATGTGCTCTGTTCCAATATGGTCCTACGTTCGTTTCCCGATGTTACTAATGCTGGTTGAACTCATCATAGTTCCATTATCTGGGTTTCCAGTCTTCTGGAGCTGTTTTAGATGTTTGGTTATGCTCGAGGCTTATGGCGTTTGGCTCAGTTTCTGCATCTACAGGTTCTTTGAAAAAGTTGTGGGAGTGTTTCGGTTCGGTTGCTCAGTGGTTAGAGGCTAGGTTTCCTTTCTTTACCTTTTCGGTCCCCTTGCCCTTTGTATTATGTTCTAGCTTCTTTGATGTAGAGCTTTGTTTCCGGGGAATTAGTGTATTCCGCCGACTTCGTCTCTGGGGATATCTTTTCATCCGCCGACCTATGTCTCTGGAGAGGTATCGCCCTCTACCAGCTTTGTGTAATTCCAAGTTTAAAATTCAATAAAATCTCCATGGAAAAAAGTTGGAATCTACATTTTAATATTTGATTTACTTTGAATAATTATGGATATAACAAGAGACTCAATCATTGGCAGTTTGTATTATTGAAAACTTATGCGGGTATATCATAAATATGAAAGCTATGTTTTTTTAAATTAGAAAAGAAAAGACTAGAAAAATTTGGTAAGGCAACTTTAGGAGGGTGGAAGAACTAAAAGTAAAAAGAAGAAAGAGAAGTCAAATACAAGCCTTGTAAATAAATTTACCCAAAATAACATAAAATCTCAACAGACACAATTGGTCTCTAGCTAACCAAACAATAAGAAGATGCCGATCCGTTTGGGTTTTGTTTTTTCTGTTTGGTTATGTAATAATGAGTTCTACTAAGCCTTGTCCACCAAGAGCTCCTCAATGAGCTCTGCTGCTTGCTCAACTGTTGTGATTGACTGTGCTTTTTCCTCCGCCATTTCAATCCCAAACGCTTCCTCTAAGCCCATCACAATCTCCACCTGAAACCCAACACAAGAGTCATGAGTAATGTGCATGTCTGTCAACAATATAGTATAAACACAGAATCTGTCTAAATTTCCAATTGTTGATTTACAAACAATAAACAGGTACATAAGAAACACAACCCTTGACAGACTTGTAATCTAAACATTATGGTGAGACAATACGAGCTTAAAAAGTCTACTGAACAATCCATTACAAAATTTGAATTCAATGGGCAAACGGATCTTAAAGTTGATGGATGAGAAGGTTGTAGCTTACCGTGTCAAGAGAATCAGCACCAAGTTCAACAAATTTAGTCTCAGCCGTAACTTTGTCTCCCTCTTTAAGTGAGAGTTGCTTTTTGACAATTGCACACACCTTGTCCACAGTCTCAGGTTTTGCCTGTTTACCAACAATCAACCAAATTCTATTAAGTCTACCATAGAGCAAATGTTTAATTGGCTCGAGAGGTAAGGAAAGAAGACCAAGGCTTACAGCGCAAGAAACGGCCAAGCGGGTAGGAAGCGGGCGAAGCATAAAAGAAAGATTGCTTCTTCTTCCTTGGCTAAAACATTTAACTGGATGATTAACCGCAATTGCCTGCCATCATATTCGAAAAAAAAACTTTCAATCAGTACTGTTTTCATTAGCACTGCAACAAACTAAAGAGGTTTGTGATGTAACATAACCACAATAGCAAAAAACCTCGTTTCTTGAATACCAGAGAACTTATATTTACATAACAAGTTAGAAATTAGACAAATCAGATATCAGAGAAATAAACAAATTATTTCAGCCGATTAGACGGAGCGAGTAAAACATATTCATCAGATCGACGACGAGATTGAAAGATCCCGCAGAACCAAAATTCGAGATAACAAAAGACGAATCATAGAGCCATTTCAACAAATCAGCCTACGGGGGAAAGAGCTGAACAAACGATTCTGCAAATAAGATCTACGATTGAAGAAGAAGAAAAACTAGATCGAGATCAGCATCACACATGCTAAGGAAAGAAAAGTAAGAAACTAATCAGATCTATCGAACGATGGGATGATAGATGCAGCAAAAATTTGGAGAAAGAATTAATAGATTCGAGAAATAGAGAGACCATTTGGCTTGGCAAGGAAATAGATGCAGCAGCAATGGAAGCCATGAATCCTAAAGAGCTAGAGATCGCAGCGACACGGACCTTGACGGAGCAGACGATGGAGACTGAAGAGAGGAAGTGGGAGAGTTTTATAGTAAAATAGTTTCTGAGATTCCAATGAGTGAGAATGCAGACAAGTCAGGTAGGGTGGGTGCTTGGCAGATGCAGGTAGGAACAAAAAAACAAAACAAAAAACATAAAAAAGGTATTGGATAAAATGTATCCTCTAATCCCTATTACAGATGAAACGATTCCGGATATATTGGAATTTCGGGATATTCGAATCTATATCCATCGAATCCGTGGCAAAAATATCCGGATCCGCATCCGTGGTGTCCAGATATCTAGACTTCGGGTATCCGACAAAAAATCAGGATATCCGCGGATATCCGGATTCGAAAAGTAAAAAAGGTATTGGAAAAAATGTATCTTCTAATCCATATTACAGATGAGACGATTCCGGATATACTGGAATTTCGGGATATTCGAATCTAGATCCATCGAATCCGTGGCAAAAGTATCCGGATCCGCATCCGTGGTGTCCAGATATCTAGAATTCGGGTATCCGACAAAAAATCAGGATATCGGCGGATATCCGGATCCGAAAAAATAAAAAACTAATTAAAATACTAAAAACTTTTAAAAAAAATTATAATTTAAAATTTTGAATAATATTATTTTAAATAAATATGATATATTAGAAAAAGAACTAAAATCAATTTATATATATATATATAAATAACTTAATATATGTAAAAAATATATATATTTTTAATATATTTAATGCGTCCGGGTCCAGATCCGGATATCCGGACCTTGAAATTTTACTATCCGAATCTGGATCCGTTTTTCAGGGATCCAAGATTTTACTATCCTTATCCGGATCCGGATCCGGACGCTCCGGATATCCTAATTTTCGGAGCGGATTCCAGATCGGATCTCGGATCCCGGATAATAATTTCACCCCTACACCCTATATATTATTTGAGAGTGAAAGCAAAATTCATTAATTCTTTTATACCACGAGGTATAAAGTTTTATTTCCAACAAATGTGATTTAATGTAGATTAATAGAGATAAATTTACATAAAATTTCCAGCATAGTGCAAATAGAACCATTCGTCGTGGTCCCGCCAATATCGTGCCAAGACTTCTAGAGGCTTGAGACGAGTTAAAAAATGGGGCCTTTTCAATATACTTTTTAATGGTAGTTTCAAACAATAGAAGTTACTAAAAACAAATGATAGATAAAGTCTAAAACCAACAAAACAAAGTCTAAAACGTTAGCAAAAAAAAAGAAATCTATCACATAATTTTTCTTCCTTTTTTTCCGATGAACTCTTTCACCAAACTCTCATAATCGATTTTTCTAACCAACTTCCTTTCTATAGATATGATAGCCAAACCATTCCACTACAAGAAAAACTGCCTATAGCCACAACGTGCCACAGATGGAATCGTGGTAATTTTTTTTTTTGCCAAAGATTTGCCAGAATTTTGCCACGCTTTATGTGAATAGTAAAAAATAGTTTATGAGATTCCAATGACAAGTCAGGTAGGGTAGGGTGGGTGCTTGACAGATGAAAGTAGGAAAAAATACATATTCAGAAGTATAACTTACTTGCTAAATAGACGGCGTTTCGGCTTATTCGTGCCCGAACTCCGGATTAGTACCAAAATTTATGCCTACAATGTGAGAGAGTACTTAAACATATCCACACTCAATAATATTTAAATTATCCTATCCAAACTTTTAAAATTAGGCGTACACATACTAATCGATTACGGTGTTAGTTTATCCGTTAAATGTGATGACTAGGATGCTGAGTCATTTGACAAGTCAGATGAGTTTTCGGCTTATTCGTGCCCCAACTCTAGGAATCTGTGAAAATACTTTCCAAAAGTCTGAATTTTTTTTTTTTATATAGAAAATGCTCGTGTGTCAACTCCACAATCACTCTCACCAATTTCATTATAACATGACAACTTATTAAACGTAATCATAATTTTTATATAAAACTACTTCTCAATGCTATTTAAAATCAAATGAATATATATATATATATATATATATATTAATAATTTAGAATAAGTTTATGAAAACTAAACAAGTATGTAAAAAATTGTTAATTACGTGTTTAGAATCTAAACAAATATAAAAGATCACTATTTACAAATTGAACACATTGAGCATCCGGTATTGAAAATAAAAATAACAAATTAGAAATATACATATTATCATGGCATGTATAGTTTTAAATCACACATTGCACTATATTATTTAATAAAAATTATATTGTCGAGAGAATATCTTCTAATATCTACTAACTATATTTACAACCCGATTTTTAATGTAATATTCTTATATTGGAAATTTTTTAAACAAAATAAAACTATTTTCAAAACTAATACATTAGATACTTCTGTTAACTTAAAAAAAAAATAGTCCACAATCCCTAGCCAATACTTGCACTTAGTCCCACCAAATATTGATCATAAATACTCATATAATTATCAATCATGTATACTTATGATACAATTCATAAGCATAAATTGTTATAATATTTAATTAAACTTATAAGTATATATCATTTATTTGAATAATTTATATTTCATATATTCAAAGTTATAATAAATGATAAAATAGTCCACAATCCCTAAAATTTAAATTCATTTGAAAAGATAAAATAAATTTGATTAAAATTTAAATAGAAACCGAAATGATATTAAATCATTTTGATATATATTTTATTTTAAATATTATTATTCGCAAATCAAAAAATTTTAAAATCGAAAAATATTCAAAATATTAAAATGGGAAGGTATTTGCACAAATGGCTAGAGTTGGGGTACAAATAAGCCTAAAGCCCATATGACTTGTCAAATGACTCAGCATCCCAGTCAGCACATTTAACGGATAAACTAACACCGTAACCCGTTAGGTATGTGTACGCCTAATTTTAAAAGTTTGGATAGGATAATTTAAATATTATTGAGTTTGGGTATGTTTAAGCACTCTCTCACATTGTAGGTAGGAATTTCGCACTAATCCGGAGTTCGGGCACGAATAAGCCGAAACACCCTAAATAGACAGTATATACATTTTCAACCGAGAAATTAACTAAACTAACTCTCCGTGCCCTAGGATTTTCCCTCCCAAGCCCGACACCCGAGGAGCCGCCATCACTCTGCTCCGAGACAGGATGGTGCTCCGAGACATGATGGATCTCTTCCGCCAAGGTCCAAGTATGTTGCTAACTATAATGACAACTACTCTGTCGTGAATGGCTCAACTTCTTTCGTGTTTGAGATGTCTAACTTTTTAATTCCACCAACAAGGAGAGATAATTCTTATCAACTTCCTTCCTTTGGGAGAGATCACTGCCACCTTCCTTTCTACTCGGGAACAGAACCATTTTACCATTTTTTCTCTCCATGAGAGGAGGAGGATTCATCCCTGCTTCAAAGTCGTGGAAATATTCCATCTCCCTAACCGATTTGTATTCTTGTGTAGCGGTCTCCACTGGACCAGAAGATGCAATGGGTGTTGTCTCGACGAGACTCGACCTTATTTGACCATAATTGGTTAATTCTCTCACTTATGGATTCTAGACATTAACCATGGTTCACATATACACATTCAAACCATTTCCTATCCGTTTTTACCACTCTCCAATGGTTTGAATGGCCAATCCCGATTCAAATACATATTTTGATTGAGGATGGTACCACACTATGAGATCCCCTAACCTTTCTTTGTAACCTTCATTAATTCATTGAGTGAGGCCTTTTCTATTTGCACCTCATGCATAGAATATCTTGAGATGGAAACGACAAGGTTATTTCTTCCATTAGGAGTAGTTTCATTGGCTAGTCTAGGTGGGATTGAGAGGGTCTTGGCATTTCATTTGGATCTTAGGAAGGCTTGAGATGGTAGTATGGTTGTTGGGTTTATGAGAGTATGAGTTTGTTGAGAAATGGGAAAACGGGAAAAAGAAGAAAGGAACCAAAATGGTTAAAGAAGAAAAAAGAGTGAAACCAAAAGATTTGTTAATAAGAAAAGAGAAGGTTGCCTAGGGAGTGAAAACAAAAAGAAACAATACTATTAAGCTAAAGTATCTAAGTAAGAAACTCCTAACTAAGAAAAGAAAATGAAAAAGAAAATAATAAAAAGGAGTAGAAATAAGAAAAACAGGAGTAGATATATAAGTATAATAAAGAACTCCCTAGAGTAATCCCAAAAAAAAGAAAAGCTGAAGTGATTGGAGTCAAAAACAAGGGTGACTAAGAGAATTTTTTGGAAAAGGTGAGTGAGTTACAACTACAAGAGG
The DNA here is from genome assembly GCA_900406555.1 of Pseudoturritis turrita. Lineage (NCBI taxonomy): Eukaryota > Viridiplantae > Streptophyta > Magnoliopsida > Brassicales > Brassicaceae > Pseudoturritis > Pseudoturritis turrita. The sequence continues at coordinate 71,714 of OVBL01000345.1, forward strand.
GGGAGTTGGGTAGAAAAATGGAAGAAGCACCTTGTATGCTCAAATTGTTTTGTGTAATGACTTGTGCCTTGTGTTTAAGAGAAGTCACCAAATGTTTAAGCCCTCTTTTACTTTGCATTGAATCTTTTTCGTACCAAACCGATTGGATTAGGTCGATTTCCCATTTGTGAGACTACGTGGGCATTGGATTCAACTCATTCCGAGTTACGGTTCAAAAGTTATGGCCAATTTTGTGAAGACATGTCAAGCTTATTGATCTGTTTGAGCCTGCCGATTCCCACATCGACCACTCCCATTGATCACTTTGGCTTGGGTGGTCGATGCAACACTCAACATGAAGCTCTGGTGCTGCTCCCATCGACCACTCACATCGACCAAGTGAAGAGGAGTGGTCGATGCCAGACACACTTTTTGCTTACAAATCCGGGTTTGCCCCGGTTTGTCCCGGGTTGACCTGGTACATTCCCCTTTTACTATAAATATGTTTGAGCACATTTAGAACCCTAGAAAAGACATGTTTTAGGATTTTCTCTCTAATGTTTAGTACTTTGATTTTCTTTGAATCTTTGATGGTTTATTAATTTTTTCTTAAGTTTATCTCATTTCTGTAATCATGTTTATCTACTAATCATCTTTTGTTTTCATTTTCTTTGTTTCCATGAGTGAGTAGTAATCTTATGGATCATGGGTAAGGTAGATTAGGATGATTAGAAGTTGGATTATGGTGTATTAGGCTTAGACTATAGAGATCATTCATTTGAGATGCATCTAAGGCTAGGATTGGAGTAGATAATCAATCTCTAGATTATGGTCTTTTTACGCCTTAAAGATGTTCGTAGAAATGTCTAGGAGAATTTCATATGAGCAAATCACATCTTAGCCTATTAACACTTAATGTTTAAGGTGATTTGTGGGTTTAGTGACTTATAAGTATTGCTTCTAGATTTATTAATTGCAAAGCGAAAGTTTATGATGATTAAGGAATTTAGGAAGGGGATTAGTACCACGAAAGTGGATTAGTGCTAAATTAGTGATCCTTGTCCTAGGAATGGACATGATTAGAGCCTAGCAGCATTGCCTAATAGATAATATACCTTGATCAATTGCCTTATCCTAAGATCCGTACTTCCTTTTATTTGATCAAACTCGTTTATAGCTTAATTTGGTTGACTTTTTGTTGACTTTTTATATTGTTTTCAAATTGCTTTATTTTAAGTTTGGTTTGTTTATGCATGCTTTCTTTTATGTTTCTTGTTCTTGTTTAGTTAATTTCCTTGCTTATTGCATCGTTTGCTTAGGTTGTTAGTTTGGTTACCAAAACAAAAATTCATATTTACTTAGCTTTATTAGTGCTTTGCATTCTTATTGTCCTAATCAATTTTCTTGTGGATTCGATCCTTAAGTAGTACAATGACATTTGCCATGCACATGTGGTTATTTAGAGTTAAAATTTAGTAGTAGTTTTCCTCCTATCAAAAATCAAATCCTAAAAATTAAAATAAATTTTTTAAAACTTAAAATAAAATATTGTGGGTTGCCTTACACAAAGCGCTTGTTTAAAGTCTATTAGCTCGACTCTTTTTCGTTTTAGGCTTGAGATGTTCCACTAAAGGAATTGTGACTCTTTTAGCTTTTTTGTCTCATCATTTGGAGGTCGGGATGTATTATGAGTTCTTCAATTGTGCCTCCAATGTCATCTTTGCGAACAAAAGCTTTCGGGAAAAACTCCAAAGTGTGTCCAAGATTTTTCTTCACATTTTGTTAGTCTTTGCATCTATCTCCTTCGGAAGCAAGATTCGTATCTTGGCAAAGGACGTAAGCACATCTTTAGGTCTCACTTTAGGTTCACCCACGTCTTCATCAACCAGATTTGGTGCCAAAACCGAATTGATTTATGTAAGGACATCTTTATACTTTATCTTTGACGATTTTGCAACTATCTTTGATTTGGCTTTGGGATTTCCTTCCTTGACATTTTGAAGCTCTTTATTAGTATCTCCAGGATCTATACTAAGCCTCTTGTCTTTCCCATCACACACTCTCAATGTTAATAGATGAATGAAAAACATTCTTGTCGATTTTGGCGAATGAGATCTTTTGTTTGTAAAATCAACAATGGCTCCAGATGTTGCTAAGAATTGTAATCCAAGTATAATCGGGTTCGTCTTCTCAGTCTTCATTACCACAACTTGGAAATTAGTAGGGACAAGACCATTAGCCACATTAAGCATCACATTCTCTAGCACTCCATAGAATGTAGAATACGATAAATCCGCAAACTCTATGTAGACTTTGGAGGGTCAAAAATCAGTGAGTCCAAGCTCGGTTGCCATAGCTAGTGACATGACATTGGCATTAGCTCCAGTATCACATAGAAAATCATAGACTTCAACTCCATTGATAGAACATGGGACAACAACCTTTCCCGGGTTTTCGTCTTTCTCGAGTGGCTTTAAGTATCCTCTTGTAAGCTCTTTTTGATTCTCCTGGATAAGGCTCTTGTTCTAGTCTTGTACTCTTGTTAACAACCTGTTGAAGTTGTTTAGGGGTAGGCAAGAGTTCTTCTTCTCTGGTGGAGGCAATGTTACAAAACTTATTTGCCTTCTTTCGACTTGTTTCTTCATGGCCTCCATTGTTTGAGCAACTTGAACATCTAGTTTTGAAACATGAGTAGGAACAGACTTATACTTGTTGTTAAGATCATAGCACATGTTATCCCTCTTCTAATGGATCTCCTTGTTGTTTTGCTTCAATCCTTATGGAATTGATTTGAAGTCATTTGGATCAGTGGTTGAGAAGATACATTTAAATTACTGAAGATATGTATGTCTGGCTCGCAGAAGAAGCAAGCACATGAGAAATAGACGCAAGGAAGGAGCCATCATCGGTCATGGGAGCCCAACCCCTCGTGACCGGTGCTTATGATCAATGTTCCCCCACCAGTCAAGAATCCCTGACTGATGCCCGTGTCTAGTGCAGACTCATCCGAACTTGATTTTCTCCTTTTTGCTATAAACTTAACCCTAATTGACCCTATACCTATATATGGTTGTTTTTTAGCCTCTTGTTAGACATGAGCCATCAAAATCACCACAATAATCATAAGCTACGCCCCATTATCTATAGAATTGACCTTATGCCTATATATGAAGTAGGGGTGGGCAAAATTTCCGAACCGAACCAAACCGAACCGAATAAGATAATTTGGTTCGGGTTCGGATAATCCAAATAACCCAAACAGATCCATCACTAAACTTATTTGGTATTTGGTTCGGTTCGGTTTTTAACCGAATACCAAATTACCCAATTGGTTAATCGACATTAAAATACATATCACTATTAGAGTTTCTTATATTTATAGTTAATTGGTTTTAGATTAATGTTCATAACTTCATTAGTTTTATACTTTTGAGACTTGCAGTTTTGACTTTTCGTTTGCTCCTTTTCTAACGTTGTCGTTTTGTCTCCGACGAACAAACCTAACGCTAGTATTTATGGCGAGTGAAAATAAAAAACAAAATATTTAAGAATAGAAAACACGAGGACATTTATTTAATTTAAAAGAATTTAAATGTTGGATTTTTATTTATTTTTAAACGCTGGATTTTCTATTGTGAATTCGTGTTTTTTAAACAGAAAAGCAACTAAAATTTGTTCAATAAAATAAAAAAAAAATAATTGGTTAATTGCTTCCAAAAATCGGACCAAATCAAACCGAACCGAATTAAAAGCAAATCCCAAATGGAACTTATTTTCCTAAAACCGAAAAAACCGAAACCCGAACCGAACCAAACCGATTAACCGAATGCCCACCCCTAATATGAAGTATGGTCGAGTAATTTTCTTGTTGGGTTTAAGGGGTTTCAAAGGGAATTCATGGATTGATCGTACGATTGCTAGATTTGGTATTATCTATAGAATTCTCTATATAAAATTTTGTTGATTGCTTATTGCTTGATTGACCATCTAACTACTGCTCATAGGTTAATAAATTCATCGAAAGTATTGTTTAATTATTTGAAATAATTTGGATCAGAAAATAATTATAATATGCGGGAGTGGAACTGTGAAGCTTTGTGAACATATCGAAGTACAACTGATTATTCAAAACAAATTGAATTGTGGCTTATGATTAATTTAAATCAGCAGTATAACAAAATAGTTTTTATTTCATTGGCTTCGTTACTCAAGAAGGATAAAAAAAAAAGATGAAAGAAGATGAAGAGCGACAATAAGAAATTCATATTTAATTTTTTTTTTTTAAATATGGGAGATTTGGTTTAATAATCTACAAACTTTTTGAAATTTGAAAACTAACCTATATTTTTAAATTTTTGAAAACAAATTTTTTCTAAAGTAATAAAACAATAATACCTTCATAAATTTTGAGACTTTTCAATTAAAAAATATATATTTTGAAACATATTAAATAAACCATCGACCACTGCTAATGCAGATGGTTCCAAAGTAGTATTGTTGTATTGCTCTTATCGTTACTTCAAGTCGCTATAAAATATTGAAATACATTGGAATTATAAAACCAATTTTCAATCTAATCCAAAAAAGACATTGTGCGTAGAGCAATCTGTAATAGTATAGTCCCTCAAATTGAGATGACAGACAAGATTCCCCATTAATAAACATTCATCAATTGTCTGCATTGCATAAGAAGATCTGATGCACTTGTCAAACTCACCAGTGTCTCAGTCCTATCAGGATTGCTCATGAGTTACATAATCATTGTGATTATCTGTTGATTTTTCATATTTTCTGACATTTTTTATATCTTTCGCGATCCAATGCTACAATCCCCTTTCTTAATCTGTAAATAACACAAGACAATTCAAGATACAAGTAATATATAAAGTAAATCATTCAATATATAAAAGTAAATATTTCAATATATAAACTTGAAACAAGCTTATCTTTTTTACACAATTTTTTTTCTATACATGACATTAAAACAAGGTTATCCTTATTAGTACCAACATCAGCAAGGTATTGGGGTAGAACCAGAGCACTTGAAGGTGGATTAGGACAGAGTTTAAGTTGGCTCATGTGAAATACATTGTGTATTGCCGAACCAGCAGGAAACTCAAGCTTGTAAGAAACAGAACCGACCCTATCGAGGATGCAGAAAGGACCATAAAAGCGAGGGGAGAGCTTGTGTGGTACCTGTCTGTTTTCAGGAAATGTTGCCGATAAGGTTGGAGCTTGAGGTAAACAAAGTCACCAACTTTGAATTCCCTTGAAGATCTGTGAGAATCCGCACTCTGCTTCATCCTGTTCAGAGCTCTCAAGAGGTGGAACTTCAGTATGTTAATGACTTCCTCTCTTTTCCTTAGGCTGCGATTGATGACCACATATGTGCTTTCACTAGGGAGATATGTGAGGTGCGTAGGAGGAGGCTGGCCATATACTATCTCATAAGGAGTGCTTCGGATGGCAGTATAGAAGGTTGTGTTATACCACCATTCAGCCAAGGGAAGCCATTTACTCCATGTATGAGGTGTGTCAGAAGCCATGCAGCGTAGGTAAGTTTCGAGTGTCTTGTTTGTTGCCTCTGTTTGACCATCTGTCTGAGGGTGGTATGCAGTGGAGAAACTCAAATCCACACCATGAACCCGAAAATATTCCTTCCAGACATCACTAAGAAAGGTAGGATCACGATCACTAATTATATCCATTGGCATACCATGAAGCTTGAATACCTTATCCATGTAGACTTGAGCTACCTCAAAAACTGTGTAAGGGTGAGATAGAGCTAAGAAATGAGCATTTTTGTTGAGCCTATCAACAACAACCAACACACAGTGTTTTCAAAATGAAGGAGGTTGCCATTCGATAAAATCTATACTGATGGATTCCCATACACCTTTAGGGACTGGTAATGGTTAAAGTAGACCCGGTTTGGCAGCAAGACCATACTTGTTTCCTGGCAAACTGAACAGTTCCTTACGTAATTTTGCACTTTTAGACTCATCTTTGGCCAATAAAACAGAGATTTAACCCGATGAAGAGTGGTATCTCTGTCTGAATGACCTCCCACATCAGAGTCATGCAACCATTTGAAGATATGTAGCTTCACAGCAGAGTCATTTCCCACTACTAACTTCCCTTTTCGTCTAAACTCCTCATTAATATAGGTAAATGAAGGGTGAGAAGACTTATCAGCCTGTAATTCAGAGATTACCTTTGCCAAATGAGGATTTGTCTGCCATAGGATTTTGAGAGAGTCATAAAATCTTTGATGAGCTTGAGAAAGTGTAATATGTAGGAGTTGGGAACCAGAGCCCCGAGAGAGAGCATCAGCTGTGTAGTTCTCCTTACCTTGCTTATATTGTATCTCAAAAGTGTAACCCATCAGTTTAGAAAGCCACATATGTTGAAATGGTGTTGTTACCTTCTGTTTCATCAAGAATTTGAGGCTTTTTGGTCTGTTTTGATGATGAAATACTTGTGAGCAAGGTAGGCATTCCAAGATTGCATTGCATGCACTACTGCCATCAACTCCTTCTCATAAACAGATAGAGCTTTGTGGCAAGGACCCAAGGCTCTGCTGATATAGAAGATGCGATGCTTATCCTGCATCAAAACTGCACCAATACCCATGTTAGAAGCATCAATTTCAACCACAAAAGTCTTCTCAAAATTAGGCAAAGTGAGGACAAGTGTAGTGGTGAGAGCAGATTTCAGAGCTTGTAAGGCTGTAGTATCTTCATCACACCAAGTAAAACCCTCTTTCTTCATTAGATTAGTGAGAGACCTAGCCAAAATACTATTACCTTTAATAAAATGCCTATAGTAATTGGCTAGTCCAAGGAAGTTTCTGAGCTGCTTCTGAGATATTGGTGTTGGCTACTCAACAATGGCTTTTACCTTGTTCGGATCGATACTCACTCCTTCAGCAGAGATGAAATGACCCAAATACTCGATAATAGTAGCTTCAAAGGTGCATTTAATGCCTTGAGGTATATTTGTTGCAGTCTGAGAATGGAGAATACTACCTCTAAATGGTGAAGATGTTCATCCCAGCTTTGACTGTAAACAAGTATGTCGTCAAAAAACACCAGGAGGAACTTTCTTGCAACATCCTGGAACACGTGGTTCATAAGTCTCTGAAAAGTTCAAGGAGCGTTAGTAAGGCCAAATGGCATCACCAAGTAATCATAGTGGCTTGCGTGGGTCTTAAAAGCAGTTTTGTAGACATCTTCAGGTGACATTCTCAACTGGTGGAAGCCGGCTCCTAAATCCAACTTAGAAAAGTACTTAACCCCTCCCAACTCATCTAGTAGGTGTGGGGGTGTAAATCCACGCCAACTGAATTCGTAATGTCTTTTAGCGAGATCCGAAACTTCTAAGTAAAAACCACCAAAAACACAAACGAAGATCCAAAGATGGTCTGTTTATTAAGCTGCTTAGAAAGCTTTTTGTGTAAGAGCAAAAGTACAGAGTCTCGCTAGGTCAATTCCGGATCCCCTTTTCAGAGGGTCTACATCAGTATATATACATGTTTAAGTCGGTTAAGTTAATGTCTAAAGATATAAGGAAGATTTCCTAATTCTTCGGGATTTCCTTTTAGCAAAGCCTGTTGTCGTGATGGGCTTCGATTCGTGGGCTGTCTTTGCCACCCCTTTTGTGGGCTTGAATTCGTGGGCTTGTTTTGTCTCGGCCCAATCTTTTACCATGGTTCACGGCTCGGGTGACATACTATGGGTCGCAGGCCCTGATCCGTCCGTCGTACCGTGGACTGATACTCGTCCCAGATTCTTCGTCGTGGGTCGTGACCCTCGATCCGTCTGTTGCATCGTGGATCGGGGTACACAACCCAACTCGCCTTGTCGCAGTTCGGGGTTTGGAACCAAACTTCCCTTCACGGATCGGGGTACACCTTTTCACGGCTGGGGGGATCCTGATCCACATACTTCACGATCAGGGGGACCCGGTCCTTCTGGGCGGTCACGGGTCAGGGCACACAATCTATCCTTCTCACGGATCGGGGTACACCTTCCACGGTTAAGGGATCCGATCCACCTATTTTATGGCTAGGGAGACCCGATCCACCTACTTCACGATCCGGAGACCCGATCCATCTGCTTGGTCACGGATCGGGGCACATAACCCAACCTTCTCATGGATCGGGGTACCCGATCCCTTGCTCTGTCATGGATCGGGGTACACCTTTCACGGTTAGGGGACCCGATCCATCTGCTTCATGGCCAAGGACCCCGATCCAACTCCATCACGATCAGGGGACCCGATCCGTCTGCTTGGTCACGGATCGGGGCACATAACCCAACCTCCTCATGGATCGGGGTACCCGATCCCTTGCTCTGTCACGGATCGGGGTACACCTTTCACGGTTAGGGGACCCGATCCATCTGCTTCATGGCCAAGGACCCCGATCCAACTCCATCACGATCAAGGGACCCGATCTTCTCATTGATCGGGGTACCCGATCCCTTGCTCTGTCACGGATCGGGGTACACCTTTCACGGTTGGGGACCCGATCCATCTACTTCATAGCCAAAGACCCGATCCACCTACTTCACGGTCAGGGGGACCCGATCCATTCTGCTTCAAGGCTAAGGACCCGATCCACCTTCACGGTTAGGGGCTCAACTGCTAGTGTTCTTTCATACTTAGCCATTTTTTCAATCGTTGATTCTCAAGAGGTGGAATCTGACCCCAACAGTTAGCCCCCCAGCTTGGCAGTATCAGTAATGTTAGTGCCGAGCTGTAAGTGGTTGAGTGAGATCAACGATTCTCGTGGTCGTCCCGAACTGTCCTTTTTGATGACGATCCCGAACCATGATCCATGGATAACCCCGAATCATTTCTTTGTAGCATTGCTGACTCAGTTCGGGTATGACTTCCTACGCAAACTCAGTTCGGGGTTCCGTTTCCTTGATACCTTTATCGGGGAGTGCAAGCATTTTTGCTGGTTCCCGAGGCGAATGACGCCACCATTTGCCTATATAATCCGTGATACTTCTCATTTGTTCTCCACTTCATTTCTCCGAAAATTTCTTCAAAGCAGGTAACCTCTCTCTTCTTTCTCTCTCTAATAATTTTTTTTTTTGCTTAAGTTTTTTTTTTTTAGCCGAAACTCCGTTGCTCTTCCTTCTCTGCCGATCCGCTTGAATTTCCCGATCCATCTTCAACTGGCTCTGTCGCCGTCTTCAAGTTTTCCGGCAGTTTGTTTTGAAGATCTAGATTGACTTGCTGTTCTTAAAAGATCTTCAACTTGTTCTTCAACTTTTTAAAGGCTTTGATCTATTTTGATAGGCTGCTGAGAGCCCCGATCCGTCTTTTGAATCTTAGAAACTCTAGATTCTCTTCCGCGAGCTGTTAGGGATCCCGATCTGTTGATATCATCCAAAGACCCCGATCCGTCTTTGATTTCAATGAAATGTCTCAGTCACCTGTTTCTGCGTCTCCCGATCCATATACCCGCCTGTTTGGCATTTCGGGACAGTCTTCGCTTCCTGAACCATCCTCCTCTCCCGATCCGTTTATCGCCCGGAGCTGTGGTCGTGAAGATTCGTCTGGCGCCCATGTCTCCGAAAACCTAGATGATCCAAGCGGTTCGGGAGTTGGACCTTCCCTACTTGGTAGAAAAATGGTGCTCTCTGAATCCTCGGGAGTAGGCAGCAATTCTGGGAGTCCTCTGAGATTTGAAGTGCCCCAACTTCACGACTCCCCTTTTGACGAGCCCCCTTTGTTGATGTAGTTGATCCCGATCCGCCAAAAGTTGAACCAGAAGACTGGTTCTTTGATCCAGCTGTGGCCAGAAAGGAGTTGAAGCGTTTGATGGGTCTCAACCGTCAGACTTCAAGGAAGAAGAAAACAAGAAAATGACCCGATCCACCTGGTTCAACCCTTTCAAACCTGGATTCGCTATCCGCCCTTAGGCATAGATTTTGCATTTCTGAGGAAGTCGAGCTTGTTCTTCCTTCGCCTTCAGACCGAGCCAGCAATCCCCCTCCTAACCATTTCACTCTTTACGAAAGCTTCTTCTATCGCTGCCTGTTGTGGTTCCCGATCCCTGAAGCCATCCTTCAGTATATCTGGAAATACAACTTGGCTATTTCTCAGATCAACGTTCGAGGAATCAGGCATATGGTCGATATTCTGGTCAGGAGTTATGAGTGCGATCTAGAAGTCGGCGTCGAACACCTGACACACTTGCTGGAGTTCAGGCGTCGAAATAAGCGGGAGCTGAAATATTATGTGTCGGGCAAGGCTAGGAGAAATATCATAAGAGGCTTCCCGTCGAAAGACGATAATTGGGAAGACTACTTCTTTTTCGTCCCTATTTCTGAAGCATCGGTGGGTCGGAGGTGCCTTCAGTTTGTCAAGTCTGGCTGGGGAGAAATTGGTAGCCGATCCGTTGCTCGACTTGGGCCACGGCTCGGGTCTCCATTATTTAGCAGTTCCCTTTTTCCCTTTTTTTAAGGTTTCTTTTTGACCTTGCGTAAATATTATTGTTTTGCAGTTCGCCACCTTCGTCTTTCATTGCCTCCCGATCTGTCTGAGGTTCACGAAGCGCTTTCAGCTCGCAAGTGCAATTGGTCTAGGGATTTCAACCTTCACCGAGTTGAGAGAGCACGAGCCCTTTCAGAAGGACAATCAGTTGAGCAATCGTCCCCTTCTCATTCTTCAAGAGATACAATGGGAAGACCAACTTTCAGAGACCGAGCTGCCGCGAAAGCCAAGGCAGAGGCAGAAGCCAGGGAGAGAGCGCAACAAGCCAAGGCGTTGATCCAATCTCGTCCCCCAACCCATGAATCTACCCCCGCCGCTGTCCCCGAACCAAAAATCGCTGATAATCACCCCGAACCGACTCCTTCATTGGCTTCTGGAGGAGTCGTTGTAGGGCTTCGTCCAGCCGATTCTCGACTACTGCCGCACAAGGATAAGGGCAAAGGGAAGGCAAAGGAAAAGAAAAACACAAGCAAAAAACGCCAGTCGGTAGATGACAAGGGGGATGCCCCGAAGCGCCTGCGGCGTACTGAATCGTCGAAGGCGATTCCCGAAGCAATCCCTCTTTCTGCCGCTCCAATAAATGTTGAAGGGGCATACAATGATGCCTCAGCATCCGCGGCCATCTTCTCGAAAATCACCTGTCCGGGTGATCGCTTTCCGCCACCCGACACTTTGCTTAGGGACAAAACTTATAGCGAGATGTCGCTTAGGGGTGTTAAGGTATATGATGTCTATTTGTTTTGTTTCTGTTACCCGATCCGTCTAAACTTAAACGTATTTTCTCGTTGCCGTGCAGTTCATATCCCATCTTAACAGGATGGTAATGGGATACGAATCTGACTCTCGTAAGGACCGCGAGAGGGTCGAAGATGCTAGGCGGAAAGCCATTGAGCTGGATGGGAAGCTTAAAGAAGCCGAGGCGACTCAGGTTGCCGAACGGGAAAAAGTAGTCAAACGGATCAAAGACCTTGAAGCTGACGCGGAGGGACACAGAAAGCACATTAAAGAAGCTGACGAGCGGATCATGCGGCTAGAGTCAGGGAAGGCAAGGCGGGATGCTCATATAGCTAGCCTGACGAGGCAGCTTGAAGCTGCTAATGAGCTTCTCGAGAGTAAGGTCGAGCGAGCCGTTCTAGAGGCCAAACGCGAGACCATGATGATGCTTGAAGGCAAAGTTTCCCGAGTCAAAAAGATTCTTGGCCAAATTGACGGCGAGCCAAAGGAGGATATGCTCGACCTTGCCCAGATTGAAGGCAATCTCCAGCTCATTGGGCTTCTTCAAAGCGATGATCCGCCATCTCTCGATGCCGAGGCGAAGAATTTAGCCGAGCAGAAAGCGGTCTTGACGGGATCTCACGAAGCATTCGCTCAGCTTGTTCACGAAATGAAAGAGATCCTGAGACTGTCTCCGGTCCAATCTGATATTCTCAAGGAGCTTAACGACGGTGAGCCCATGGAGACTGCTGCTGCAAGTGTCGGGATCCAGGATTTTTCCGGGTCTAACAAGGGAACGCCTGGTCTGGTTGATCTTGGTCCGGTGGAGGTTGCTAAACAGATAGTCTCCGATCCCGTTTCCGTGAAAGCTCCCGATGCTGCCTTGGAGAAAAAGGTTGCAGAGTTTGCTGAGGCGTTGCTCGTGGAGGAAAAAGCCCCCGAAGGCGAAGCAGCTGAGCAGATGGTGGAGGCGGAGCAGAAGGCGGTCATGACTCCTGAGATAGTGGAGGACTACGATCCTCTTTTCTTTGTCTAATTTTACAACTCTTTTCTCTTAATGCCTGGACGGCTTTATCCAAGTTGTCTAAGAACTTATTATCTTCTGACTATCGCCTGGTTGCTGACTTAGCTAACCCCTGCATTTGAATATATAAGTCTTTCGTTTATCAATAGATTCGAGAATGCCTTGCTTGCATTGTTTTTATTGAGTAGTTGTTCTGACGAACGAATACAAACTTATGTTTGCGTAGTTATGAGATGATCAGTCTCGAGATGATCATTTCGGTTTACAGATAGATTACCATAAACTTATCTGCTCCGATAATGAACATTTGTTTGCATAGTCTAGGATGAGCATTTCGGTTTACGGATAAGTTACCATAAACGTATCCGCTCCGACAATGAACGAGTACTTGTATAGCGCGCTTTTAATCCTGAGACGGATGTGAGAGTTTAAATCCGAAGTGGATGCGAGAATTCACTATTGTGGCCAGCAATAGTGAAGGTGTGGCGAGATGCCCGTTGAAGTGTGATTTGCTCAAATATGTCTGTTTTGTTAAGACTTGGTGATCCTTGAAGGATGTTTAGATAGAAATTGCCTTTAAAAGCAACACTTCGATAGATAGTAGAAACTGTTATAAAGATGGGAGTATACGAGTATGCGTATACGTACCCACTCCCCCCCCTTTTTGAAAGGAGGGGGGCAACTGAACCCGTCCGAAGACGAGCTGCCTACGTACCCTTTGCAGGGATCAAGTCGCCCCGTAGTTCATGTAAAGTAGCTTAGTGATAGTACTTTTTGAGGTGCATTGCGTTCCATGACTCGGTACTGGAACGTCCGTCATGTTAGCAAGTTTGTAAACGCCAGGTTTGACAACTTCGGTGATCTTGTAGGGTCCTTCCCAATTTGCTCCTAGTTTGCCAGCATTTGTTTCCGCGGTGTTCTGAAAAACCTTCCGCAAAACTAAATCGCCTTCGTAGAATCTTCGTTCTCGAACGTTGGAATTGTAGTATTTTGAGGCCGCATTTTGATAGTTCTGGATCCTGATCAAGGCTTGGTCCCTTCTTTCGTTGATCAAGTCCAGTTCGTCAGCATTAACAGGTGATTGAGCCCCTCTTGTTCTGGTAGTAGCCTCCGGCGAATTCCTGGAAAATGTATCTCCGGGGGGATGACACACACTGTTCCGTAGACGAGGGCGAATGGGGTTTCTCCTGTCGCCCGTCGTGGGGTGGTGCGGTGAGACCAAAGTACTCCTCCAGTTCTTCAGCCCAACGTCCTTCTTCTCGTCAAGGCGTTTCTTTAGGCCGTCAAGTATTGTTTTGTTGATTGCTTCGGCCTGTCCGTTCCTTGTGGATATCTTGGAGTAGACTTGCTGAGTCTGATTTTCCATTTTTCGCAGAAACCTTCAAAACGATTTGAGATGAACTGCGAGCCGTTATCTGTCACGATCTCGTACGGTACTCATGTCGGCATATGATGTTTTTCCAGATGAAGGCCTCCACTTGTGCATCTTTAATGTTAGCATAGGAGTCGGCTTCGACCCATTTCGAGAAATAGTCGGTCAAAACTAGAAGGAAGCGTTTCTGTTTTGACGGATGGAGTGGCCCGACAATGTCCATAGACCATCGCATGAATGGATATGGCGATGAGATTGACGAAAGTACTTCTGTAGGTTGGTGGATCATCGGCGCATGGCGTTGGCATTTTTCGCATTTGGCTGAAAACATCTTGCAATCTTTGATCATTGTTAGCCAATAGTAGCCGTGACGTTTGACTTTTATGGCTAGTGCTCTCCCTCCAGAGTGATTTCCACATGAACCGTTGTGAATTTCCTCCATAACTTTCCTGGCGTCCTTTCCTTCCACGCAGTTTAGCAACGGTCCCGAGAATCTCCACTTGAAGACATTTCCATCAAGTAACACGTAACGTGCTGCTGGGCTCGAAGCTTGCGAGCTGCCCATTTTCGGTCGGTAGGACGCCGTCGCATATGTACCCTCTGATTGCCCGAGCCATTCCTTGTCACAACCATATTCTGGATCATTGTTGACTTCGTTTGCTTCTCCGTTGGGTTCAACGACAGGTCCTTGCTGCTTGTTGTAGTTGGTGACTCAACGAGATTGTCTTCTTCCATTGGGGCAATATCCGGCTCTGCGGGTGATTGATCGGCCAATTCTGCCTGCATTTCGTCCATCACCTCTTGCCTGGTCGAGACATCTGTCGCTTGTCTAGCCGCTTGTGAACGAGTTATGGCATTCACTGAACCGCCGGAACTGATGCTCGGGTGTTGGATGAATTCTACCGGGATCACTCGCTTCAGATCTGGATCGAAGTTGATGCAAGGGCTGCAAGTGCGTCGGCTGGGGTGTTCTCCCTCGCGGAATGCGTGTTAGGATGAATTGTTTGAACTGTGCAGCTAATTCTTTGACGATCTTCAAGTAAGCTTCCATTCGATCATCCTTTGCTGCATACTCACCGCTGAACTGATTCGCGACTAGTTGGGAATCGCAAAATGCATGGAGTTCCTTGATCTTTAGGCCGTTAGCAAGTTTCATCCCGGCGATCAAGGCTTCGTACTCCGCTTCGTTGTTAGATGCATGAAACCCTAGGCGGAAAGACTGTTCCAGTAGTTCTCCAGTTGGAGAGGTTAGCCGTATCCCTACTCCTGAACCGTTTTTGGAAGATGAGCCATCAACATGGAGTTTCCAGAGCTGTCCTTGCATTTCGTCGTCGACGCCTTCTTCGGGTAGTTCGATAAGAAAATCTGCGAGAACTTGCGATTTAGCGCACGTGCGTCCGCGATACTCAATGTCGTATTCGCTCAGTTCGATAGCCCAATTTGCTAGCCTTCCTGATTGACTTGGACTGTGCAGAACAGACCTTATCGGAAAGGTGCTCAGAACGACGATTGAGTGAGACTGAAAGTATGGCCTTAGTTTTCTTGCTGACATAACTATGGATAGTGCCAATTTCTCCATCTGTGAGTACCTTGTTTCCGCGTCCGTAAGGGTTTTACTTACGTAAAATATCGGCTTTTGTTCACCGCGCTCGTCTCGAATCAACGCCACTTACCGCTGTGGCAGAAATTGCGGTGTACAGAAAAAGTGGTTCTCCTGCTTCTGGTTTTGTGAGAACTGGGGGAGTGGCTAGATAGTTCTTGAGTTGCTGAAACGCTTCCTCGCAGTTGTCCGTCCATTCGAACTTCTTGTTCCCTCGCAAAGTATCGTAGAATGGCAAGCATTTGTCGGTGGATCGTGAGATGAATCGGTTAAGCGCAGCTACTCTCCCAGTAAGGCGTTGGACTTCCCTTTTCGTCTTTGGTGACGTCATATTGATGAGTGCGTCGATCTGCTTAGGGTTTGCCTCAATGCCGCGGTGAGTTACAAGATATCCAAGGAACTCTCCCGAAGTAACTGCGAATCTGCACTTGGTCGGATTTAACTTCATGTTGTGAAGGTTCAGCTGCGAGAAACATTCCTTGAGGTGAGCGACGTGATCCTGTTCCTTTAGTGATTTCACCAGCATGTCGTCTATGTAAACTCCATTGTTTTACCGAGTTGGTCCGCAAACATCTTGTTCACTAGTCGCTGGTATGTTGCGCCCGCATTTTTCAAACGAATGGCATCACCTTGTAACAATATATTCCACGATCCGTTATGAAAGCGGTCTTTCGCGATCGTCGGGATTCATCAAGATCTGGTTGTAACCTGAGAAGGCATCCATGAAGGATAGGAGTGCGTTTCCTGCCGTCGCTTCGACTAAGCGATCGATATATGGAAGGGGGAAACTGTCTTTTGGACAGGTTTGTTCAGGTCGGTGAAGTCTACGCACACGCGCCATTTGCCATTCTTCTTCTTGACCACCACTGGGTTAGCTAGCCAGTCCGGGTACCTTACCTCAGTTATCAATCCGACGCGCAGTAGTCTCTCCACCTCGTCATTTACCGCTTTAGCTCTGTCTGGCCCAAGTTTTCTTCTTTTCTGCTTTACCGGTTTGAAAGTAGGGTCGACGTTCAGTTCGTGGCTTGTTATACTGATATCAATGCCAGGCATATCTTCTGCTTCCCATGCGAAGGTGTTGATATTTTTCTTCAAGAATGCCATGAGCTCTTCTTTGATCTTTCCATCTAACTTTGTTCCAATTTCTACACAGCGTTCAGGATGTTTGTTGTCGATGCAAACTGATATGACGGGGTCGCAGGTTGGTTTAGACACTTCTTCTTCTTCTTCGCGATCCACCGTGATCTGTAACTGCTATAACAGTTTGGAAAGCTCTTTCACCGGTTCTCTGTCGGTCTTCATCTTTTTGCGCTTTGAATTTGCCGTTGGATCAGTCACCGGGTTTCTGAGCTTGTGTGCGGCGAGAAAGCAGACGCGAGACTCTCTTTGATTTCCTCGAATAGTTTTCACGCCGTTTGGTGTAGGGAACTTGAGGCAAAGATGGTAGGTCAAAACGGCTGCGCGCATCGAATTTAACCAGGGGGTCCCCACGATGACGTTGTAGATGGCCGGATGGTCAGCTATGGAGAACTCAACGATCATCGTCACCTCGCCAGCTTGGACAGGTAGTTTGATTGTTCCGGTGGTCATGGTGGTTTCTCCAGAGATCCTGTTAAGGGTTTGGGAGTAGATATCACTTCGGACAGGTCCACATTCATCCTTCTGAGAGTTTCGAGGAAGATTACGTCCACGGTGCTCCAGTGTCTACCAATACGCGTGCTACATCGCAGTCGTTGATGATCAACTCGATTACGAGAGGTCATCATGAGGTCTGTCGATTCCGATCATTTCTCTTTCCTCGAACGATATCACGTCGTTTGGAAACTTAGATAGTTTAGACCAGTTGATGCTGACATCTGCCCTTCGCTGGAACGCTTTGATTGACGAGACGGTATCTGAGCAATAGTTGGATCCTCCCATTATCATGCTAATTCTTCTTCTGCTTGATCCAGAGGGTGGCGTTTCGTCATCCCTTCTATCGCGCTTGGTGTGATCTTCTTTTGTCAGGTCGGGTTTGTATGTGTTTACGTCCATCTCGAAATCTTTGAGGCTGACGTTTCCTCCAAGCTCGCCGGCTACTAATTTTTTAGCAAGCTTCAAGCCTAGAATTCGGCAGTTCGCGGTCGAATGTCCGTAGATGTGGTGGTGTTCGCAGTAGGCCGTCTCGTCATAGGAACCGTCGCTTTTGGTCCATGTGCTCCATGAGCTTCTTCCACGGCCTCGGCCTCTTCCGCGACCGAATCCAGGAGCGTCGATTTGATAGTTATGAGCTCCTCGAAAGCCTCCTTCGTGCTGGATATAGCCGGAGCCTTGATTGTTTTTCCTAGTGTTGGAAGGGGCTGAAACTTGGGGAGAATGGTTCGTTGTCTTGGCCTTCCCGTACTTCTCAGTTAGGATTTTCATCTCTTCTTCGATCATGAAGCAGATGGATCGGGTCCCCTAACCAATCAAAGCATTCCAGCGAAGGGCAGACGTCAGTATCAACTGGTCTAAACCATCTAAGTTTCCAAACGACGTAATATCATTCGAGGAAAGAGAAACGATCGGAATCGACAGACCTCATGATGACCCTCTCGTAATCGAGTTGATCATCAACGACTGTGATGTAGCACGCGTATTGGTAGACACTGGGAGCACCGTGGACGTAATCTTCCTCGAGACTCTCAGAAGAATGAATGTGGATCTGTCCGAAGTGATATCTATTCCCAAACCCTTAACAGGATTCTCTGGAGAAACCACCATGACTACTGGAACAATCAAACTGCCTGTCCAAGCTGGCGAGGTGACAAAGATCGTTGAGTTCTCCGTAGCTGACCATCCGGCCATCTACAACGTCATCGTGGGGACCCCCTGGTTAAATTCGATGCGCGCAGCCGTTTCGACCTACCATCTTTGCCTCAAGTTCCCTACACCAAACGGCGTGAAAACTATTCGAGGAAATCAAAAAGAGTCTCGCGTCTGCTTTCTCGCCGCACACAAGCTCAGAAACCCGGTGACTGATCCAACGGCAAATTCGAAGCGCAAGAAGATAAAGACCGACAGAGAACCGGTGAAAGAGCTTTTCAAACTGTTATAGCAGTTACAGATCGCGGTTGATCGCGAAGAAGAGGTGTCTAAACCAACCTGCGACCCCGTCATATCAGTTTGCATCGACTACAAATACCCCGAACGCTGTGTAGAGATTGGAGCAGAGTTAGATGGAAAGATCAAAGAAGAGCTCGTGGCATTCTTGAAGAAAAATATCAACACCTTCGCATGGGAAGCAGAAGATATGCCCGGCATCGATATCAGTATAACAAGCCACGAACTGAACGTCGACCCGACTTTCAAACCAGTACAGCAGAAACGAAGAAAACTTGGGCCAGACAGAGCTAAAGCGGTAAATGACGAGGTGGAGAGACTACTGCGCGTCGGATCGATAACTGAGGTAAGGTACCGGACTGGCTAGCTAACCCAGTGGTGGTCAAGAAGAAGAATGGCAAATGGCGCATGTGCATAGACTTCACCGACCTGAACAAAACCTGTCCAAAAGACAGCTTCCCCTTCCACATATCGATCGCTTAGTCGAAGCGACGGCAGGAAACGCACTCCTATCCTTCATGGATGCCTTCTCAGGTTACAACCAGATCTTGATGAATTCCGACGATCGCGAGAAGACCGCTTTCATAACGGATCGTGGAATATATTGCTACAAGGTGATGCCATTCGGTCTGAAAAATGTGGGAGCGACATACCAACGACTGGTGAACAAGATGTTTGCAGACCAACTCGGCAAAACAATGGAGGTTTACATAGACGACATGCTGGTGAAATCACTAAAGGAACAGGATCACATCACTCACCTCAAGGAATGTTTCTCGCAGCTGAACTTTCACAACATGAAGTTAAATCCGACCAAGTGCAGATTCACAGTCACTTCGGGAGAGTTCCTTGGTTATCTTGTAACTCACCACGGCATTGAGGCAAACCCTAAGCAGATCGACGCACTCATCAATATGACTTCACTAAAGACGAAAAGGGAAGTCCAACGTCTTACCGGGAGGGTAGCTGCACTTAACCGATTCATCTCGCGATCCACGGACAAATGCCTACCTTTCTACGATACTTTGCGAGGGAACAAGAAGTTCGAGTGGACGGACAACTGCGAGGAAGCGTTTCAGCAACTCAAGAACTATCTAGCCACTCCCCCAGTTCTCACAAAACCAGAAGCAGGGGAACCACTTTTTCTGTACACCGCAGTTTCTGCCACAGCGGTAAGCGGCATGTTGATTCGAGATGAGCGCGGCGAACAAAAGCCGATATTTTACGTAAGTAAAACCCTTACAGACGCGGAGACAAGGTACTCGCAGATGGAGAAATTGGCACTATCCATAGTTATGTCGGCAAGAAAGTTAAGGCCATATTTTCAGTCTCACTCAATCGTCGTCCTGAGCACCTTTCCGATAAGGTCTGTTCTACACAGTCCAAGTCAGTCAGGAAGGCTAGCAAATTGGGCAATCGAACTGAGCGAGTACGATATTGAGTATCGCGGACGCACGTGCGCTAAATCGCAAGTTCTAGCAGATTTTCTTATCGAACTACCTGAAGAAGGCATTGACAGCGAGATGCAGAGTCAGCTGTGGAAACTCCACGTCGATGGCTCATCCTCCAAAAATGGCTCGGGAGTGGGGATACGGCTAACTTCTCCAACTGGCGAACTACTGGAACAATCGTTCCGCCTTGGCTTCCACGCATCCAATAATGAAGCAGAGTACGAAGCCTTGATTGCCGGGATGAAACTTGCTAATGGCCTAAAAATCGAGCAACTCCATGCATTTTGCGATTCGCAACTAGTCGCAAATCAGTTCAGCGGTGAATATGCAGCAAAGGATGATCGGATGGAAGCTTACTTGAAGATCGTCAAAGAATTGGCTGCACAATTCAAACTATTCATCCTAACGCGCATCCCACGAGCGGAGAACACCCCAGCCGACGCACTCGCAGCTCTTGCATCGACCTCCGATCCAGATCTAAAGCGAGTGATCCCGGTAGAATTCATTCAACACCCGAGCATCAGTTCCGGCGGTTCAGTGAATGCCATAACTCGTTCACAAGCGGCTAGACAAGCGACAGATGTCTCGACTAGGCAAGAGGTGATGAACGAAATGCAGGAAGAATTGGCCGACCAATCACCCGCAGAGCCGGATATTGCCCCAATGGAAGAAGACAATCTCGTTGAGCCACCAACTACGACAAGCAGCAAGGACCCTATCGTTGAACCCAACGGAGAAGCAAACGAAGTCAACAATGATCCAGAATATGGTTGTGACAAGGAATCGCTCGGCGCAATCAGAGGATACATATGCGACGGCGTCCTACCAACCGAAAAATGGGCAGCTCGCAAGCTTCGAGCCCAGGCAGCACGTTACGTGTTACTTGATGGAAATGTCTTCAAGTGGAGATTCTCGGGACCGTTGCTAAACTGCGTGGAAGGAAAGGACGCCAGGAAAGTTATGCAGGAAATTCACAACGGTTCATGTGGAAATCACTCTGGAGGGAGAGCACTAGCCATAAAAGTCAAACGTCACGGCTACTATTGGCCAACAATGATCAAAGATTGCAAGGTGTTTTCAGCCAAATGCGAAAAATGCCAACGCCATGCGCCGATGATCCACCAACCTACAGAAGTACTTTCATCGATCTCATCGCCATATCCATTCATGCGATGGTCTATGGACATTGTCGGGCCACTCCATCCGTCAAAACAGAAATGCTTCCTTCTAGTTTTAACCGACTATTTCTCAAAATGGGTCGAAGCCGACTCCTATGCTAACATTAAAGACGCGCAAATGGAGGCCTTCGTCTGGAAAAACATCATATGCCGACATGGAGTACCGTACGAGATCGTGACAGATAACGGCTCGCAGTTCATCTCAAATCGTTTTGAAGGTTTCTGCGAAACATGGAGAATCAGACTCAGCAAGTCTACTCCAAGATATCCACAAGGGAACGGACAGGCCGAATCAATCAACAAAACAATACTTGACGGCCTAAAGAAACGCCTTGATGAGAAGAAGGGACGTTGGGCTGAAGAACTGGAGGGAGTACT
The DNA here is from genome assembly GCA_900406555.1 of Pseudoturritis turrita. Taxonomy (NCBI): domain Eukaryota; kingdom Viridiplantae; phylum Streptophyta; class Magnoliopsida; order Brassicales; family Brassicaceae; genus Pseudoturritis; species Pseudoturritis turrita. The sequence goes on from OVBL01000345.1 coordinate 93,000, forward strand.
TTGGTCTCACCGCACCACCCCACGACGGGCGACAGGAGAAACCCCATTCGCCCTCGTCTACGGAACAGAGTGTGTCATCCCCCCGGAGATACATTTTCCAGGGATTCACCGGAGGCTACTACCAGAACAAGAGGGGCTCAATCACCTGTTAATGCTTGATGAACTGGACTTGATCAACGAAAGAAGGGACCAAGCCTTGATCAGGATCCAGAACTATCAAAACGCGGCCTCAAAATACTACAATTCCAACGTTCGAGAATGAAGATTCTACGAAGGCGATTTAGTTTTGCGGAAGGTTTTTTCAGAACACCGCGGAAACAAATGCTGGCAAACTAGGAGCAAATTGGGAAGGACTCTACAAGATCACCGAAGTTGTCAAACCTGGCGTTTACAAACTTGCTAACATGACGGACGTTCCAGTACCGAGATCATGGAACGCAATGCACCTCAAAAAGTACTATCACTAAGCTACTTTACATGAACTACGGGGCGACTTGATCCCTGCAAAGGGTACATAGGCAGCTCGTCTTCGGACGGGTTCAGTTGCCCCCCTCTTTTCAAAAAGGGGGGGAGTGGGTACGTATACGCATACTCGTATACTCCCATCTTTGTAACAGTTTCTACTATCTATCGAAGCTTTGCTTTTAAAGGCAATTTCTATCTAAACATCCTTCAAAGATCACCAAGTCTTAACAAAACAGACATATTTGAGCAAATCAGACTATACCGGGCATCTCGCCACATCTTCACTATTGCTGGCCACAATAGTGAATTCTCACATCCATTTCGGATTTAAACTCACATCCGTCTCAGGATTAAAAGCGCGCTATACAAGTATTCGTTCATTGTCGGAGCGGATACGTTTATGTTAACATATCCGTAAACCGAAATGCTCGTCCTAGACTATACAAATGTTCATTATCGGAGCAGATAAGTTTATGGTAATCCATCTGTAGACCGAAATGATCATCTCGAGACTGATCATCTCGTAACTACGCAAAACAAATACAAATGCAGGCAAGGCATTCTCGAATCTATCGTTAAACGAAAGACATATATATTCAAAGGCAAGGGTTAGCTAAGTCAGCAACCAGGTGATAAAAAGGAGTTCACAGCTACATGGATAAAGCCGTCCAGGCGTTAACAAAAAATGAAAAAAGAGTTTTAAACTAGACAAAAAAGAGAGGATCATATTCCTCCGTTATCTCGGGAGTCGTGACTACCTTCTGCTCTGGCTCTGACGGTTGCTCAACCACGTCACTTCCTGAAGCTTTGCCCTCTTCAGGCACCATTTCAAAATCTACGACGGCTTCCTCAAGAGCGACGGTCTCCTCAAGAGCGACTTCATTGGCTTTCCCAGAAGGTGGTTTGGGGGTCGGCTCCTTAGCAACCACCTTTGGACTAAAGTCAGCTAGACCGGGCATTCCTCTATTCGAGCCAGAAAAGTCTTGAATCCCGACGCTCGCGGCAACAGTCTCCATGGGCTCCCCGTCGTTGAGCTCCTTGAGAATGTTAGATCGGATCGGGGACAGTCGCAGGATTCCTCTCATTTCCGCCACAAGCTGAGAAAATGCCTCGTGAGATCCCGACAAGCCCTGCTTCTGCTCGGCTAAAGTCTTCACCTCGGCATCAAGAGATGGCGGTTCGTCGCTTTGGAGCAGCCCAATAAATTGAAGATTGCCTTCAATCTGGGCAAGATCAAGCATGTTCTCCTTTGGCTCACCGTCGATCTGGTCAAGAAGCCTCGTAGCTCGGGAAACTTTGCCTTCGAACGTCGTCATGGTCTCACGTCTGGCTTCCAGAACAGCTCGCTCGACTTTGCTCTCAAGAAGGTCATTTGCAGCCTCTAGCTGCCTTGTTAAGCTAGCTATATGAGCATCCCGCCTCACTTTGCCTGACTCTAGCCGCATGATCCGCTCGTCAGCTTCCTTGATGTGCTTCCTGCTCCCTTCAGCATCAGCTCAAGGGCCTTGATCCTTTTTACGGCTTTTTCCTGTTCATACGCTTGATTTGCCTCGGTTTCTTTGAGCTTCCCATCCAGCTCAATGGCTTTTCGCCTAGCGTCTTCAAACTTCTCACGATCCCTGCGGGCGTCAGATTCATACCCCATCACCATCCTATTAAGATGGGATATGAACTGCACAACAACGAGAAACACTGTTAAAAAAAAAGGGCCTGAAATGGATCGGGTGACGAAAACAAAATAAGTAAACGTCACATACCTTGACGCCCCGAAGAGACACTTTGCTATATGCCTTGTCCCTAAGCAGAGTATCAGACAGCGGAAAGTGATCACCTGGACACGTGATCCTTGAAAAGATAGCCGCAGAAGCAGAGGCATCATTGTAAGCCCCTTCAGCGTTTACCGGAGCGGCAGGGAGGGGTATTGCTTCAGGGATAGCTCGAGACGACTCAGTACAATGCAGTCGCTTCGGGGCCCCTCCCTTGTCAACTATTGATTGGCGTTTTTTGCTCGTAGTCTTCTTCTCCTTGGCCTTCCCTTTGCCTTTGTCTTTATGCGGTACAATTTGAGAGTCGGCTGGACGAAGCCCCAGGATGACCCCTGTAGGAGCTGGTTCGCAAGGATTATCAGCAGAAGTTGGTTCAGAGACGATGGCTGAGATAGATTGAGGGTTCGGGGGACAAGATTGATTTAACGCCTTGGCCTGCTTCGCTCTCTCCTTAGCCTCTGCCTCTGCCTTGGCTTTCGCAGCAGCTCGGTCTCTGAAAGTAGGTCTTCCCATGGTATCTCTCGAAGAATGAGAAGAAGATGACTGTTCAACCGATTGTCCTTCAGAAAGGGCTCGGGCTCTCTCCACTCGTCGAAAGTTGAAGTCTCTAGACCAGTTGCACTTGCGAGCAGAAAGCACTTCGTGAACCTCAGACAGATCGGGAGGCAGTGAAAGACGAAGATGACGCACTGCAAAAAACAAAAGTATTTATGCAAGGTTAGAAAAACCCTAAAAAAGAAAAAATTGCTAAGTAATGGAAACCCGAGCCATGGCCCAAGTCGAGCAACGGATCGGCTACCAATTTCTCCCCATTCAAACTTGATAAACTAGAGGCACCGCCGACCCACCGACGCTTCGGAGATGGGGATGAAAAAGAAATAGTCTTCCCAATTATCGTCTTTCGATGGGAAACCCCTTATAATATTTCTCCTGGCTTTTCCCGACACATAATATTTCAGCTCCCTCTTATTACGACGCCTGAACTCCAGCAAGTGTGTCAGATGTTCGACGCCAACTTCTACGTCACACTCATAACTCCTGACCAGAATACCAACCATATGCCTAATTCCTCGAACGTTGATTTGAGAAATAGCCAAATTGTACTTCCAGATAAACTGTAGGATGACTTCAGGGATCGGGAACCACAATAGGCAGCGATAGAAGAAGCTTTCGTAAAGAGTGAAATGGTTAGGAGGGGGATTGCTGGCTCGGTCTGAGGGCGAAGGAAGAACAAGCTCGACTTCCTCAGAAATGCAAAACCTATGCCTAAGGGCGGATAGCGAATCTAGGGTTGAACCAGGTGGATCGGGTCGTTTCCTTGTTTTCTTCCTCCTTGAAGTCTGACGGTTGAGACCCATCAAACGTTTCAACTCCTGTCTGGCCACAGCTGGATCAAAGAACCAGTCTTCTGGTTCAACTTTTGGCGGATCGGGATCAGCTACATCAATAAAGGGATTTGCCGCCTCGTCAAAAGGGGAGTCGTGAAGTTGGGGTACTTCAAATCTCGGAGGACTCCCAGAATTGTTGCCTACTCCCGAGGATTCAGAGAGCACCATTTTTCTGCCAAGTAGGGAAGGTCCAACTCCCGAACCGCTTGGATCATCTAGGTTTTTGGAGACATGGGCGCCAGACGAATCTTCCCGACTACAGCTCCGGGCGATTAACGGATCGGGAGAGGAGGATGGTTCAGGAAGCGAAGACTGTCCCGAAATGCCAAACAGGCGGGTATATGGATCGGGAGACGCAGAAACAGGTGACTGAGACATTTCGCTGAAATCAAAGACGGATCGGGGTCTTTGGATGATGTCGACAGATCGGGATCCTTAAAAAACTCGGGAGAATCTCTAGTTTCTAAAAATTAACAAAACAGATCGGGGTTTTCAACCGCTCATCAAAATGGATCAAAACCTTTAAAAGATGAAGAACAGATCGAAGATCCTTTAAGAATAGCAAGTCGATCTAGATCTTCAAAGTAAGCTGCCGGAGAACTTGAAGATGGCGACGGAGCTGGTTGGAGATGGATCGGGAAATTCAAGCGGATCGGCGGTGCAAGAGGAACAACGGAGTTCGATAAAATATAACTTAAGCAAAAAACCTAGAGAGAGAAAGAAGAGAGAGGTTACCTGCTTTGAAGGAATTTTCGGAGAAATGAAGTGGAGAACAAATGAAAGGTATCGCGAATTATATAGGCAAATGGTGACGTCATGCGCCTCGGGAACCAGCAAAAATGCTTGCACTCCCCGATAAAGGTATCAAGGAAACGGAACCCCGAACTGAATCAGCAATGCTACGAAGAAATGATTCGGGGTTATCCATGGATAATGGTTCGGGATCGTCATCAAAAAGGACAGTTCGGGACGACCACGAGAATCGTTGATCTCACTCAACCACTTACAGCTCGGCACTAACATTACCGATACTGCCAAGCTGGGGGGCTAACTGTTGGGGTCAGATTCCACCTACTGAGAATCAACGATTGAAAAAATGGCTAAGTATAAAAAAACACTAGCTGTTGAACCCCTAACCATGAAAGGTGTACCCTGATCTGTGACAAAGCAAGGGATCGGGTACCCCGATCCGTGAGAAGGATGAGTTATGTGCCCCGATCCATGACCAAGCAGATGGATCGGGTCCCCCTAACCGTGAAGTAGGTGGATCGGGTCCTTAGCCATGAAGCAGTTGGATCGGGTCCCTAACCGTGAAGAAGGTGGATCGGGTCATGAAGCAGATGGATCGGGTCCCCCTAACCGTGAAGTAGGTGGATCGGGTCCTTAGCCATGAAGCAGTTGGATCGGGTCCCCTAACCGTGAAGAAGGTGGATCGGGTCATGAAGCAGATGGATCGGGTCCCCTAACCATGAAAGGTGTACCCCGATCTGTGACAAAGCAAGGGATCGGGTACCCCGATCCATGAGAAGGATGAGTTATGTGCCCCGATCCATGACCAAGCAGATGGATCGGGTCCCCCTAACCGTGAAGTAGGTGGATCGGGTCCTTAGCCATGAAGCAGTTGGATCGGGTCCCCTAACCGTGAAGAAGGTGGATCGGGTCCTCGGTCATGAAGCAGATGGATCGGGTCCCCTAACCATGAAAGGTGTACCCCGATCTGTGACAAAGCAAGGGATCGGGTACCCCGATCCGTGAGAAGGATGAGTTATGTGCCCCGATCCATGACCACGCAGAAGGACTGGGTCCCCTGATCGTGGAGTATGTGGATCGGGCTCCCCCTAGCCGTGAAAAGGTGTACCCCGATCCGCGAAGGGAAGTTTGGTTCCAAACCCCGATCCACGATGCAACAGACGGATCGAGGGTCACGATCCACGACGAAGAATCTGGGACGAGTATCAGTCCACGGTACGACGGACGGATCAGGTGCTGCGACCCAATAGTATGTCGCCCGAGCCATGAACCATGGTAAAAGATTGGGCCGAGACAACAAGCCCACGAATTCAAGCCCACAAAAGGGGTGACAAAGACAGCCCACGAATCGAAGCCCATGACGACAACAGGCTTTGCTAAAAAGAAATCCCGAAGAAATAGGAAATCTTCCTCATCTCTTTAGACATTAACTTAGCCGACTTAACATTGTATATATACTCATGTAAACCCTCAGAAAAGGGGATCCGCAATTGACCTAGCAGAACTTTGTACTTTTGCTCTTATACGAAAAAGCTTTCTAAACAGCTCAATAAAGAAAACCATCTTTGGATCTTCGTTTGTGTGTTTTGGTGGTTTTACTCAGAAGTTTCAGATCTCCCTAAAAGACATAACGAATTCAATTGGCGTGGATTTATACTCCCACAGGTGCGCTAACAAGTGCTCCCTTGATTGTGAGAAAGGCCTCAAGACAAGCGGTATCGAAGTGAAACTTCACATCCTTGCACAAAAGTTGAGTCAAAGGTCTAGCAATCTTGGAAAAATCCTTGATGAACCTCCTATAGAACCCAGCATGTCCCAGAAAACTCCTAATCCCTTTGAATCAGGTGGTTGCAGACTTGTCATCACCTTGATCTTTGCTTTATCTACCTTGATGCCACTTTCTGAAATTCGGTGTCCCAAAACAATCCCATCTCTGACCATGAAGTGACATTTCTCCCAATTCAACACGAGATGCTTTTCCTCACAGCGTCGTAGAACCCTGCACAAATTAGAAAGACAAACAGAAAAAGAAGATCCATAGACAGAAAAATCATCCATAAAAACTTCCATTATGTCCTCAATCATGTCAGTGAAAATTGACATCATGCATCTTTGGAACGTGGCTGGTGCATTACACAAGCCGAATGGCATTCTGCGATAACATAAGTGCCATAAGGACATGTGAATGTGGTCTTCTCCTGATCGTCTGGATGGATAGGAATCTGAAAGAAACCAGAATAACCATCTAGAAAACAGTAGTAAGCGTGGTTAGCCAATCTTTCAAGCATTTGATCAATGAAGGACAAAGGAAAGTGATCTTTACGAGTAGCAGAGTTCAATTTCCTGTAGTCAATGCACATACGATGGCCTGTGACCGTCCTAGTTGGGATCAACTCGTCCTTATCATTCTTAACCATGGTCACTCCACCTTTCTTTGGGACAACATGGACCGGGCTCACCCATCTACTATCAGAGATAGCGTATATGATGCCCGCTTCTAGAAGTTTCATTATCTCTTTCTTTACAACATCTTTTAGATTCGGGTTTAACCGTCTCTGATGTTCTATAGAATTCATTGACTCATCCTCTAGATGGATCCTGTGCATGCAAAGATCGGGTGAAATGCCTGTGATATCATCCAGCGAATAGCCTAAAGCCCTGCGATACTTTCTAAGTTCACATAAAAGTAAAGCAGTCTCCGCATTATTCAAATTAGCATTGATGATCACAGGGTAAGAAGAGTTAGGACCTAGAAACGCGTACCTTAGCCCGGCTGGAAGAGTTTTGAGTTCTACCTTAGGAGCTTTCAGCTCGCTCCATGGGTTAGAAGACGAAGGAAGGGTTGTTGCTGGAGTTGTCTCGACAGCCTCGTCCAAGCTCATGTAGGCAACCATCTTCCCCAAAATCTGGCTCGAGTTTAACATCTCTGCATACCCAGCCGCGTCATCACTCAAAAATCCATGCTCGTTTGCAGCCCTTCTCAAAGCAATCTCCAATGGGTCATCAACTAGAATCTCTTCTGCAGCCTCGTTAGAGATCTCTAGTGAGTCATCGACCGAGAATGTCTGCCCATCTATCATAGGCTTTTTCAGCAGGTTGTCCATCTCAAACTTCATGATAATGTCTCCCAGATGGAGATCTATTCGCCCATTTTTCACGTCTATGATGGCTCCGGCAGTGCATAAGAAGGGTCGTCCCAAGATAAGAGGATCCTTTGGCTCTTCTTCTAATTCTAGAACCACAAAATCTGCAGGAACAAAAGCATTTCCAATCCTCACATGTAAGTCCTCTAGTATCCCAACCGGCAACTTCACAGAACGATCGGCAAACACCAAGGAGATTTTGGTTGGCTTGAACTTTGTGAATCCAAGTCGCTTAGCCACAGAATATGGCATCAAGTTGACACTTGAACCTAAATCACACAAAGAACAAGCAAACGTCATTGCTCCAATCTGCACGGATAAAACAAACCTCCCTGGATCTCCAAGCTTCTTGGGCATCCTATTTTGAAGGACGGCGCTGCAGTCTTTTGAAACCTTGACAAAGTCATCTTCTCCAGAAACCTTGCTTGTCACCAAGCCTTTCACATATCTCTTCATTGCTGGTATCATCTGGATTGCATCGGCAAGAAGGAGTTTCACCGTTAGATCATCTAGCATCTCCTTGCACTTCGCCTCTTCTAAGTCCTTTCGCGACTTCTTGGGGCGAGTAGGGTATGGAACCTTTGGAGCATAGACACGCGCAGGAAGTGGTTCCTTTGCAGTCGTGTCACTTGCAGGTTCTCTCACCAGATCAGCGTCTGAATCGTCCTTTTCTTCCAAGTCAATGGCTTCATCGGTATTTTTCTCCTTTCGCGCAGCAGACTCTATCACCTTTCCACCTCTGAGTGTAATAGCATTGACAAACTCATTCCTAGGATTCTGCTCTGCCTTTCCTGGAAGGACCCCCTGTGGTCTCTTAATTGCTTCGGCTGTCTGAGCTACCTGAGTATCCAGGTTCTTCACATGAGCAGATAGTGATTCAAACTTGCCATTGAGATCACTGTACATGTTATCCACCTTAATATTGATCTCGTTGGCAGATTTCTGTTGGTTGAGCAAGAGTTGCTGCATGAGAACCTTGAGATCATCACCAGAGTTGTTCGCAGAGCTCGTAGAGGCTTGGAATGGGGCTTGTGTAGTCGGTTGGAAGTTGTTGAACGGCTGTTTCTGTGTAAATCCCCCCTGAAATCTGTTCTGGCCCGGATTTTGCACGAACTGATTTCCCTGAAATCCCTGAGAGAAGTTCTTCTGGAAACCCGGATTTTGCACGCCAGTCTGTCCTGAAAATTCCTGAAAAGCAGAAACGCCCGCGTTTTGCACGGTGGGTTTTCCCTGAAATTGTTGACCCTGGGCGTTGGCTTGCTGTGGGTAGACTTGATCTTGTGGATTTTCGACGTTCGTGCTTCGATACGACAGATTCGGGTGATTTCTGTAATTTTGGTTAAAACCCCTGTTTTGCACGAAACCCTGTCCGTTCACCTAGTTCACCTCTTGCAACTCATCAGCCCTTTCTTCAGCAAACTCTTGACAGAAAACTGGATCTGCTCCATTCTCACAAAACTGCACGCTTCTCTGATTCTGACTCGCTTTCAAAAGCAGATTCACTTTCTCATTTAACTCGTCGATTTTTTGAGACTCGACGCTATTGACTCGCTTGGTCCTGTCATACTCTGCACAGCGATTGTTGGAACTTGCAGCCAAGTTCTCAATCAATTGGTAGGCTCCTTCCTTGCCCTGAGTCATGAAGTCCCCATTACTAGCAGCATTGAGAGCGTTCTTGTAGTCCCACTCTACTCCATCATAAAAGATGCTTAGAATCTGCACATCTGAGTATCCATGGTGAAGGCACTCTCTGCGATACTCCTTAAACCTTTCCCAAGCTTCACAAAAAGACTCTCCCGAATGCTGTTAAAAAGCAGTGATCTTGTTCCTCAACGAAGCCGTCTTGGACTTAGTGTAGAAGTGATCCAGGAAAGCAGCTCTGCATTCACCCCAAGTGGTGATAGACCCAGGAGGCAGAGACTTGAGCCATCTCGATGCCTTGTCTGCCATAGAGAAAGGGAAAAGTTTGCACATAATATAGTCGGCGGGTACCCCATTTGACTTGGTAGTGCTGCAAATCTCCTCAAAGTTCTCTATGTGGTCCATAGGATTTTCAGCGGGTAAACCATGGAACACGTGCTGCTTCACCAACCCTATCATCTAAGGTTTGATCTCGTAGTCATTCCTAGCGATGGCTGGTGGACAGATAGCAACCCTGTTCTGGTAGAAAGTGTGGGGAGTGTCGGCATCCCCAATTGCAGGCTGGCGTTGCTGCTGTAGCAACTGTTGCACCTGCTGTTGTAGCCTTTGTAGTTCGGCTGCAGTAGCTAGTGCATTGTTGTCGATTTGATCGTCCATTGTGACTTGATTCGACCTTTGCTTCATGTTTGCTCTTTCTAACCTTGCAAGTTCCTGGTTATTGAAGTTGAAAAGGTTGTCAGCTCCTTTGCTTCTTCTCTGCATACACCTGAAACGTGCAAGAAAGAAAGTTAGTAAATCTTAGTCTAAACTTCAAACTTAAATTCAAAGGTAACGCAATTGGTCCCCAGCAACGGCGCCAAAAACTTGATACACTGAGTTTTAACCCTAAATATCACTACAAGTGCACAGCAAACGGAGAAGTAATTAGGGATCGAATCAACGAGAACCAAGTGAAACACTACAAATTCTTTTGAATGAAATTAAGCTAAGATGGTAAAAATGATGTTGATTGCAATGACAAATGTAAATAGCAATTTAAATGATGTGAAATCTATTAAAACAAGCGTTAAGTCTAGGGCGTTTCGCAGGAATTCAGAGATCATGAACCAGACAATTATTCAGGGAACGATAGAACGCAGTCTCAACTCAAACAAGAATGTATAATCAATCCACTTTCGTGGTCTCAACTACTTTATCTAGCAACCTAAGAATCTAAACTGTCGTTTGATCTTAAAATTCTAAACAAGCATTAACGAACAGGTTTGATATGTTCACAAATTGCCTTAACATCAGCTTTCGTTGGTTAAGGACAATTTGCTCACCTATGTTTTATCAAGCAATCTATAGCACTTTTGATGAATAGATTAAACCCTAAATCAGAGATTAAGTGATCAATTCAATCTAAGCAATATGAATGACAATAGGTGAAGACGATAATAATCCCTATCTATGTCTGATTCAACGATTCATAAACTACGTTGAAAACCCCAAACTCAACTAAGGATCTACTCAGACATGGAAAGAATCAAAGCAATCGAAGATGAAGAAAAACTCATGATAAATTAGAATAGGGTTCAGAAATCTTCTCAACGATTGAAGAATCAGAGATTCGTCTCCCACGGCTTACAGAATTGCAGAAAACTAAAATCTCAAAAGTATGGAAGAGTATGAAAAAGCTTAGCCTAAACAATGGCTTAGACTCGAATATATATCTAAGTCAAAACGTTGGAGAGAAAAAAACGGCAAAACCCTCTGAAAATAGAAAATTAAAAATTTCATTTTTCTCGTCGAAAAATAGCTTGGATCGATCGATCCATGATTGGATCGATCGATCTGAGCTTCTCATGTCGATCCAAAAGGTCCGGGCATCTTGGATCGATCGATCTAGACTTGGATCGATCGATCCAGTCAAGATCGATCGATCTGGTCTCATCAGATCGATCCTAAATGTATACGATGTTTTGGCTGGAGAGTTGGATCGATCGATCCATATGTGGATCGATCGATCTGAGTCTTTTTCCGCTGCTTTGCTCAAATCCTTACTCCTTATGCCTATTTTCTCATCCAAACATGTTCTGGCCCTGAAATGACACTAAAACCATAGAAACGACTCGAAAAACCGTTAAAAACATATGTTAGAGTGCATAAAAACGCAATACATCAAGAAACAATCGACTCAAGCTTCCTCTAACTTGAGTCAATTCCCTAGGTTCACTGAACTTGGACACTTCCCAGTTTCAGGATAAAGACTCTACTAGACACAGAGGGTCTATTTATACTCATAGCCTCTCTATACAAACACCAATACACTCAATTAAGACTTTAACCGACTTATATCACCTGTTGTGACACCTCATCAAGCTTCTCCTCAATTACTTCTTCACTCCCTTGTCTCTTCTTTCTTCTACACACGAATGATCTCTCCATGGCTTGGCCTTACCAATACCCCCTTCGGCCAGAACCAGCTTGTCCTCAAGTGGAAAGCTAGGGAACTGCTGTTTAAGATCACGAACTCGCACCCATGAAGACTCATGTCTAGGCAAGGATTTCCACACCACCAAAGCTTCTAAAAATCCCTCTTTATCGTACCTAGACTCCAAGATAGTCTCAGGTTCCACTATTAATTCATCATCCACAGATAAAGAAGGGGGCAAAGGCATCACAATTTGACCTTGGCCCAAGACTGCTTTTAGTTGAGAAACGTGGAACACTGGATGGATCCGGGAAGCCTCTGGTAAAAGCAGTTTGTAAGCCACTTTCCCAATTCTTTGTAACACCTCAAATGGTCCATACCAACGAGCTGCTAGCTTTTGACAAACTCTCTTTTGAACTGATTGTTGACGATATGGCCTCAACTTCAGAAACACCTTGTCCCCAACCTGAAATGTCAAATCTCTACGATGTTTATCAGCGTTCTGTTTCATTGCAGCCTGTGCTTTCAACAGATGATCCTTAACATCTTTTAACATTGCATCCCTGGCCCGAAGCATTGACTCTAACTCAACATTCTGAGTCGAGCCCTCTTCATAGCTCAATAGGTTTGGTGGATCTCTCCCATAGACGAGTTTAAAAGGTGTGCATTGCAAAGATGTATGGAAAGACGTATTGTACCATAATTCTGCCCAATGCAGGAATTTGGCCCATGTTTTTGGATGTGTCGATGTGAAACATCTCAAATAGGCCTCCAAACATCTGTTGACCACTTCCGTCTGACCATCAGATTGTGGATGGTAGGCTATTGAAAACTTCAAGATAGTACCTGACACTCTGAAACATTCACCCCAAAAGTCGCTGAGAAAGAGCTTGTCTCTGTCAGATATTATTGATTTTGGATAGCCATGTAATTTGACCACCTCTTGAACAAACTTATTGGCCACCTCTACTGCTGAAAAAGGATGGCGTAACCCAATAAAATGTCCATACTTGCTTAATCTGTCAACGACTACCAAAATAACATTGATCCCCTGAGACATAGGCAAACCCTCCACAAAGTCCATTGATATCTCTTCCCACACCCGAGATGGAAGAGGAATAGGCTGAAGCAACCCAGCTGGTGCAAGAGTGGAGTACTTGCTAGTTTGACACACAACACACTCAAACACATACTTCTGCACTGTCTTTTTCATGTTTTGCCAGTAAAAAACAGCCTGACTCCTGCGTAATGTCTTCAAGACACCTGAATGACCGCCAAAGACCGCATCATGATACTCCTTTAAAATGACAGGAATGGTCAATGAAGAACTTGGAATCACCAATTTATGTTTAAAGAATAATCTCCCATTCATCACTGTATAGCCCGGCCTGGGAGGGTTGTCTTGTAAAACCTGGGAAAGAGTTCCTTGGATCTCAGCATTTGTGTCTATTTCCTTATACAGATCTTGAAGTTGTAAGGTTGAAGGAACAATCAAAGCCATTAACAACGCTGCTGCAGACCCACTCTGAGAAATTACAATACGAGAAAGACCATCAGCTACTTTGTTTTCAGAACCTTGTTTATACTCAATCTCAAAGTCATAGCCCAATATACGAGTTAGCCACCGCTGATAGTCTAAAGTCACTTCTCTTTGTTCCAGTAAGTATTTCAAACTTTTCTGGTCTGTTCTGACAACAAATCTTCTTCCCAGCAGATAGTGCCTCCATTTTTGAATTGCCATGACAATAGCCATCAGTTCTCTCTCATAGATTGGCTTCATCTGCTCCCTTTCTTTCAAACCATAGCTAAAGTAATCAATGGGATGTTGACCTTGCATTAGCACAGCTCCTAAGCCAAACCCTGAAGCATCTGATTCAACCACAAAGACTTTACTGAAATCTGGAAGGGCTAAAACTGGAGCTGTAATCATGGCCTGTTTGAGCCTTTCAAAAGACGACTGAGCTTGCTCATTCCAGTCAAACTGGTCCTTCTTTAGGAGCTCAGTAAGAGACTTGGCAATCATCCCATACTGCTGAACAAAACGTCTGTAATACCCAGTTAACCCCAAGAAGCCTCTGAGTTCTTTAACTGTCCTAGGCACAGGCCATTGTTGTACTGCTTTGGTCTTGGTGGGATCAGTTGGCACACCCTGAGATGAAATAATATGGCCCAAGTATTCAACCTGAGATTGACCAAACATACACTTTTTTTTATTTGCAAACAGTTGTTGGTCCTTGAACACTTGCAAGACCAATCTCAAATGATTCACATGTTCAGATAAAGTTGAACTGTAAATGAGAATATCATCGAAGAAAACTAGCACAAACTTTCTCAAAAATGGCCTGAAAACCTCATTCATCAAGGCCTGGAAAGTGGCAGGAGCATTTGTGAGACCAGACGATATAACCAGAAACTCAAAATGACCGTTATGAGTTCTGAAAGCAGTTTTCTCAATATCTTGCTGGTGCATTCTAATTTGATGATAATCCGATCGTAAGTCCAATTTCGAGAACAACTTAGCTCCACTCAGTTCATCCAAAAGCTGATCTATAATAGGAATTGGATACTTATCTGGGATTGTAGCTCTATTCAAGGCTCTGTAGTCAACACAAAACCTCCAAGACTTATCCTTCTTCTTCACCAGCAAGACAGGACTAGAATAGGGGCTGTGACTAGGCCGAATAGTTCCTGCTACAAGCATTTCTTGAACCATTTTGTCCATGGCTTCCTTATGAGCGTGCGGGTAACGATAGGGCCTCACACTTATTGAACCTATACCTGGTTGTAGGGTGATGGCATGCTCTCTATTCCTTAAAGGGGGAAGACCCGTAGGTTCCTGAAATACAGCCTGAAATACTTCTAACACTTCAGCCACTACAGAGGGAAAAGTAGCATCCGCTGGTTGATATACATGTACGTTGTTGAACTGTAAGTCCACTCCCTTGTTAGAAATCAGCAATTCTGGACAGAGAGACTTAAGTGATAACTTTGTTACATGTAAGGAAGGGTCTCCATGCAAAGTCACCCACTGATCCTGGTATTGAAAAGATAATTCATGGCTGTCTTAATCCACATGACACTTGCCTAGGGTCCTCAGCCATTAAATTCCCAAGATCAGATCAGCACTGCCTAACTCCAAAGTAATGAAGGCAGCAGAGAATTCTAAACCTTGCAAGTCAAAAGGCACATTTCTGCAGATGCCTAAACCTTTAACTTTGACACCAGTTCCCAACAACACTTCCAATTGATCATTAGAGTCTGGGTGTAGATGAGTCTTAGCCACTAATGATGGTGATATGAAATTATGTGTGGCACCACTGTCCAACATCACTATCACCTTGAACTTCGTAACTGTTCCCACTAACTTTGTTGTAGTTGGAGAGGCTAACCCCAAAAAAGAATTAAGAGACAACTCCATTAACTCGCCGACATACTCCATATCCTCATCATCATAACTCATATCTCTGCAGTCATTTAAAACTTTCATCTCATAGCCATCAATGACAGTCAGGACTTGCAAAGTCTTATTTGCACATATATGGCTCTTAGACCATTTCTCTGGACATTTATAACATAACCCCAACCTTCTTTTCTCGATTAATTCTTCCTTAGACAAATGTTGTTGTGGCCTTGTAGGATTCTGAGTCATAGGTTTATGTCCATAGGATTGAGTCACTATAGGGATAGACTTCATTTTCAAACCAACTTGTGAACTAGGTTCACCCATTGCTTTAACAGGTGTATGTTGAGAACCAGGAGGCTTTCGATTCTCCATTTGTCTATCTCGACATACCATTCGGTATAGGGAACTTGATTCCATTTGTAGGGCCATAGACTTCATTTCGGGTAAATCCTTTGGTTTAGATAGGTGAACTACTTCCCTCATCTCTGGTGTTAAACCATTCATGAAAATACCCTCTAATTGTTGCTCTGGAATGCCAAGTACTTGTGAAGAGAGTTGCTCAAATGAGTCCACATACGCCTCAATTGATTCAGTTTGAGCTATAGAAAGCAGCAGTTGGCTTGGATCGCGGATCATTCCTTTCGTATATCTAGCAATCAAACACTGCTTGAAATCGAGCCACCCACGGAATGGTTTCCGAACCAATTCTCCATTAAACCAACTGAGAGCCGCATCATCCAAACTAACAGATACGAGTTCCAGCTTCGCATCATCCTCATAACCTCCCAGACGAAAGTATCTTTCCACTCTTACAATCCAACCGTACACATTCAGACCTTGAAACACAGGCATCTCCACACGTTTGACCAAACTTTCACGGTTGCCAACTAAACCAGTACCCTATGCAACCTCGAGGTTCCTAGGACTACGGCATGGTTCCAATTCAGAACGACATACCTGGGAATCCTGCTTAGCACGCGGAATCACCTCTTCCTGCGAAGGTTCAACATGAATTCGTCTTTGCCCGTCTTTCTTCAAATACTCGAGAAGCAAAGCAAATTTCACATCGAGCTTGCCTTCTAACGCTTCGAATCGTGCTTGAGTCTGTTGTTCGTACTCCAATTGAGCATCGATCGACGTTATTAACGATTGCGATACAGATTCTAACGTCACCGGTGTAGGTTTCCGTGTTGCTGTCTCTGGTTGCGAACCAGGCGGAAGCAACGACAACGACGCTACATCATCTCTCACCATCGCGATCTATCGGTCCAGATATCGCTCACGAACGCACCAATTTGATAAGAACCGAAACCAAATCTTTATTATCAAAAGAGGAATTACAGAAATAATCGACTCAAGCTTCCTCTAACTTGATTCAATTCCCTAGGTTCACTGAACTTGGACACTTCCCAGTTTCAGGATAAAGACTCTACTAGACACAGAGGGTCTATTTATACTCATAGCCTCTCTATACAAATACCAATACACTCAATTAAGACTTTAACCGACTTATATCACCTGTTGTGACACCTCATCAAGCTTCTCCTCAATTACTTCTTCACTCCCATGTCTCTTCTTTCTTCTACACACGAATGATCTCCATGGCTTGGCCTTACCATATTGCTTTGCTAGTTCTCGGTATTTGAGGTGTTTCCTCCACATACATGATCCCTTTGTTGTTTTCTCCTTAATCGACCAGAAAGATTGCTTCCCGATAAGCATCATCTGTACTCACTTCACCCACAAAGACGATTGACCAGAAACTATCCTCCATTTTAACTTCAAACAATTCACCTGATTTGTTTCTTTGAGCAATTGGAACCCCAAGCCTCCTTCCGGTTTCGGCCTACAAACATTAGACCACGCAATATTCACCTTCTTTGAATTCAAATCCGGGCCAGACCAAAGAAAAACCGCACATATCATGTCGATCTCTTTGATACAACTGTTTGGTAACCTGAAGGCCGAGAGCCAAAAATTCGTGATACTCCTAATTACCGAGTTCAATAACTGCATTTGACCGGCATATGAGAAATGTCGAGCTATCCAAAAAGATATTTTCTTTCGAATTTTCTCTAACAACGGGTTATAGTCTGTGGATGTCATCCTCTTCGTAAAGAGGGGAAGACTCAAGTATTTAACTGGTAGCTGTCCCACAGCGAAGGGAAATCTTGATATTACACTCTGTCGAACTTGATCCGGAATACCAACAAGGTAAATCGTGGATTTTTCCAAACTAATGTTTAGACCAGACATTCGAGCAAACTCCCCAAAAAACCTTTAAAACTCCCTCAAATTGAACGTTGCTGACCATCAATAAATACCATTAGATCATCGGCAAAATACAAATGAGTCATTCGGATAGTCTTACACTTCGGATGGTAGCCAATCTTCTTCTCTACCGCAGCATTGTCTATCAAACATGATAACACATTCATACACATAACAAATATGTATGGTTAAAGCGCACAACCTTGTCGCATACCTCGTTTCTTTGGAAAAAAAACTCGCTAATTCGCCATTAACTTGTACCGAGAATGAAGCCGTAGTGATACACAACCGTCCAATGGATGAAACTTGGTGGAAAATTCAGAGCCGATAAGATGTTCAAAACAAAATCCCATTGAATGGAATAAAAGCTTTGGATATGTCAATTATTTTCAAAGCACGTTTCTATTATTTTTTCAGTTTTTTAAAACAAATAAATCTCACATTACAAAAGGAAAAATATAAAATCTTCAGAGAATGAAAAGACCATATAAATGTAATAAAAAATGTTCTAAATTAAAGATGTAACAAAAACACCAAAATCAGTGACGATTGTCTCTAAACGATTTGTTCTTAATTTATCTCTTGTTTGCATAGTATCTCACTAAAACTTTTTGTGGGAGAACCCTAATATAATACTTGAATTATGGATCACTATCCGTTTCATTATAATTATCATTTTAAAGTTTTTTACATATATAAAACATGAAATAACGGTTAAATTTAAGTAGAAAACTTTTAAAATGATTAAATTCAACTGGAAACGTTTAAAGAAATGTGTCATTGAGAGAGGATTTTAAAGAAAATGGAACTTAAAAGAAGATAAACTTTAAAAACATTTGAGTGAACCCAATCCCATTTGGCGGCGTTTTTAGAAGCTTTCACGGTTGGCTTCTTTATTCAGAGCATACTGATGGGTTGACTTTGTGCATAACGATTTTTGTTGTTATTTGAATTGTTTTGTTTGAAAGAAACTTGGACAAGACATGTAAAGAATGAAAATAGAGTAAATATGAAAGTTATGTTTTATTCACTAGCTAAAACAACACGTTTACATATAATCATTTAAAATTAGCATGGTATTTGTATTAATAACGTTTATATATCACTACTCTAATTCAAACTTGATAAATTGCATGTTGTAAAAAACGAAAAAACCGCGGTCTGAATTTTACATAAACTACCCAATGGAATCCATGTCAAACCTAGATTATACACACTTATAACTTATAGTATAATAATATAATGTTTCGTCAAATCTAACACGCCATCTTAGTTGATTTTCAGTCTAACACCAAGTCGATTCCTTAATTCTTCAAACCTTTTGATGCTAAGTGATTTCAAAAGCAAATTAGCAACTTGAACTTCTCCTTGGGAATATCTAAATTGAATACGACCATTTTATTTTGCCACCCTCGGATGATATGATACTTGATTTCATTTGTGCTTTGCTCTTCGATATTGCAATATTCGAATTGAATAAACCTATTTCATTATGCCACTCATGTGAAATGATACTTGATTTCATTGTGCTTCGTTCTACGATGTTGCACATGATTCTTGCCAATCTTGATTGATGACTTCTTGTTTGCATTATATGGGAACACCCATCTTGAGAGTTTAAACTAAATTCATCCAAAAGTTTTTGTAAACCTATTACATATTCCTTATAGACAAGTTAATCAATGATTCATGAAGGAAAATGTTAAGTATTATCGTGTATTCACACTATTTTTTCTTTTTCTTTTTTTCTAGCACTTCATGGTTTTTAAAGTACAATAAAACTAACCATTTGTAAAACCAATCGATCAAAAGAAGAGAAAACGTATGTATATAAGAAATCTCCTACTTTTCATTGCGTATTAATTTGTTAATGATAGACAGATTTTGCTAATTCATGTATCCAGTCTTCTACACTCAATGGAGTAAGATAATGAAGTTATTTTCTATATCTAAAAAAATGTCTAATATGAAAACATAAAAAAGAAAAAGAAATACAGAGGAGCTATTTTTCTCTTTTGTTTTATGACGGAAAAGGACAAAGAGTCAAAGATGAACGAGAAGACAAAGATGATGTTGGATGTGTCAACTCTCAATCTAATTGAAGATTTACGGGTCTAACAGATGAAATGCACATGGAACAAAAAGCCAAGAAGTTTGAGTTGGAACAAAAAATAGGGCTCTTTGGTTATTGGTGGAAATAACGGATCTTGAGCATCTAAACATATCGATACGAACGAAAACTCGAACAAATGAGTTGAAATATAAGAAAGTCTTAGTTGATCTTATTGATTTGCTATTTGTAATCACAAAATATAAAAATCTTCGAATCCTATAAACACACGTGAAACCCACAAATGAATAATGATTTTCTTGATGCTTGGATTATTAGTCGGATGCCAAAGTGAGATTTGACATTTCGTTTCATAAATATCATAGGTCATACGGCAACACAAAACTCTATGGAAACCGAACTTGCAAGTTGCAGTCTAAACGCAAGGTTAGGCAAACACAATTTAGTCAACACGTTCTCATACAATATAACTCCAACTTCATCCACAAACCCCACATTCATTGCTTATAAATAGTCCAAATTTCACTACTGCAAAACCGAACAAAAAAAATGAAATCAAGAGTGGCCTCAGCCACCATAAGTGTTTTCCTCACATTCAGCATCCTTCTATTCCTTAACTTCGTTGGAGCCAGTCACGGTTATAACCCTGAACCATCTTTTGTCCAATGCCCTCCACCACCACCTTGTATTTGTAATCCCATATCACCACCACCGTTGCCGCCACCAAATGCACAACCACCAACAACCCAACCGCCTCTATCACCGAATGCCCAACCGTTGTCTTCACCACCGCCTCCATCAACAACCCAACCGTCACTTCCACCGACAACCCAGCTGCCTCTGTCACCTAATGCCCAACCGCTATCTCCACCAATGTCCACACCATCGCCTCCATCAACAACCCAACCAATGCCTTTTCCACAAACCACACCACCGCCTCCACCAGCAAAGACACCACCGCCTCCACCAGTAAACACACCACCACAGCAACCTCCTTCGGATGGTATATGCACTAGGAATGATACAGAACTCATGATATGTAATAGGATCCTAGTAATTTCTCAGAATATCCTACGTGATGGAAGGGCAGAGCCATGTTGTTCCATCATCCGTAATCTCTCTGATGTTGATGGACTTACTTGTCTATGTAAGTCGGTCGGAGCACAGCGTTTCTCTCTTTCTCCCAATATTAACAACTTCTTTAGAGCTTGCGGACGCAGGATTCCACAAGACTTCAGTTGTCCAGGACAATCACCAACAATCCCACCACCGCCACTTCCTCCAACAACCCTACCGCCTTCGTCACCTAATGCCCAACCGCTGTCTCCACCAATGAACACACCACCGCCTCCATCCACAACCCAACCGCCACCCAATTTCCAACCACCGTCATTTCCTCCAATAACCCCACCACCACCACCTCCACCAGCAAACACACCACCACCTCCACCAGTAAACACACCACCACTGCAACCTCCTCCGAGTGGTATATGCACTAGGAATGATACAGAACTCATGATATGTAACAGAATCCTAGTCATTTCTCAGAATATCCTACGCGATGGAAGGGCAGAGCCATGTTGTTCCATCATCCGCAATCTCTCTGATGTTGATGCACTTACTTGTCTATGTAAGTCGGTCGGAGCACAGCGTTTCTCTCTTTCTCCCAATATTAACAACTTCTTTAGAGCTTGCGAACGCAGGATTCCACAAGGCTTCAGCTGTCCAGGACCATCACCAACAATCCCACCACCGCCACTTCCTCCAACAATCCCACCACCGCCACTTCCTCCAACAACCCTATCGCCTTCGTCACCTAATGCCCAACCGCTGTCTCCACCAATGACCACACCACCGCTTTCGTCCACAACCCAACCGCCACCCAATGTCCAACCACCGTCATTTCCTCCAATAACCCCACCACCACCACCTCCACCAGCAAACACACCACCACCTCCACCAGTAAACACACCACCATTGCAACCTCCTCCGAGTGGTATATGCACTAGGAATGATACAGAACTCATGATATGTAACAGAATCCTAGTCATTTCTCAGAATATCCTACGCGATGGAAGGGCAGAGCCGTGTTGTTCCATCATCCGCAATCTCTCTGATGTTGATGCACTTACTTGTCTATGTAAGTCGGTCGGAGCACAGCGTTTCTCTCTTTCTCCCAATATTAACAACTTCTTTAGAGCTTGCGAACGAAGGATTCCACAAGGCTTCAGCTGTCCAGGACCATCACCAACAATCCCACCACCGCCACTTCCTCCAACAATCCCACCACCGCCACTTCCTCCAACAACCCTACCGCCTTCGTCACCTAATGCCCAACCGCTGTCTCCACCAATGACCACACCACCGCCGTCGTCCACAACCCAACCGCCACCCAATGTCCAACCACCGTCATTTCCTCCAATAACCCCACCACCACCACCTCCACCAGCAAACGCACCACCACCTCCATTAGTAAACACACCACCATTGCAACCTCCTCCGAGTGGTATATGCACTAGGAATGATACAGAACTCATGATATGTAACAGAATCCTAGTCATTTCTCAGAATATCCTACGCGATGGAAGGGCAGAGCCATGTTGTTCCATCATCCGCAATCTCTCTGATGTTGATGCACTTACTTGTCTATGTAAGTCGGTCGGAGCACAGCGTTTCTCTCTTTCTCCCAATATTAACAACTTCTTTAGAGCTTGCGAACGCAGGATTCCACAAGACTTCAGTTGTCCAGGACAATCACCAACAATCCCACCACCGCCACTTCCTCCAACAACCCTACCGCCTTCGTCACCTAATGCCCAACCGCTGTCTCCACCAATGAACACACCACCGCCTCCATCCACAACCCAACCGCCACCCAATTTCCAACCACCGTCATTTCCTCCAATAACCCCACCACCACCACCTCCACCAGCAAACACACCACCACCACCACCTCCACCAGCAAACACACCACCACCTCCACTAGTAAACACACCACCACTGCAACCTCCTCCGAGTGGTATATGCACTAGAAATGATACAGAACTCATGATATGTAACAGAATCCTAGTCATTTCTCAGAATATCCTACGCGATGGAAGGGCAGAGCCATGTTGTTCCATCATCCGTAATCTCTCTGATGTTGATGCACTTACTTGTCTATGTAAGTCGATCGGAGCACGGCGTTTGTCTCTTTCTCCCAATATTAACAATTTCTTTAGAGCTTGCGGACGCAGGATTCCACAAGACTTTAGTTGTCCATGATGATTTCTTTCTTGCACCACAAAATGATCTCATCATTCTCTTTTAAAGTCTCTATATACAACTACAGTCTTGTAAGATTTTTCTCAATAATGCACTAATACACAAATGAAATTATATTGTACCTTTATATTATTTTATTTTCCTTATCACACCAGCGCCTGAGTAAGGCCCTGTATATACCAGACCGTAACCCAACATCAAGAACTGCCTTAAAATTACAATCCCATAGGACCAAGATTCAAGATAAAGACACAACAAAATCAGATAAACTACGAGAAGACTCTGATCTTTAGCCTAAAGAAAGAAAACACCTGGTAAAGCACGAAGAGAACATAGACCTGGAACAATATCATCCTTAGTTTTCAAGTACTTCCATGCCTCCCATCTCCCTAGCTTACAATGTATCAACAAATGATAGATTGTTAAAATGCCTACAAAAGTTGAAATTGAAAGGAACCAGAATATGTAACCATCAGGAAAAAATAAACAAGCAAAATTTCATCAGTTATTGGAATTTGAGGTTTCCAAATTCTGATACAGTTGAAGAAGGAGAGTGATTTATGAGAAGCGAGAGTTTATTACGTACTTTGTCTTTTAAATATTTTAGGAAAATAATTTTAAGAATAAAAATACATTAATGTCCCACGATTGACATACATGCCGAGAAACCAGGCCTTGGTTCATTCAAGGGGTTTAATTAAATAATTAATTACATGCAAAAAACAAAATTTTGCTAAAATTTAATTACATGCAAAATTGCTTCGTTCATTTTTATTTTTTTTTGGTCTTCGCAGCATGCAAAATTGCTTCTTTTTTTTTGATAAAATTACTTCATAAAATAATACATTCACACCTTTTAATTAAATCTTGTCGACCAAAAACATATTAATACACGGAACGTCTATGCAAATAGTTAAGTTTGTAATAAGGATCTATGGAGGCTCTAATCAATCCAATTTGCTGGTGGTGGTAATAAGGATTTGGAATTGGTGAGGTAGCAGATACAATGACGAAGAAGAAGAAGAAGAAAGGAAGGCCATCTCTTCTAGATTTTCAAAAGCGAGCTATCAAACAGCAACAATTACAACAACAACATTACAAAAGGCAAGAAGATGACCCAATCGATAACCATAGATCTGGCTCTAAAACCCTAATTCTCTCAACTCCGTCACCAATCCAGACACGGAACCCCAATCCAAACGGCGTTTCTTCCGATTCCCCTTGGATCAACAACGACGATGACAGAGATGAAGAGGAAGAAGATGATGTCAAGAGGCGAGAGGAGCAACATAGGCTTCTACACATATTAAACTCTCAGTCACGAAAGACAGAGAAGATGATGGGTTTGGGATTAGTTTTGGGTTTTTATTGATTTCAGTTGAATCTTATATATATATATATATATATGTAATTGTTAAACACAACAATTAAATACTCCTGGCACAATAGGTCATGTGCATGCATAATTTCATTGAGATCACGGGTTCGGAGTCCCTAATTTATATTATTTTGCTTTTTATAAAATATTTAAAACGGTGTAGTTTTGATAGGTTTACACGGTCTTATACGTTTTATAAAATCTATATACGGCCAAAGATTATATTGCGGGTGACCATAGAATTGAGTGCATTGACTTGCATTTTTTTTACTTGAATATTTGTCTTGCAAAAAAAAAACATTGTGACCGGTTTTTTTGTAGAAAATCCAAATATTTATATGTAATTATTTTTTATTTTTTTATGATATATCATATTTATTTTCAATAATGCTATTCAAAAATTTAATGATAAAAATTTAGACTTTTTAATATTTTATTTTAATTATTTTGGTTATTTATCTGGATCTGAACATCTTCGTGATTTTTGATAGGGTTAAATATTAGGGAGCCACAAATCAGAATCCAAATAGTTGTGGCACTGATCGAGCAAATCTGTATCCGTTCCATTTCTAACCTCAAGTCTAAATGAATTTTGTGACCTCTTTTTATCACCAAAAGAAAGAAAGAAAATGTATTTGTGTTACTTTAGAAATTAAAAATATATATACTTTCTAAGTTTAAACCATATTTGGCTTGTGTAAGGTAATTTCGTATGGTTCCCTTGTGAATGGCTTCGTCTCCGGAGATTTAATTTTTTCCGCTAATTTAGTTTTTCGAATTTGTGTGTAAACCCCGGCTTTATATCCGTCCATGTTTAATATAATATTATAGAGAAAACAAAAAAACGTTTAAACCATCTCACTATCAGTCAAATACCTATTATGACTCATAATTATATAAATATATAAATCAAAGAAATGAGTATATCTTTTTATACCGATATAATTCCTTATCAAAAGAATGTATTTATACACACAAAACAAGATATATAGAAAAACCACATGATATAGCAACTTTATACTTAGTTCCAAAACGCCAGCTAAATACCCTAGGGCAAGAACATGGCCGGTCCAAATAATACTATAATAATTAACCACTATTATTAATCAAATCATTTAGCTTATAATATATGTCATTTATTTCTCTACTCAAGTGTCAAGCCATCCACTTCCCCTATAAATACACACTTAACACTCTTCACTTTCTCCACCACTACTCTCTACGTACCTCTCAACTTAAAAGAGTTTCTTTAGGGCTTTTTTTGTTCTTCCAATTCAAGAACCAATGGCTCTTAGAAACTCTCTTGCTCTCTTCCTTCTCTTCAACATCCTTTTCTTTACCCTCACTTCAGCCACCCGCAGTACCGATTGTCCTCCACCACCGCACAAACACAACAAACACAAGCCTAGCCCACCAACCTCACCACCAACCACAACCGGAACTTGCCCTAAAGATACCATAAAACTCGGTGTTTGTGTTAACGCACTCAACTTGTTGAACGATGTGACTCTAGGCACTCCTCCCGTGACTCCATGTTGCAGCCTCATCAAGGGTTTGGTTGATCTTGAAGCTGCGGTTTGTCTTTGCACTGCCCTTAAGGCTAGTGTTCTTGGCATCAACCTTAACCTTCCCATCAATCTTAGCTTGCTTCTCAATGTTTGCAGCAGAAAGGCACCACGTGGTTTCCAATGTCCTTAAAATCAAACACTTTTCGATAAATAAGTTACGAAGTATGAATAATCTTGAATCTTTTTATTTGTGTTTTCTTTTATGTTCGTTTATCTGAATTAATGAAGTTGATGAGAACCAATAACATCAACGGGTTTGTGTTGTTTACTTCTTGTTGTATTGAGAGAGTCGCTTGATTGAGTGTTACTCTCTCTATTGTGATTTGTCATTTGTCCTATTGAATAAAAATATCAATGATTTGTTTCTTTTTGTCAACATATTTTAAGTGTAATTATAAATTTATATAATTTTCCTCGGTTTAGTAAATACAAGATAAGATAATTAATTCATTTATGTTTGGCCCGTGAGTATAGTATTATTGTTGCACACGTGTATATGATCGGGATTTAATTGAAATGTAAGAAGAATCAATGAACAATCATTCCGTAATAAGAATTTGGTGGGTCCATATATATGATACGTACGTACGTAATTTTGGGCATACGAGTGGATATTATTAGCGACTTGTATAATCTAAATGTTTCATAGGTGAAGCTTGGCTTTACATGTTTGGATTTTTTTGATGAAATATGGAAGAGTGGTATGATATGAATGAGGATTTTCAAGATCAATAATATTGTGAAATATAGAAGACTCGTGTGATTTCGATCATCCAATAAATTTTTTTATGGGGTTAAATCAACAATTTAATACTAAAAGGATATAAATAATTCCCCAAAAAATGTAGGAGTGACTATCGAGTAATCGATATGAAGTGTTTATGGATTTGGTTTGCTCCAAACACTACAAAAATCGGTGAACATAGCCATAAATTTTGTTACAATAACAATTTGTAGCAAAAATTAGTTATGAATTGATACAATTTTGCAACTAATTTATGAAATTAGTCAGGTATAGCAAATTCGTAATTATTTGTGAGTAATTTGTTACGAAATTACTACGAATTTAATATTGTAACTAATTTGCTTCAAATTGTGACGATATAGTAGTGGGAAATATTGCTACAAACACATTTGAAGTAATATGTAACAAAAGTTACAGTTTGCTTCAAAAGTGTTGTGGAAAAATATTTACATAAAAATCGAGAATTTTTTTTAGAGCAACTAGTGTATTAGTGACGAATAGCTACAACAATTTTTGTAGCAATAGTTTACAAATTAGTTTTGAAAAATCATTGTACCTATATTATTACAATTTTTAAATCGTTGTAGCTATTAGTAGCTACGAAAGTTAGTTAAAAAATACAAACATTTTAATAAAAAATCTCAAACATACATAAACAAAATACATACGAAAAACATAAAATGTAAAAGAAACAAAATCCTTTAATTTTTTTTTTCATAATTTGTATTTCTCAATTAACAATAAAAACACAAGAAATTATTATTTCATCCTAAAAACATAAAATATAAAGAAAAAAATTATTAAAAATATAAAATAAAAAGGCGAAGTTATGAGTCTTTGATTTATGATTTAAGGTATCACAATATATACATATTTTTTAATATAAGGTTTTGGCTTTTTATGGATAAATTAGTGTTTGATTTAGGATTTAGGGTTTTATAATACATACATAACTTTGGATATAAGGTTTTGGTTTTATAGATAAAAGACTTTTTGATTTAGAGTTTAGGGTTTCACAATACATGTATAATTTTTGATATATATTTTTGGCTTTTATAAATCAATGAGTGTTTGATTTAGGGTTTAGAGTTTCATAATATATACATAACTTTTGATATAGGGTTTTGGTTTTTATGGATAAATGAATGCTTGATTTATGATTTAGGGTTTCATAATACATACATAATTTTTGGTATAATAATTAGGTTTCTATGGATAAATGAGTGTTTAATTTATTATTTAGGGTTTCATAATTAATTTTTCTTTATATTTTTCAATTAACAATAGAAAATACAATGAATTATTGTTTCATACTCAAAACATAAACTATATAAAAAATAAAAGTTAGAAGTATTTGATTAAAGATTCATGGTATAATTGAATTATTTATGTATTTGATTAAGGATTTTAATCTCTGTTTCAATTAGACTTTGATGATATTTTCCATATATAATCTATTAAATTTAAAAGTACAAAATTAAAAATTAGTAGAAAAATGAATAATTCATATTCATAAATAAAAAATATTATTCTATAAACTAAATAAAACATTTTAAAAAGCACATGAAAAAACAGGCTTGAGAAAATGAGAACCAATGAAGAGAGATCATTTGGATCGATGACGTGGCGAAAATCAAGCCTCTACGAACGATGACCCTCTAAGCCTCTAACATTTCCTTAGCTTTTATCTTGTTTCGTCTTTTTCGGAGAGAGAAGTCGGAGTGGAATCAGACGGCGATGGAGAAAAAGCAGGGGATGGAGATTTTGGTGGAGTCGCTGGAGACATTGCTGGAGCATGCGATGGAGAAACAGCAGGTGAGTGAAAAACAGGGGAAGAAGATTAGGAGTCTCTCTCGATTCGCCGCCGCTCATGCATCCCTCCTTATTCTCCCAGTCGAATCCCCAAATCGTCGCCTCTACACTCCACGCTTTCTCCGATCTCTGTAGATCTGGTAACATCATATCCTAGATGTCATGCACATCGAGAAGAACTTCTTTGATAACATCATGAACACCATTTTAAATATCCATGGGAAGACGAAAGATAATGTGAAGTCCACAAGCCTTACGGCTCTTGATCCCGAACAAAAGGGAAAAGCTACTTGGTAAACGTAGCATTCTTCACTTCTTTATTATTATTATTTAGGATAACTACAACATGTCCAACTCTTATTTACAGATTATGTAAATATTCTTTTCATATATTTTATTTTCTCTTAATATTGTAGGTTCAAACATGATAAAAGTGAAATTAACAAGGCGATGTCAAAACACGATGGTTCTGAGCGTTTGCGGTAATATTATCTATACTAGTAATTTTATTTTTTAATAAATTTATATTTATTCATATTTAGGTTTATTTTGCAGCAACAATTTAATTGGGAACCGAGCATTACGGAAACCGTAAGGATTGCTTTCGAGATAAAGATCATCCGGTGTGGCTGTCCGATACAACCTGGACCGATTACATCAAAATGTGGAAAGACGAGAAAGTACAAGAAACGTCTTCCAAAAATTCTAAAAACCGAAGAAGCGAACGAGATGGTGATGGTATTTCAGTACACAATACTGGTACGAAAACCTACGAAATGCGCAAAGACGAATTGGTATATATATTTGTTATGTTAAATATTAATTTTTCGTAATATTCTTAACTTTTTCGTTTCTATTTTTATTAGACGGTTGAAAATGGCGAGGAAAAGCCTCATATGTTGCTATTGATTGAGGATATACATTGAAGTAGAAAGACTGGTGAGATATCCGACAAGAGAATAAAATGTGTTGTGGAGATATGCAAAGAAAAGATTGATGAGAAACTATCTCAAGGTGGATCGATTCAGTCAAACCAACTTACCCAAGCCGAGATCAACGCTGTAGTACAGATGGTAAGTTAATTCTTGTATTCAATTTTAAAATTTCTAAAACGTACTACAATTTCAATTATATGTTTTTCAGTTTTTAGGAAACACTTGTGGTTAAGGGCCGCCATTTAGGGTTTGGTACACTACCTGGCCCAGGTCAAGAAGCAATTTCTTCACCTACTTTCTCGTCTACCTCGGAACTAGAGGAACAATTGAGGATGGCAACCGAGAATATTGCGACGATAAAAAAAGACAATATTTGGAAGACTTGGCGAGGAATTTCTCAGAGTTGTACTCTCCACGAGATGAAGACGAAACTCAAGAGTAGATACATCTCATTTCCGTTTTAGCGTTTCATGTTTATTTTTAAATTTGTAAACATTAACTATTATTTTATGTTTTATACAATTTAATTTTAATTTTAATTTCAGTATTTTTAAAGTGAATTTAATTTTAGTAAATTTATTTTAAATAAAAATTATTATTACATTTCCGACCACTTATGTGGTTGGAAATGCGTTAGAAAAATATGGTCGGAAATCCGTCGGTTAATTGTGATGGGAAATACGTCGGAAATTTGTGGTCGGAAATCAGTTGGAATAAACTGATTAGAATATCGTCGGAATTTGGTCGGTAAATTTCTGACTATTTACTGGTGACTATTTCCGTCCACATTTCTGACCACTAAAATGGTTGGAAAATACCGATCAAATTTTGGCCATATTAAATTTTCAACGAAGCTTTTCTGATGACTGTTGGGTGGTTGGATTTATCCTGAAGACGTGTTTTCAACCATTTTTCGACGGAATTGGTGGTCAGAAATGGCCCTATATTTCTTGTAGTCACTGTCGCCCACCAATAAATTAATAATAAATCACGTGGAGAAATAATTCGATTTTCAAATCTCTCCCGTAACCACTACACACTTACCCGTGAACCATCTTTTGGCATGTTCAACCTTATTTTATAACCCAAGTTAATATAAATCCAATTCTAATAAATATGATTTTCAGAGACTAAGAACTAAAGTTGGGAATTACATTAATAATAGTACGGATTAATCATTCACATCAATTGATTCGACTTATTCCTTTATCACGTAGTAGATATATATCTGCATGGTCTTTCTCGTGAACTCAATTTGGCATTTTTAACCTAATTGATTCTTTTGTTAAACATTTAATATATATATATATATATATATATATATCATACTATTATTTAGCAAGTGCGAAATCCTACGTGGCGGCTCCAGATTCACTCTCAGACCTGTTTTTACCCTTATGCTATTAATGAATCGTTTTAATTACATATGCTGCCATCGTTCAAATTGGGCTTTTGGGTTTCGATTTTTTTTTTATCTTGGCCCATATAATTAACTGGTGATATTAAAAACCTACAAATGGGTCATATTATTAAAACAGCGGCCCATTTTATCAATAATATCAATAAACACTAGCAATAACTCATTATATTATTGATATTCAAAGTTGAGAAATCTACGTAATAATGGATTTCTATATTTTTGGTTCATAGTTGACGTATTTTGATGCTTGTTTTATAGATTTATCATACTATTATTTAGCAAGTGCAAAATGGCGGCTCCAGAATCACTCTCAAACCTGTTTTTACCTTTATGTCATTAATGAAATCGTTTAATTAAAATCTCTTGCCATCAAAATTTTATGACTAAAATATCCTTATTTCGAACGTATATAATTGCTATGGGTTTGGGTATATTTTTATTGTGGCCCATCTATTTTATCCGTTTTGGTTTTTAGTATTTATTTTATTTGCCCGTTTGTTTGTGTCGGTTGTTTTAAAACCCTAGATATTATTTTTATCGTTTGTTATAAATACGATAGAGATTACACATATTGTTTGTTCTGTAATATCTTTTTCTTTTTGCCCTAATGATATTGTTTTATTTGTTTTGTTTTTTGGTAGGCTATGTCACCGTCTTCGAGGTATTATTTTGTTCGTTTTTGTGTTGATAGAATATATATTGCGCATGTTGTTAGTTTTGTTGTTTATTCGTTTATTTCTTTTATTTTTCTACTAATTATCGTTCTATTCATTTTATAGGTTATAACCTCTTTTTAGAGATATAATTCGTTCTTATATTTGTTGTTTATGTATATGTGTTTTGTTATCTATTATACTGTTCATGTTGTTTATTATATCGTGAAATCGTTATTTATTTTTTACTCATGATTATCGTTTTGTTCTTTTTTATAGGTTTTAAACTCCTCTCTGAAGTATAATTTGTTCTTATTTATTCTTAAATTTATGTGTTTTGTTCTCTATTATACAGCTTATGTTATTTTTATCTTATATTCGTCTTTTGATTGTCTTAATTATTATCATTGTATTCGTTTTATAGGTTGCAACGTTTTTGTTAATTTCAAAAAGTAAGTATAATCTGTATTTTATATATTGTATTATTTCTAACAATAATCAGTTATTTATTTCTAACAAAAAATTATTTATTATAAAATCTTATTTATTATTATTAAATTTGGTATGTACTTTTGTTCTAATATTTATTTTAAATTTTTAAATTAATATTAATTTGTTTACGTGTCTTGAATCTATGATGACATACAGTTTTAGTAATTGTGTTTTTGTGTTAGTTATTTGATCTATCCATTTTCTTTTTCTTGCTATTGTAATGATTCTTATTTATTTTTCTTTTTTCCAGACTTTGACCTTTTCTATAAGGTAATTTTCTAATAATATTATCTCTACATATTTTCATTTTTCGTTGAAATGAGTTTGTTATCTAATCCTACTTCTTCTTTTAGGTTTTGCCTCTTCAACAAGATATCTTTTTTTAATATTTTTACCCTTTATGTTTGAAAGAAATTTGTTACATGAACATATACTTCTTTTTCGTGTTTAACAAGGCTTCCTCTGTTTTTGAGTCTTTTATTCGATGAAGAGGTTTGTTCGGATTATGTCTGTTTTGAGGAATAATTCATAGTTTGGATATAATAAACACTAAAACCCAAATAAACGGAACTATGAATTATTCCTCGAAAGAAAAGACAAAACATATTATTTAAAACAAAAACATTCTTATTGTTTAAATTCGAACAGTAAGCTCATGTGTTTCAAATACTTTATGTAGAAACAAGAACAAAAAAATCAAATTAAAACTCATCGATCAAATTGTTCTATGAAATGATATAATGTGGTGATTTTATTACTAATAGTGGGTCACGATGAATCGAGGACTTGAATCCTTTACATCTAGCCTATGCATTTTCTGTAAATCATCAAATGAGCTTATGTATAATTTTCAATGATTGTGTGCATGGTTAGAGTTTAGACGTTCATGGTAGGGTTTAACATCTCTAATCAAAAATTTTGATGGCATACGATTACTAAAAAAAATCAATTTATACGTGTTTGTATTTGAATTTAAGATTTGATGCTAGAGTTTAGGATTTAGGATCTATGTATTATTTTCAATATTTACGTGCATTTGTAAGGATTTAGGCTCTCGAATTAGGGTTTGGCACCTCTTATTTTTTTTTAAACAAATTGATGGTATAATGTTAATGAATAATTTTCTAATGTTCTCCTAAAAAACTATATTAATAAAAAATATAAATAAATACAAACATTTACTGTGATTAAAGACAATAAATATGTGCACTGAAAAAAGATAACAATGATAAAAGAAAAAAATTTAAAATATCAAAATAATGAAATTGGTTATCTTCAAAATGAATTTTTTTTTATCTTATATACAAAATAACAATTACTTATAAAATTAGAGTGCTGAATTGTTAAATTAGATCTAAAAAATAAAAAAACGAATAATAAATTCAAAATGGTATAAGTTGCATCATTTTCCTAAGAATCATTTTGGTGTGTATGGTTATTTTTAATAAATTTTTAATAAATTATTTTTGAACACTATAAGTTGGTGTGAATCATTTTGGGACAACACATAACATTCATCGATGCGAACATAAAATATTTATTTAATTGTGAATTTTTTTACAACAAAAGATATACATTTTAAAATAATACACTTTATATTTTTTTTTTAATAAACGTCCCAACGATTCTTTAAATCCGTCCATATCAAATTTAACATTTTAAAATGCTACAATTTTATTTTTTAAACGAGTGATTTTGAATGAAGAAACTGAATGTGGTTTATATGAAAATATTTAAATCTCTAGAATTTTGAGTTTTTAGTTATTTTATGGAATTGAGATTTTCGTTAGTTCTGTTTATAAATTATCCATTTCTATTTTGATTTTGTTAGTTATATTTTAGTATTTTTATTCTAAAATATGGTGTTATGGTGTTTACGCAAAAGTTATATATCTATATTTTCAATCTCTTTTGTTAGTCAATTAGATCCATATTATATGCAACTACGTATAAATATGAAAAGGTTATATGTTATATATCATTATACAAGATAAGGTGTCCGGTTGAGTTGATTTTTATGATTTTAAATTTTTTTCCGTAGTATTCGATAAACGATAATGTCGTGTTCGATTTGTTTTATTTAAATATGTATTTTTGAAAAATGAATAGATAATCAAAAAATTTATGTTTTAGTTTCATTAACATACTAATGTATTTCATTAACACACTCACCTCTTGAATCAATTTACTCTCCAGTGGTAGCCTGGCTTGGGCGTCAGAGAGTCTTTAAGAGAAAAACCCCTTCTCATCATTCCTGACGATATTACTTATATATGGTCCAACGCATCTCCAGAGAATCATCGTGAATATCTCACCAGAGACAGCAACTTAGGCGGACGCACCTCTCATCCCCCAAGAGGACGAAAGTCCTGCGTACCAGGAGTTCTCTGACTATTCCCATAGGACACTCTAAGGTTATATGCAAGAAATCTACGACTCCATACGGGAGACCCAAAATCTGATCCAAATAATTAGCGTTAAAGAGGAAAACACCAGACGTTCCACCGAAAGAAAAGACAAAATATATATATATATATATATATATATATATATATATATATATATATATATTTAAAAATTCTTATTTTCTAAATCCGAACAGTAAGTTCATGTGTTTCAAATACTTTATGTAGAAAAAAGAACAAAAAAATCAAATTAAAACTCATCGATCAAATTGTTCTATGAAATGATATAATGTGGAGATTTTATTACTAATAGTGGGTCACGATGAATCGAGGACTTGAATCCTAGCCTATGCATTTTTTGTAAACCATCAAATGAGTCTATGTATAATTTCCAATGATTGTGTACATGGTTAGGGTTTAGACGTTCATGCTAGGGTTTAACATCCCTGATCCAAGAATTTGATGGCATATGATTACTATAAAAAATCAATATATACGTGTTTGTATTTGGATTTAAGATTTGATGCTAGAGTTTTGGATTTAGGATCTATGAATTATGTTCAATGTTTACGTGCATTTATAAGGGTTTAGACTTCCATGTTAGGGTTTAGTACCCCTTATTTTTAAAAAAAATAAATTGATGTTACAATGTTAATGAATAATTTTATAATGTTCTCTTCAAAAAAATATTAATAAAAAATATAAATAAATACAAACATTTGCGTTGAGTAAAAATAATAAATGTGGGCACTGGAAAAAAGGATAACAATGATAAGAAGAAAAAACTTAAAATATCAAAAATAGTGAAATTGGTTATCTTCAAAATATTTTTTTTTTAATCTTATATACAAAAAAAAAAATTACTTATAAAATAAGAATACTGATTTTAAAAATTAGATCTAAAAATTAAAAATTGGATAATAAATTCAAAATGGTATAAGTGGCATCATTTTCCTAGGAATCATTTTGGTGTGAATGATTATTTTTAAATAAATTGTTAATAAATTATTTTTGAACTCTATAAATTGGTGTGAATCATTTTGGGACAACACATGACATTCGTCGATGCGAACATAAAACATTAATTTAATTGTGAAATTTTTTACAACAAAAGATATACATTTTAAAATAATATACTTTTGATTTTTTTTTATAAACGTCCTAACGATTCTTTAAATCCGTCCATACAAAATTTAACAAGATTCGTACTTAAGTGATTACATAGGTTGACTAATCGATTTTAATATATATAAATTTTTAATATTTAAATGTGTATGACAAAACATATAAATTCTAACATTTATAAACGTACAAAAATGATATGTATTGTGCATAAATGTAATAAAGTTGAATACTTTTGATCAAAAATCTGTTAATGTCATTATTTTTAATATTTTATGTGTAAAATTGATCAAAACATATGCAAATATTATTTATTTCAATATCTTTCAAGTGTAAAATTGATCTTCATTATTCGTGTAAATTATAGAGCATACGATAAATCAGATAAATTTTAGATTTATATGAATTTGTGGGACATATTGTTATACATATATACAATATATAATATTGTTATAAATATAAGAATAAAAAATTTGTTAATATATCAGAAAATTTTAAAAATAGATGATATGGTAAGTCTAAAATATTACATTTAGTTATGTTTAAATTTGTAAAACATGTATTAATGGGCTTATGTTATAAAATTAATGAGAATATGTAGAGATTTCCACCATGGCATATAGTTTTAATTGAAATGTTCTGATTGGTTAAATTAAATGACATGTCCCCTAAAATTCTCTTTGAAGGACAGCTATGATTTTTTTGTGAATGTCTCCTTAATTAATAGGGAATAATGCAAAAAAAACCTCCAAGTTATAAAAAAATGCAAGATCAACCTCAAAGTAAACTAAATGCAAAAAAAACTCTCTATCATGTTAAAAACCAGCAACGTGAACCTCGAAGTAAATAGTGTTTATTTTTTTGACGGAATTAAAAGCACAGTCGTCTTATCTAAATAAAAACGACATGACAAAAAAATGTAATGTCGTTTTGCTATGTGAAAACGGCAAATATTCACTGCATTATCAAACTCAACACATCATAAATTCCATATGGGTATATATTAAAATGAAGACCAAACGACAAGCAAGATCATTAAAAATCATCATCTTTTACGGTATTACACTCTAGAAAGAAACACACACCAACACGATCTCATACTATTTGCAGTTCAAATGTAACAACTTATAATTGAGAAAACAATGTATCCCAAACGTTGAAATCATTACATTGCAATTTAAAGGAAAATAACTTTTGCCTAGTTTTTGGCACATGAAAATCCAAAATAAAAGAGTACTACGAAGGAAAAAAACCAAAATATTATTATGGGAAAGATAGAAAAAAAACATGGTGGAAATCATTTTCCACGGCCATAGCCACGTCCACGAAGAACAGCAAGCTTCTTGCGTTCTCTTGCCTTATAGAGCGAGCTCGGTAAAACAGTGTTATCCAGCCTCAAAGGACATTACATTTCCTTGTCATGTCATTTTTATTTAGATAAAATGATTGTGCTTTTAATTCCGTCAAAAAAATAAACAATGTTTGCTCTGAGGTTCACGTTGCTGGTTTTTAATATGATAGAGAGTTTTTTTGCATTTATTTTACTTTGAGGTTGATCTTGCATTTTTTTGTAACTTGGAGGTTTTTTTTGCATTATTCCCTAATTAATATATATATGATTGTATTGTTTAAAGGAGTGGTTTTGAATGGAAGAAAATGAATGTGGTTTATAAGAAAATATCTTAAAGTCTCTAAAATTTTGAATTTTTAGTTATTTTATGGAATTGAAAATTTCTTTAGTTCTATTTATAAATTATCCATTTCTATTTTATTTTTTAGTTATATTTTAGTATTTTTATTCTAAAATATGGTGTTTACGCAAAAGTTATATATCTATATTTCCAATCTCTTTTTTTTTAGTCAATTATATCCATATTATTTACAACTACATATAAATATAGAAGAAGTTATATGTTATATATCATTATACGAGATAAGGTCGGTTAAGTTGATTTTTATGATTCTCAAATCTTTCTCCGTAGTATTCGATACACGAAAATATCGTGTTCGATTTGTTTTATTTAAATATGTATTTTTGAAAAATGAATAGATAATCAAAAAAATTATGTTTTAATTTTATTAACATGTATTTATTTTTCGTGCAAAGCACGGGGCCACCTAGTGATAAATTAAAAAACATTACAGATTGAGCTAAGTGAGTTGATTGTGAATGGACACACACACCCATTTAAGTGGCGTTAGTTTTTGGAAAATATCCTTATAACTAGCTCCGAGACAAATGCTAATTTCTCGGTAATGAATATTATTTAATTTTGCATCTTATTGTTTCCTATATATATACTTCGAATTTTTCTCATCCAAAATTCCAAATTACTACAAGGCGACCATAAAGTTTTTTAATATATCGTATCTTTGGGTATTATTGTAATCTCTCTCATTTATGGTCAGGCTGGTCCTAATTTAGTTGTAATCTTCACTTATTAGGCCTCATAAGGCCCATGTATAGACTATGTAAAAAAAAACCATAATAAACATGTCTATTGACCCAGCCCACGATTTTTATAATGGAAAAATTGGATATTTTCGATTTGAAAATCTCAATAACATTATCAAGCTTTAGGACAAGGGTGAATTAGCTTTGATGATCCTATTGAACTTTATATTAAAGCATATAGTCATAACAAGTAACCAAATACTTAGATTTTAGACGAAATTGCTCCATCTAAAAATCAATAAAAAAGAGCGAAGCTACGTAGTTATAAAGTAGTTTTTTTTGTCTTTGTTTATCATAAAGCCATGTTCATAAAACCATATTCATTGAACACATATATACTAAATATAATGGTCAGCATAGTCAATATTTACAACAAGTTTACGAAACCAAAATCTGTACAGTAGACAATTTCACGTAACATAGTACACTATTTTTACTAATTTCCAATAATTTTGAGCAAAATAATCTTGTGAATTGATGTATTATCCTTGACTTATTTCTAGATACTTCAAATTTCTGGGATTAAATATTACCTGCAAATTCCTAGCGATTTGGGTGAATCGATCGAATGTCTTACTATGGCAATATGTCGGATACATCTGAGATGGTTTGAATTTACAAAATAGAGTATAGATGACGTGGAATTGGGTTTTAAAAGAGAGAAATTGTAGAAAAAGTAAGATGAAGAGAAGGGACTACGAAGAGAAGAGAAGGAATGCGTATGTGGCATCAAATTCATGTGTATTCAAGAGTATTTTAAAATGGTGAATAATGTTTGTAGGTAAAAACATGTTATACTATATAAAACATATGAAATATAATAGACTACATATAGAATAGAATAGAACGATGTATTCATACGTAAAACCATTTATTCATTGTTCTGAGAAATATCAGTTTTCAAAAATTCAAATCATTGAGATGTGAGAAAAAAAATCTATGCTTTTACTTTTATGATGGCAAATTTGAATCATTTTTATTTAAAAATAAAAATGATTAAAGTCCGGTTAAGCACCACGATTGAAGTCCGGTTAAGCACCACCTAAACCGCATTTTTAAACACTAAATTTACGTTACGCGTGTTTTTGTTTTCAAATATAACGGAAAAAAATTGTTGTTTTATTTTTTATAACAATTTTCAAAAAAAAATTGTCTATTTGGCAATTGTTTATTCAGATATTTTCAGAATGCGATGTACTAATTTGTGTTTAAAAAAAAAAAAATCGCATTATCCTGAAAAATATCATCTACGATTGCTCAACACCTTAGCGTCTCTTCTCAGTCAGTCACTATAAATCACTCAATTACACTTTTTCTTTCCCATCATTTTCTCGAGAAAAGAAGAAGAAGAAATCTGATTTTTCCCCAGATTTGGAAACCCTAGCTCTCCTCAAATCTCCTAAATCCAACTGATAGACTCAAAAAATGGCGAATATTCCGATGGATATCATCACCGATTTATTCCTCCGTCTCCCAGCAACAACGCTTGTCCGATTTCGCGTCCTCTCTAAGCCTTGCTTCTCTTTAATCGACAGTCCCGATTTCATCGAATCGCATCTCAATCACACACTCGAAACCGGAGATCACCTCATGATCTTGCTACGAGGACCTCGTCTTCTCTGTACGGTGGATCTCGACTCACCGGATAAAGTCTCCGACGTTGAGCATCCTTTGAAAGCCGGTGGTCTAACGGAGGTTTTTGGTTCTTGCAATGGATTAATCGGATTATCGAATTCTCCGACTGATATGGCGATCTTCAATCCATCGACCCGGCAAATCCACCGGTTACCGGCGGAGATTGTTGATTTTCCGGAAGGTTCGACGACTCGTGGGTATGTGTTTTATGGATTAGGTTACGATTCGGTGAACGAAGATTACAAAGTTGTGAGAATGGTTCAGTGTAAAGGAGGTAAAGCTGATGAGCTAGTTTTTGGTTTTCCTTATGAAATCAAAGTTTTCAGCTTGAAGAGAAACTCATGGAAGAGAATCAAACGTGTTCTTCCTGCTATTCAATTACTGTTCTACTTCTATTACCATTTGTTGTATCGTCGTGGATATGGTGTTTTAGCTAGCAATAGTCTTCACTGGGTTTTACCTCGAAGACCTGGACTTATCGCCTTTAACACGATAATACGATTTGATCTTGCCTCGGAAGAGTTTGGAATCCTCGATTTCCCGGAGAATCTTGCTCATGAGAATATCGATATAGGTGTGTTAGATGGCTGTCTTTGTTTGATGTGTAACCACGAGTTTAGCTGTGTTGATGTTTGGATTATGAGGGAATATAATGTTGAAAAATCTTGGACTAAGCTGTTTAGGGTATCGAAACCGAAGAGCGTAGAATCGTTTGACTTTATGAGACCTCTGCTTTATTCCAAGGACAGGAACAAGATTTTGCTGGAGATAAACAACGCCAAGCTCGTGTGGTTTGATTTGGAGAGTAAGAGGTTTAGAAAGCTTAGAATAAAGGACTGTGATAGCTCATATAGTGCAGAACTCCTTGTGAGTAGCCTTGTTTTGGGATGTAAAGGAGATCCTACTGAAGTTAATCGCCGAAAAGAACGCAGAGCTCGAGAAGATAAAATGATTCAGCATAGTAATAAGAGGTGGTTATGCTCATCTCTACTCATTTTGATGTCCTGATAAATAAAATTAGATATGGATAAGATTAGGCGAATTCGAGTTATAGGTGTATCTTCATTCTTTTGATATGTTAAGGTTTTGCAAGTGGTAAATATATGAATATGCTCAAAACATGTTATGTTACATCTCAGGGATGATTTTCTATCAAAGGGATTTAAGCTGGTGTTATGAGCAAAGCAGGGGAACTTAGAGCCCAAACCCAGATCAAGGTAAGTGTAATGATTGCCTCAAGTTGAAGCCTCATCTTCTTTGCTTTTCGATGTGAGATTTCTAATCTTAACATAGATGCATTCTCGGAAGTCTTAGCAGGTGGAAGTTGAGTCACCATCATAGGTCAAACGATTATGATTTAGGAGCTTATCTAAAATCTGAATATTTCAAGTGTTTTGAAGTTTCAAAAATTTCCGGGGAAATCACGTAGATGCGAATCTTGATCTGGGTTTGATTTTCACGTGCAGGCGAAGGGCGGAAAGGAAAGCAACTTCATCAAAATCACATAGGAGGTCTTAGTACTAACTCGCTTAACCTTATGCATATAATGTCCTAAGAGAAGATATGTGCTCTTCTATATCTAATCGAGTGAATATATAAATCTTATATGTAAACTCTTTCGAGTCTGGTATGTTGCAATATGCGATTTTGTAATCTGGTATTGACTTAATAAACTCGCAATACGATCCAAAATCCAAATAGCCAAACAGTGAATTTTATGAAGAGCAAGTCATACTACAGATTAAACCAAATCATACAAAGTTTAAATTTAGTAGAGATCGATGTTATGACAACAATGGAGGATAACGAAACACATAAGAA
Source organism: Pseudoturritis turrita (assembly GCA_900406555.1). Lineage (NCBI taxonomy): Eukaryota > Viridiplantae > Streptophyta > Magnoliopsida > Brassicales > Brassicaceae > Pseudoturritis > Pseudoturritis turrita. Next base: position 134,016 of record OVBL01000345.1, read on the forward strand.
TCTTGCTACTAGCAGAAACCTCGAGGATATGAGTATAATTTTTGATGCTGGTTTAAGTTACCGGAATGGAGAAAAATCATGTCCTCTCGCCTTTACTGCACGAGTTTTCTCAAAACAGATTCTGCGCGTTGCTCGAATCGGGGTAAAGCCCATTCATGTTGAATAATGTCGAGACCATCCTTCTCAGCGCTCAAGCTCTGAGGCCAATTTGCAAATGGAACGATAGAAAATCAGGTTTGGACCAAGATAAGAATGAAAAGTGTAGGATGATATGATTCAAGAAAGTCTAAAAGTATTTAGAAGCCAAAAAGTTATGAATCGATGCGAGAAAAAAGAGTACCTTTGATGCATCAAAACCAAATCCACCCATTTGCATCATTCGTTGTGTATCATCAATTGCTGCATAAGAAACAGAACACTTACAATGACTAAAGAGGATTCACAAAGAAAATGAGAAAGCTCAAAGTCTGAGCTTTTGAGGAAAATGGTGCGAATTAGTAAGTATGTGAAAACTAACCATTTTCATCTCCAAGAATAAGACTGAACAAGCCTCTTAACCCAAACAAGTTTAAGAAGTACCTGAGACATGGAAGAACAGCTCATGAAGCAAGAAATATATTATACGAAAAAAAACCCGCATAAAACTGACATGTGTCGTTTTCTATGTAACTAGATACATACCATGAACGGCTGCTCACATAGCTAACATCGACAGTGCTCAAGTCTATCCCATTCTGTAACATTGACCTGAACCTCTGAGTCAGCGGAAATGGTATTTTGGCTGTAAGATAAGATCAGGAAGATTCAGATACTATGGCATCATAGCTTGAGAGTAAACGACGTGATCCGTTATTAATGCGTCTGTGAAGCTAAAAAAAGGATAAGATGGGACATAATATTTAAAGGGAAACAAACCTGCAACAAACCCAGAGAAGAAGAAGTTGACCCATGCAAAAGTGAGCGTCTGGCAGATGGTAGAGTTCATCAGTTTTCTAATTTACCGATAACAGGAAGAGAGATGAATTCAAATTTACTTTACCTGCGGTATGATCATTGACAGATTTTTCTTCATCATATCCATGGCCATGTTAGGATCAGAAAACATCTGCGCCTGTGGGTTTTGAGCCTGGTCCTTGGGAACATGTAACAATCCATTTTCCTGCAGCAACCAACACTCATTTCTGAATATTCCTTATTTGAGTAACACACAAACTGTAATAACGAGACGCGGTAGAGCTCGTAACCATTCTACTATACTGCAAACTTGTCTTAAGCAAAAGGAAGAGACAATATAAGAATGAAAAAAGAAAGCTTAAAGCTTTCATCGTGCCAAAATGCACGAAACTTATAATCAACGCTGAGTAACTAGTAAAGAACATAATTTCAGGAAGACAGCTGATTGTACACAATCAGAGCTCACATGATTGGCCCTTTCTTAAGGTTATACCCAATCCCAGAAGCCAGAACGTTTTGTGCACTGGCATGTTTTCAAATCGTCATAAAAAGCTTAGATTTAACAAGCAAAAGCTTGATTATTTTCGAGGAACTAAACAAGATTTGACAAACACAAGTTTTCATATTGTACCAAAGATCAAATCAGATCAGGGGGTATAAACTATTAGCTCATGAAGCCAGAGAAAATTGTGAAGCTCTAATCACCCACACAACTTTGCAAATTACGTAGTAGGACTCTCAAAAGTTACAAACTTTCCCAAATAAGAAAGCATCATACCTCGTTGCTGAAGTAGAATCTCCGAGATCGGAAGGATTTAGGCGGGATAAAATTGGCACCGGCCTTCAGATTCCGAGCCCTAATAACAACTTGTCTGTAAAACCAAACACATATCAAAATCCAATCAGACAAACAATCTACAAATAAGTGATCAGAGAGCAGAAGAAGAAGACTCACCCTTCTTTAACCATCTTCGCATCGGGAGTCGGAGAAGATCGCATGAGCTTGGAGACGAAGTATCGAAGAATACCAATGAGAACCATCACTACGGAGAGAGGGATCAAAACCCAGTCTCTAATCGCCGTATCGAGAACCAAATCTTCCGCCATTGATAGAATAATTCTCTTCTGCTTCCGCTTGGAGATTTCCTCTTCTTCGTCTATCTTCTTCTCTGAGCTCGACCCAGTGAAGAAAATCCGATCGGTGAATCGAGACTTCAACGATAAACGGGCTGGGGAAAAATACCCGGAACCGAGGAGGAGCCAAACCGAAATAGACCGAAATTATCCGTCCCAACCGAATTCGAATTAATTTGTTAAATATTCGAATAGGATCTCAATATCTAGTATCGAAAAATTCAAACCAAACCGGAACTGAATCGAGAAACGAACGGATATCCGAAGTATCCGAAATATAAATTAATTTGAAGATATTTAGGTTCTAGGTCGAGTATATTTATGTAGTTTGGATAAATTTTATAGTTTTCTTTTTTTCAGTTAATTCGATTAGTTCAGATATTTGTGGATATATTCGGATAAAAATAACTAATTTAAGTATATAATTTTTACAATTCTTTTTGTTATTGTTGTTATTGTTTTGCTTATTTGGAATATTTTTTGGTATTTCAGGTATTTTTAGATATAAAACAATGGATCCGAACTAGAATGGAAACCGGAAAAATTTCGGTTCTTTAAACAAATATCCGAATTAATCCGAATTGAAAATGTACCAAACAGAACCTGAACCGAAATTCAAAATTATCTGATCCGCACGTAAATCTGTGGTACCTAAATATCTGAAATACCCGATCTGAACTGATTATCTGAGCATAATCAAAATCGGTTTGACCAAATTAAACCGCAATAACCGAACGAATCTGAAATAACCGAATAAGACTGGGGCGGTTTATTTATTTACTTGTTTGGGGACTTTGGGCTTATATATTTCTAACCCTGTGGCCAGAGAGAAGGTGTAGCGAGTTTATAAAGACCTCTGAAGTCTCTAAATCTTAGAAACCCTAATTGCTTCTGGTCACTTTTTTCTCCTCTGAGCTCTCTAAAGACGAAGAAGATGACGGTGGAAGCAGTAAACCCTAAGGCGTATCCTTTAGCAGATGCTCAATTGGCGATAACGATATTGGATATTGTTCAACAAGCTACTAACTACAAGCAGCTTAAGAAGGGAGCTAATGAAGCTACGAAGACATTGAATCGTGGGATCTCTGAGTTCGTGGTTATGGCTGCTGATGCAGAGCCTCTCGAGATTATTCTTCATCTTCCTTTGCTTGCCGAAGATAAGGTTTATCTCTCTCTCTCTCTCTGTCTCTTATTCACTCTCTATGATTTGTTGCACTTTTATTTCAATTAGCATTATTTGGTTGTTCTTTGATGTCCGAGAGGATCTTGATGCATCTGTTTTGCAATTTCGAGAGTTTTAATCGAGAAAACTCAAAAATTTGGTTGTTGCGTGCATAAGTAGAGATATATCAGGATTTTGAGACGCCTAAAGCTGCAATTTTTAGCAATATATCTTCTTGCTTTCTGCAGTTTTCTATTTTGTGTTGAACATTTGATTCATGAAATGTTCTCTGTTTGATTCGTTTGGTCCTCAATTGAAAATATACAATGTTAAGAATGTAGCTTGGAATTCACTCGAGGAAGACAATGGTGGTTTAATCATAGCTATATAGCTTATTTTAGTTGAACAAGCTGCATTATTATTTAACCCTTTTTATTTTTTTTTTCTCCAGAATGTTCCGTATGTGTTTGTACCTTCGCAACAAGCGTTGGGAAGAGCGTGCGGTGTAACAAGACCCGTGATCGCTTGTTCAGTCTTATCGAATGAGGCAAGCCAGTTGAAATCACAGATTCAGCAGCTCAAGGATGCCATAGAGAAGCTCTTGATCTAAGGATTTTTGCTCGGTATAAAAGAGTCTTTTTGGTGCAATCACATATTATGTGGAACAATTTTTTCATTGAGTTTCTTAGATTTTGATTTTGTTGCTTGGTTTGTGTTTAAGTTGAAACATTATGGCATCTTCTATGTTCCATTTATGACCCTTAATGACCTATTTACGGCCTATTAACTCGTTGATTTTAAAAGATTCTTATCTTCTCACATTTTGTTGCATTCTTTTATGGCTTTGGTTTGTCCAACAAACTAAAACATTCATTGATTCGTTTCTTCCTCACTTTGCTCAAGTTAACACCAGTGAAATCTTTTCTTCTTCACAAAACTATTATAAAGTATTGTAATCTTATGTAATCGTCAAAACCAATCCGATTTATAAGCAATGACATCCCAATGTATGTCTATCGCACAAACGGTCTCGTCTAAACTATGTGCAGAAAAAAAGAGATTTAGCTCGTACTCAGAATCCGGAAAGGATTTTCTCTCATTCCCAACCATTCGCAAGAGGTCTATCAATCTGAGTTTTCGATTTGACCTTCCAAAATCGCAAACTCGAAAGACTTTTAAGAATCATGTAAGGGAAAGCGATGAGGAAGAAGAGAACGAGGAGGAGGAGGACGACAAAAAAGACTTTCTGGAGAAAGAGGATGACGAGAAGGACGACTTTCGAGCAGAGGAGACAGTTCTAAAACTATACACCGATATCAAGAACCGAAATATCGATGGAATTTCAGAAGTTATTGGAGATGAATGCCAATGTTTTTGCAACTTTTTATCTACTAACCGACTCTTACAAGGCAAGAAGGTAAGCATATTGTTATCGTAAAAACTTTTCTCATCTTAAAAAAAAAAAATTATATTTGAAATCGAAGAAAGAAATCAAGGGTATGGTCTTTTTAATGGCAGCAAGTGATGGCTTTCTTCTACTGGTTGATGATGAAACTGGGGAAAGATATCAAGATTATTGTGAAACCAGCGTCCAAAGATGGCATGACGGTTGGTGTTCAATGGCAACTCGGTTAGTCTCCTCGTCCCAAAATCTTAATCCGGTTAACTGACAAACCTTAAATCCAACAAATCTTCAACAAATCTCAAGATTATGGAATCCCTTCAAACGCTCTCCGCCATACCAAACCGGAACATGTTTTCCATATGACCAGACGAGGATTTTACCTAACCGGAAAAATACCAGTCCAAACCAAACCGACCAATCTGATTGAAGTGATTTTTCTCAAGACTGTTTTACCTGTAATGTGCAGAATGGGAGAAGCCACACATCCAATTGGGGAAGGGATTCAGTTTCCACATTTGCCATATCTACCAGGGAAGGCTGTTGATAAAGTCAGTAACTACTATTCTATTCTAAACTCAGATTTCATCACGATTATAAACCGTGATCATGACCATCTATAAACCAAAACAATGCAGGAATGTCGACATGTTCATGGAGCCAATCTTTCACATGGAGCCTCTAAGACTAGTGAGCTTGATCAAAATTAATCTCTCACATCATCTCATGTTCATAAGATTTATGTGAGACACTACTTACCTATTATTGTGGCTCATCATTTCTGTTCTGTTGCAGAGAACCATAGCGTTTGCAGTGAGCTTGGCTGAGAAGATAATCACTTACTTGAGACCAGCAGAAAACACAAGGAGACAAGCAATGAGTCTTCTGCTACTTGCTCTTCTGCTGCTTGCTGCAGCCGCTTTCTACTTCACCAGATCGAGATTCTGATAAAAACACAGCAAATAACATGGAAGATAGCAGCGAAAAACCATAGAAGATGAGTTTTTCTATCAGTAGGATGCAAATATTTCCAACCGGGAAAACATAGTTAAACACAGGTTTTTTTTTCCTAAAACATTCAGGGGTGAATGGCGTTAAATACAAAACATCTTCACCGTTGACCCGTACGCTAGAGTTTTCAGTAATAGAAAATCACAGATTTCCTGAATACTGTAAAATACTAAATACAATATCAACCTAACCATGTCGATACATAACCAACTAAACAAAGAACCCAAAGGAACATGGAAAAGCATTAAGGAAGTTAAACTGAAAAGGTTATTTTCTTCCCCTATCAGAGTTCTACACCCAAGAGTCACAAGTAGGTTCCCTAGATAAACCTGCAAGAGAATAGCGATACAGAAGTCAATTGTCGTTTCTGGACAATGATTATATAAATATCATAACCTGTTAAATCCAATTTCACTTACACTAGTAGTTCCTAGTTAACTAAGTCAGACCAGAAGATATCACGACCGCTTGTACATATGGCGCCTCAGCATCTCATTTATCCCCACAGCTGAAATGCTTTCACATCCAAGAAGATCACGGAGCTTTTCATCACACTGAATAGCCATTGGATTTACCGGGTCCTGAAAACATATTGAAAAGCGGAATAAACAGCACTTAGTAACCATTTGCCTTTTCTTGTTTATGGCCATTCAAAAAGCTGTGCGAAAACACGTGGAAATGTGAAATCCAATTCTAGAAATCATCTTATGGAGGAATCCAAACAATAAGCTTCTAGTAGCACCAAACAGGGAGCTTGTAGGAAGCAATAAAGGAGCAACCAGAGTGTTTCAGCACCCATAGAACCTTAGATAAAAGCCCCACCTCTAGATTGTTGAGTTTTATGTGTTCCCAAACACGGCGAATAATCTCTTCGTCCGGCATCTCCATCTCACCAGTGCCAAAGAACTTAGCAAGCGGCTCAGATAATGCAACAGTTGAATTAACAGGCTCTGTGGTCTCAGCCTTAGTCTCCACCTCAGCCTTTGCCCGTTTCGCTTGACCAGAGTCCTCTGCCAAAAGTGATTTCAACAGTCAGTGACATTGAACAAACCAATAAACATTTGGAGTTGAGCAAGAACGATTTAAACGAAACATTACTTGATGGTTCAAGCGGGAGAATATGTTTAGCAAGCAGCTTATTCATTTTGAACATATCAGTGCAATCCGTCTCAAAAACCACACGAAGCGCATCATCGCAGATGATCTTCCGCTTGTTACTCGGATCTTGGAGGTTGTTCTTCCTTATGTAAGCCCACAATTGCTTCACAATCTGAAACCAAAAGCCAAATACAGCAACATATTTACAACAAACCCAATTGCTTATACACGTCTGAATGACACATTCTCATAATCGTGAATGGAAGACAGTGATAACCTCAGTTCTCGGAAGGGCAGGTTCACCAACAACGACTTGAAGTTCAGGAGAAACCCTGCAGACTTTGTTTAGTCCACCAGGACCACCCTTTCTTTTAGTTCCAGCTGGAGCACTGCAAAGGAGAACATTGGGAAAAGTTGACAAACCCATGTCACAAAAACTTGCATTGACGTACCAAATTTACAATTAACTATTTAACTTTACAAGTTTTGGCTACAATTGCTCGATATCTTGAGAAAAATGACAGAATTTTGTAAGAAAATTCCAATTTTGGACACAGTCGAAAGAAATAACCACTCTTATAGAACGAGTGCTAAAAATATCACTGGATAAACTTGGGCATGTAGACCTAAAAACCAGAAAATGAGCAAAATTGACCTAAGATTTAGACATTTCTAAAAAGGGAACATCATGATTTCCATAAAAGTAGCAAAAGCCCTAATTACTGCAATCGGAATGACCGAAATCGAACCCAGGTATATGTTACAAACCCTAAAAAACCCAAAAAACGGACCTTTCTTTTGGGGATTGATTAACAGAGAGAGCAACATTGGCGCCTTGTGAAAGCAGCATAGAGGGTTGTCTCGGAGACTGTTGCTGCGGCATGTAAGCCGGATATGGCTGCCGGAAATTGAGGTCATAAGAGTGGTAAGGAGGCTGAAGAGCGAAATGAGGAGGATATTGCTGCTGGGAATGCGAAGCAGAGAATTGCGACGACGGATGGTGAAGTGTGAAATGCCCTTTCCCCGGAACATTGACGCCGGAATGCAACTGATGTTGCTGGTGAGGAGACGGCGGAGGCGGAGGTTGTACGACTGATGCGGAAGCAGAGGCGGAGGCGGAAGCGGAGGGGTGAGCACGGAGGAGGATATTGATCTGATCTCTGATGAAATTCGTCTTCTCCGTGAGGTCTAACCCTAGTTTAGCTTCAAGCTGTTGAACAACGCTGTTTAACGATGTGAGAGAGCTAGGGTCAGATTGACGAAGCAAAGTCTCGACACCTTTCGCTAGATCCTGGTCCGACACCATTGACACAGAGAATTTCAAAGCTTTTTCATATACCAAAGAGGAAGAAGGAACAAAACAAAAAAAGTTATAAAAAAAAAAACAAAAAAATACCCCACAAAAAAAAAAACTCTTATCTCTTTCTCTCTCTCTTCGTCTCTTTCTCTCTCTTCTTCTCCTTCGTCTCTATCTCTCTCTCTTTATAAACCTAGGAATGACGAATATACCCTTCACGGTTGGTTTGATTTATCAAACTGATTTAGAATGTCGATAATACCCCTGTGAGTCATGGCATCTAAGGGATATAGATAGAGGGTATTATCGTCGTTTTGCTAATCTTGTTGCTTTTACTTCCCTTGGCCAGCTGGCTTTAACTTAAACCCATCTCTTTACTCGATGGTAAATGTCGAATATAACCTTGTCGATTATGACGCTTTTGCTGTTGTTGGCTTCGAGAAACTTGAGGGTATAAACGGAAATTCGATCAGTATCGGATCGTGAATTTGACAAATTAATATTTTTATAAATACTTTAATATTTCTGTTGGGCTAGAACAAGAAGGCCCAACAAGATTATATAAAAGCCTTTGTAAAGGGTATAAATGTAAATTCGCTCAGTATCGGATCGTGGATCTTTGATACAGAGTCGGGCTCTTGAAGGTTTTTGAGGTGTTAACGTCTGCTTTGTGGCGAAATTTTTTTCGAATTTTCTCGGGAAAATCGGAAATGAGAGATGTGTTCTTGTAGATTCACGACCATCGATTCTTCTGGGTTTGAAGTCTAGGGGGGTTTCTTTTGAAGAATCATTGTTTTTTTCTGTTTGGTTGAGGATCTTCGTGTTATCGCTGGTCTTTTTGTGTTCTAGGGTTTTGAAGCAAGTTGTGTGAGAAATTTTCTGAGGATGAAAAGTGAGAGAGAAGTTAAGAATGGTGGTTCCGAGGAAGATAGAGAGGTGAAGCGGAAGAGAGTGATAGAACGATCTGACTCGCCACCTCCACCACTGGGTTTCAATAACCCTCTTTTGCCGTTGGCTAATGCTTACGATGATGAGGATGAGGAAGAAGAAGATGAACAGAGGAAATCCCTAGCTCGTGGTAGTGGAGGGAAGGATAATAATGGAGTTGCGAAAGGGGAAGGGAACGGGAACAAAGTAAGAGAAGTTGAAGATGAGGATGATGATGATGATGCCTTGAAGAGTCGGGGAAAGTATTCACGCCATGTCGAAGTTCGTCGTGATTGTCCTTATCTTGATACCGTTAATCGTCAGGTAATCAATCATCCTAGTATAAAGAATATGTTTACTTGACCAATTTCTTGCGTTTGGTAATTGTAATGTATCTAATCATGCTATTGTTTTGGGATGAGCATCTAAATCCATTCCTTGTGTTGAATTTCAGGTCTTGGATTTTGATTTTGAGAGGTTTTGCTCTGTCTCCTTGTCAAACTTAAATGTGTATGCGTGTCTTGTCTGCGGAAAGTACTTTCAAGGAAGAAGCCAGAAGTCTCATGCTTATACACATAGCTTGGAAGCAGGACACCACGTTTATATCAATCTTCTGACTGAGAAGGTTTATTGTCTTCCTGATGGTTATGAGATCAATGACCCTTCTTTGGATGACATTCGACATGTTTTAAACCCAAGGTATGTTGGATCTTGTGATTACTACTTCTTACCTGCTTTGTGTGCAATGTCCTTCTCCATGTTCTAACTATTTCTACTTGCATTGATTTGTGAGTGTGTGGGCCTTTGCACATAGCTAAAAAAAACTATTCTCTTTCACTCTTATCGTAATCTGCTAGTTCTCGGTATCTTCAGCTACCCAGGTTGATCATTCTTTTATGATTGCTTGAACATGTTATTCATCTTTCATGCGTTTTAAAATTTTCTTTCTTTTAACAATTGTATTTGCAGTTCCTTCTTATTAAGGCTTCGGTGCTATCCACTTACAGGTTTAGTAGGGCGCAAGTAGAAGAGCTTGACAGGAATAGGCAGTGGTCTAGGGCTCTTGATGGCTCTGACTATCTTCCAGGAATGGTAATCCCTTCTCCTTGAACACAGTTGATGGTTCATCTTTGAGTAAGATTGTCTTCTAAATGTACTTTTACTTTGTATATATGTAGGTGGGGTTGAACAACATACAAAAGACAGAGTTTGTGAATGTTACAATCCAGTCGTTGATGAGAGTTACTCCATTAAGGAACTTTTTCCTCATTCCTGAGAATTATCAGCATTGCAAGTCTCCTCTTGTTCACCGTTTTGGGGAACTCACTCGGAAGATTTGGCATGCCCGAAACTTTAAAGGACAGGTCGGGCTCAATTAATGCCTCTCACTTTTTTAGTTTTTTTCAGCCCTCACCTATATTGAGGACCTAGCTAATATAAGTTACCTTGCGTCAACAGGTGAGTCCACATGAATTTTTGCAAGCTGTCATGAAAGCCAGCAAGAAACGATTTAGGATAGGCCAACGGTCAGATCCAGTGGAGTTTATGTCGTGGCTCCTTAACACTTTGCACATGGATCTTAGACCTTCAAAGGACGCCGGCAGTATCATCCACGAGTGCTTCCAGGTATGTGTTCGTCCTTTGACACATCAACATAATGTAGTTTGATATAATTACTTGCCAAAAGCTGCACGTTCATGTAACCTGCTAACCATTACAGGGTGAGTTGGAGGTTGTGAAAGAGTATCAAGGCAGTGACACTGACAATAAAGAAATCTCCAGGATGCCTTTTCTGATGCTTGGGCTAGATTTGCCTCCGACTCCTCTTTTCAAAGATGTCATGGAGAAAAACATAATTCCGCAGGTATATACACCTCTTGCTTTGGATTTTGCAGTTATGGCTATTTCAAAGCTTGCAAATGCTACTCTCTCTTTTACAAAATGCATTTCCAGAATGGGGAACATTATTATGAATAAGATTTGTGAGGTGCTATGCTAGAAAACTTCTAATTTCATTACTGTATGTATAATAATGTCACAGTTGGTGGAGAGACAATGATGTTGAGTCCTATTTAGTGGCCTTGTGATTTTTCACTGTCCTAGAGTAGACTGTCTTTTTGGAATCCTCATTATGAGTTAGGAAGAGAAGAATTCGCTAGGTCTTTTTAAGGCTTGTTACCACGTCATGCGTCTTTGAGTTTTTAGGTTGCAAAGCGAAGTAAGCAGAAGCTAATTTGTTTGATGTTTGGGTCAGGTTGCTCTATTCGATTTATTGAAGAAGTTTGATGGAGAAACTGTGACAGAGGTGGTTCGCCCTAAGCTAGCCAGAATGAGATATCGTGTAACCAGATCTCCTCCATACTTGATGTTCCATATGGTTCGGTTCAAGAAGAATAACTTCTTCAAGGAGAAGAACCCTACCTTGGGTGAGTCTATTTGGACCTTGTGTGACGTTATTGTATAAGAAAGAATCCCTAATGCCATGTTAATCTGACCCAATTTTTGTCGATGCTGCAGTTAACTTCCCGGTGAAGGACATGGAGCTGAGGGATTACATACCATCATTGCCTAGAGCCCCAGAAGGCGAGAATGTTTGTTCCAAGTATAATCTAATCGCTAATATTGTACATGATGGTAAGCCTGAGGACGGGTACTTCAGAGTCTTTGTGCAGCGGAAGTCGCAAGAACTATGGTACGCTTTTCTCTCTTCTACAAAGATGTTTTTATTTTTTAAAAACTTCCATGAAATAGGGATGGTAAAAGTTTATACTGTTTGGTGTTTTATGTTCTCAAATGACCTTCTTGTTAGCATATCAAATCAAACATAGCGACAAGTCGAGATCTATATTTATACAACCGACATAAACTCATTTTGAGAACAATGTCCATTTCAGGTACGAGATGCAGGATCTTCATGTTGCAGAGACACTTCCCCAAATGGTAGAACTATCAGAAGCATACATGCAGATATATGAGCAGCAAGCGGAATAGAGTGTAGTGTGTAAACAAACTGAAAACATGCCTGTCTTGGTCTGATTACAGTAAAACCTCGACGACCCTGCTTGTTTTGTTTCCAAATGAAAAATCAAACACTCACAAAAACCATAATGACAAGGAATTGTCATGATTGCTATCAAGTTAGCCACTGTTTTCATGAGTTAAGCTATTTTCATCTTGGGAAAATTCAAAATAGTTTTTTTTATTTTTTATTGTAAGAAAACATGAAACGATTGCTTTTGTCTTTTTTTTTTATTCGATGATTGCTTTGTCAAAAAAAAAAAAAAATTGGTTTTTGCAGTAATGGTAATTTAATTGAATTGAGTATTGTTTAATTAATTTAGAAATTTAATTAAAACTTTGTTTTATTCCATCATTGATCTTAAAGTTTGTCAAAATGTGTTGTTTCAAATTTTATGATTTCTAAATCCTAAATAAAAAAATGTGATGGTATTCAATTAACTTTTTACAAATATACAAGCTACAAATTTGTTAGCTAAACACACAAAAAAGACAAATTTGACATGTAGAGAGTCTGGCAAACAAAATATAACAAGGAAATAAATAGTTGGGAAAAAAAAATCAAATCTATATAGAGCCTCCAGATGAATAAGCGGGTTCAATAGCACCATATACTCCTTATCTTAAACCTTACGTTTGAAATTGAGACACCACTCTCTCTCTCCAAATCTCAGACTTTGATCATCAGAGACTGTTTCTTTGAAAGAAAATGAAGAAACCATCTTTACATTTTTTGGTACTCATAGCGATGCTCGTAACGGCCACGTGTCATCCTCTGATCCTGGTTCCAGGAAACGGTGGTAACCAGCTAGAGGCACGACTTGACCAAGACTACAAGCCGACCAGTTTCTGGTGTATGAAGAGTGGTGGATGGTTCAGGCTCTGGTTCGATCCAACAGTGCTATTGTCTCCCTTTACCAGATGCTTCAATGACCGAATGATGTTGTACTATGACGCCGATTTGGATGATTACCAAAATGCCCCTGGTGTTCATACCCGGGTTTCCCGGTTCGGTTCTACCAAGTCCCTTCTCTACCTCGACCCTAGTCTCCGGTTAGTACCTCCCAACATTTCGCCATATTGCGTTTTATTTTTGTCAACAACCTACTAGTTTTTAAAATCCGGGGGTAACCGATAAAACCAAAACCAAGAATGAAAAGGAAAACAAAAATGTTAACTTGATTGTCCATTCTAAATGAAGCTAGAAAGTTGAAGCTTGGTAATGTTGCTAGGAGGTGAGGTGAATACAATTTTAGGGACAATTGTATGGTATATGCATCAAATATTTATAGAGTAAAGATGCAACTTAATTGATCAATATGTAAATGTAGAGGGGTCACATCTTACATGGCACCTTTGGTGAAAGCTCTAGAGAAAGGCAGTGGGTATGTTAACGACCGAAACCTCTTGGGAGCACCATATGATTTTAGGTACGGCCTGGCCGGACCGGGCCACCCGTCCCGTGTAGCCTCACAATTCCTACAAGACCTCAAACATTTGGTGGAGAAAACGAGCCGCGAGAACAAGGGACAGCCAGTGATACTCCTCTCGCATAGCCTAGGAGGCCTTTTCGTCCTCCATTTCCTCAACCGTAACTCCCCTTCATGGCGTCGCAAGTACATCAAACACTTTGTTGCACTCGCTACGCCATGGGGTGGGACCGTTGAGCAGATGAAGACATTTGCTTCTGGAAACACACTCGGTGTCCCTTTTGTTAACCCTTTGCTAGTCAGACCGGAACAGAGGAGCTCCGAGAGTAACCAATGGCTACTTCCATCTCCCAATGTGTTTCGCGACAAAGCTAAACCGCTTGTTGTCACTCCCCGGTTTAACTACACAGCTTACGAAATAGACCGGTTTCTTGAAGACATTGGGTTCTCACAAGGAGTTGTTCCTTACAAGACAAGAGTGTTGCCTTTAACAGAGGATTTGGTGGATCCAGGAGTGCCAATCACTTGCATATACGGGAAAAGAGTGGATACGCCGGAGGTTTTGGTTTACGGAGAAGGAGGATTTGATGAGCAACCAGAGATTAAGTACGGTGATGGCGACGGGACGGTTAATTTGGCGAGTTTAGCAGCTTTGAATCATAATGTTGAGAGCTTGAAAACCGTAGAGATTGATGGAGTTTCGCATACTTCTATACTAAAAGATGAGGTTGCGCTTAAAGAGATTGTGAATCAGATTTCGATTATTAATTCTTAGCGAGTAGAAGGCTGTGAGAGGAGGCGTTGGGAAGAGAACTGAGGAGGGTAAGAGACTCGGCGGAGAGGAGATCGGAGGTGGTGGTGATGGCGTTGGCGAAGAGAGCGCCGCCTCTGACACGGAGGACTGAGACGGCGCCGGAAGGAAAAGGGAGCAAGAGAGCGACGAGACAAAGCCAAGAATCGATCGCCATTGTTATGAAGCTCAAAGAAAGAGGCCAAAACGTGAAAGAAGCAAGAAAGATGAAGCAGCGATGGCAGTTACCGAATGATCTGAGAGTCTGTTATAAAGTTTTTCCTTTTATTTTATTTTAAATAGTTTGGGCTTGAGGATGTTGGACATTAATGGGCTAAATAAATATCTATAGGGCACAGGCCCATAAAACGTGTCATCTTTCTCTTTTAACTCACTCTGTTTTTTCTTTATAACCCATAAAAATTTCGGATTTTCGATCGATAATCTCGAAAGATGCGTAATCTTTTTTTCCAAATAAAACTTTGTTTTTTTAAAGGAAAACTTTTATAACCTTATTGCCCACATCTTTTTTATATCGCTAGCTTTGTCTGTAGTCCATGTTAGAACAACAAATCATATTGGAATATTGCAAAAAAAAAATTGTGTTACTTTAATAATTAATTCACAGTTAAAATAAATGTCATTTTCGCAAAAAAAAGAATAATAAATGTTTAACAACATGAGAGAATAACTTTTTTTATTTATACCATAAAAATGGATCTAATTCGTTTCTTTTATTATATGCAAAAGAGAATCTAATTCGATATTTCTCCTTTCGGCGGTTATATTCCATCATTCAAAAGAAAAAAATATTTCTGTTATTAGAGAGATTCCAAAAAAAAAAAAAAAAAATTTCGTTTCTACAAGCAATTGGTTCTGGTTCTGAAAATTCTAAACATTTCATTGCTTGTACAAAAAGTATTAAAACACTACAAGATCTATATATACACTTTTTTTCCAACATATTACACGAAATAGTTATTCTATATACAAACACCACAGGTTCCTACCAAACAAAAAAAACACCACAGGTTCCATATTGTAAAAAAAAAAAAAAAAAACAAATAGTGTGTTTTTTAGTGGGCTATTTGAAGGCTACACTCATTCTAAATATTAATCGAGTGGTAAAAATCCGGATCACCTTGATTATCACAAAAAAAAAACAATGTGTTTTTCTATACAAATACAAGAGTTCGCAATATTCTCCTTTTAACACCTTTTTCGAATTCTCATTTTTAACATTTTTTCATTTAAGTTCAAAAAAAAAAAAAAAAAAAAACATTTTTTCATTCTTTTTTTTTTCATTTCATGTTTTGGAGAACACTACTTTTAAAAAAAAAATTAAAATATTTATTCTTTGTTGCCTGAAAAACAAAAAAAAAACAAAAAAGATTCGGGAAAAAGAGAATCCCTTCGTCTTCTACTTACTTACATCTTCAACTCGATTCTCTGCTCCATCTTCTTCTTCTTCTTCTTCTCCTTCTCATTCTCTCGCACAGTAACTGAGCTCACGAACAGGTTTCATGTCTCTGCCTTATGTACCTCAGTCCTTTATAATATTTGCTAAAGTAATATTTACATAGTTATGTATAGTTTGTGTATTACACGCACCTCTCGTCTTCTCAGTTCTCAGATCTCCGCGAGAAATTAGTTCTTGACATTAGTGGAGATTCCCGTATGACATAAGAATTTATGTTGCTTGATTGTGCATCGTGTGATTTTGCTCATATACTTGGTGGAAATTTTTCGAATTATTGAGCAAAATCACACGATGCAAAATCGAGAATCTAACACAAATATTTTGGTTATAGAGTTTCAATTGGATGTTTTTAGTTGTTTTTTTGCTAAATTACCTCTTGAGAGTCTCCAATGTTTTGGTTTTCATGTTTTTGGACTGAAGCATTGAAGGCTGAAAGACCTTTACCTATGCTTGTTTGGTGCCCAGAAAATGGTACCTAGAGTTTGGAGTATATGTTATAGGTACATGTCATTTGATTGATGCACCTTGAGTTTCTGGTTCTATATGTAAATTGATTCTTAAATTGTATGTTTGCTTGATTTTTGTCAGTGATTTGTAGTTGCCATATTAGTCTATGCTGAAAGATATCAGGAGAGCCTTTTTTTTTTCCTTGTTAATTTGTATTATAATTTTAAGACTTTGGTGATGCTTGATGTAGTGAAGTACAATCTTATTTATACAGACTGTCCTTTGGACTGGTCGTTTCTCGGGTAAACAGAGAACCCGGTGGCAACATGCAAAAGGATGATGCTGGCGATGCTCCATCAGCACCTACCACTCGTGCTCGGCATCGGAAGGGAAATAGTGATGTATGTCTATACATTTTTGGTTTAGCTTTTAGTTAATGAGGCAGAGGGTAAGACAAATCAATGGTTGCTTCATTTTGTATTTATTTTGGTTGGCATTTCAACCATTTTTTTTTTTTGGCTTTTTAGGTTGTTGCAGGGGCAGGCAAACAAAATGGAAGCAGTTTACTTGTCAATGACAGTAACAAATACAAATCATTTCTCGTTCGAGCATACTCCACTGTCTGGATGATAGGTGGTTTTGCTCTAATAGTTTACCTTGGTCATCTCTATATTACAGCCATGGTGGTTGTTATCCAGATATTCATGGCACGAGAACTTTTCAATTTGCTTAGAAAAACTCATGAAGATAAACAGCTCCCTGGGTTTAGACTACTGAATTGGTAAAATCACATTTGCTCACTTCTTCTCAACCTTTTGATTTTCTTTATCGTTTGCTTTATGTGAATGATGCTGAAATGGTTTTTGAAGAATAAACTGGTCTAGAAAGGAAACGATTTTGCATTCGATATCATATATGTATATACCGATCTTTTCTCATTCGCCGTTTTGTGCAGGCACTTCTTTTTCACAGCAATGCTTTTTGTATATGGCCGAATACTTAGTCAACGGTTAGTCAATACTGTGACTCCAGACAAAGTCCTATATCGACTGGTCACTGGCCTCATCAAATACCACATGGCAATCTGTTACTCCTTGTATATTTCCGGTTAGATGCTTTATGATCTTTTGGGTATACTCATTACTGTGAGGAGCAATGAGTTTTTTTTGTCCAGCTTTTGCTTACAGAGTCTGTTTTTTTTGTTGCTGTGGGCTTGTAGGCTTTGTGTGGTTTATTCTGACGTTGAAAAAGAAGATGTACAAATATCAGTTTAGCCAATATGCATGGACGCATATGATCTTAATTGTGGTGTTTACTCAGTCCTCATTCACCGTGGCCAACATCTTTGAAGGAATCTTCTGGTATTCACAGGGCAGCATCTCTGCGTTTTTGTGTTATTTTCTTTATGTCAAAGGGATTTTTTTCGTTACATTTGGTTATGACTTGACAAAATGTTTGCTGCGAGGAACTTATTGTTTTTAATAATATTCTCAAGTCTATTTTGTTAATATGCTCAGGTTTCTTCTTCCTGCATCACTTATCGTCATCAATGACATATTTGCATATATATGTGGTTTCTTCTTTGGAAGAACACCGTTGATCAAGTTATCACCAAAGAAAACGTGGGAAGGTTTCATTGGCGCTTCTATTACCACGATGATTTCTTCATTCCTGGTAAGCTAATAAGTATATGTTTATATGAGTATTAATGGTCATTAATCTTGCTCTCTTTTTGCAGCTTGCGAATATAATGGGTCGTTTCCTGTGGCTGACATGTCCCAGAGAGGTACTTGCAAGTCTTAGTCAGGTCTTCTTTTTATATAAGAACTGTAGTAAATAATTCAGTGACCTTTTATGCTATTGGGTTGCAATATATATAGGATTTATCGACGGGCTGGCTCCACTGTGATCCGGGTCCATTGTTCAAGCAAGAGACACATGCTTTACCAGGATGGATTTCTGATTGGGTAAAGCTAGAGTTGTAAAATACTAAAACGGTTTAGCCGAGCAACTTCAATTGCTTCTAAAACGAAAGGTGTTTGCTTTTCAGTTCCCTTGGAAAGAAATCTCAATTCTACCAGTTCAGTGGCATGCTCTATGTCTTGGATTGTTCGCCTCTATAATAGCGCCTTTTGGTGGCTTCTTCGCCAGTGGTTTCAAAAGAGCTTTCAAAGTCAAGGTGGGTTTCAGATGATACTTAGTAGTTAGTATTAAACCTTAATATCTATGCAAACATTGATTCACTGTTACGTTTCTTCGACATTCAGGACTTTGGTGATAGTATTCCTGGGCATGGCGGAATCACAGATAGAATGGATTGTCAGGTATATATAGGCGCATTAACTTGAATATATCATCAGTTATATATGAAACTCTTGGTTTCAGTATTACACCTGTATCATTGTGTCTGATATAATATTTCTTTCCGGTTTTTAGATGGTGATGGCTGTTTTTGCATATATATATCATCAATCGTTTGTTGTACCTCAAAGCCTCTCTGTGGATAAGCTCTTAGAGCAGGTAAGTTTACTGTTATTAAGAATTTAAGATCTCTAATTTATTTGGTTTTTGATGATTTTTACTCATTTACAGATAATCACAAACTTGACATTGGAGGAACAAGAAGCTCTATTCATGAGGCTTGGTCAGATGTTGCAGGAAAAGGTTATTGGATCTTAGATCATCATAACCCTTTCATTGTAACCATATTATGAAAAAATGTCATTGGATACAAAATAGGAAAAGAAACAGTAGAAAATCCATAAGTTTGTTGTGTTCCACCTTGGTTTTGCCTCTGTATAGTAAAATGGTACGTACACACCTTAGAGAAAACAAAAACAGAGCTCACTGTAATTCGAGTTTGACTGTTGTGGTTTTTGACTCATTTTCTGAAATTATATCCCAAAAAGACAAGGTTGCTAAAGCTAGCCTGATACTGTCTGATTTTGAGAAAAGTAGGATTATGACTTTGGGACTAAATTCTTTGAAACCAAAATATTGATCTTGAATCAAAGTTTTTGGACCAAACACAACCCAAAAAGATAATGCTAAATTGCTAATGAAAAAGTAGAATATGGTCAAATTAAGATGCACCAACACAAGAAAGAACTTTGCAGCAAGTTAATAATCAATTCTTCTTCAGATTCCAAATAACTAATACAAAAGAAAAATTAAAAATCTAGACTCTGTATCTAGAGAGTTTTCACTTCCAAAAATAAAATAAACCGACGTCGAAATTCAAACAAAACGATGAGCAAACTTATATTTATGATCTTTTGGGCTTTTTTTCCCCCAGTTTTCTTCTCATTGGGTTTTTGGCTTCTCGATCTTGACATAAGGAAGAATTCCAAGAAAGTATTTTACCTTAGGATTCCATCCGCGTTGCTGAGCTCGACAGAACATCAAGAATGTGTTTGCGCAGTAAGAGTTGAAACTCATGAAGACATGCCACAGAGCATGGCCCTGAGGATTCACAGGCCACTGAGATATCGTCTTGCAGAAAACACGGTCACAGAACCAGCAAATGCTTCCCACTAGGATCGTGGCAACATACCATTTCGCAATCCTTTTGGCTGCGGTGTCCTCTGTGTGAATGTAGTACTTGTACATCCGAGGAATGCATAGAAGGCAAAGGATCACGTAGTGGACCTTAAAACCGATGCCAAACCTGAGGTAAGCGTGGACTGCGGCAAAGGCAGCACCGTAGAGGAAGAGAAATGTGGGCATTGTACTTCGGTAATGCCAATCTGGTGAGTAAAGGATGTACATGTAAAGAAGTATCTCCCACACCATCGGGGTCTCATCACTCTGTTGTTGCCTAATTGAATCAAGAAACCGAAGAATTTTAATCCAAAATTTGGATCATGATGCTAATAACTATCAGGAAACTTTTATGCATAAATCAAACAACTAAATAAAAGTCATGATGAATTCAACATGCCCATGAAAGCCAAGAGACCAAGAATGGAAGCAGAAACTGACGGGTACTTACACGTGTTGCAAAGTGGCATGGTAGAGCATGCTGCCAATAGCAAGTATCATATTCGATATGTGAAGAATGCTAAACCTCTTCTCAAACCGTTGCCTTAACGCATTGACAAGACCAATGAGAGCCAATAGTATTCCCGGGACATTGGATATGGTGTTATAGAACTCTGCAATGTAAGATGAGTAGGCATAGTTCTTCTCACAACACTCTATAGTAGAAGTCACGGGACCCCAAAAGCTCGATATCCCATCTGCCATTTCTATCCTCTCAGTATGAATTTACTCCTCAGTGAACGCCTTAGACACTAGAAAACCCAAAAAAAAAGCTATCAAAAACCCATCTGAAAAGACCAAACAGAAAGAGCAAAAAAGCTAACATGATTCATCCAAAGTGCATCATATACGCCACAAAAAGCTTCTGCTCCCATTCATGAAATGAAAAAATGCAAAAGAGAACAACAAGAATCTCTCTGTGCTAATTGACTTTATTAACCATTAGCCACACCAGATTGTCTCTCTCAAGGCTCCAACAAAACTGAAAACGACAGCCTCCTAACCAATAGATAGATTCAAGATAACACTTTTACTTGAAGAAAACTGCAACATACCATAATAAGTATAATAAACTAATGACTTAACAAATCAACACGCTAATAGTGGCAGTTAAGATTCTAAACTATTCCCATGAGAAAGCAAAAAAAAAAACATGTACTATTACAGTATCGAAACACACAAAGAGTATAATAATCAAAACATTGAAAATCTTGAAAAACAAAGCTCAAAACATCTTACAAACAATGTACAGGAATGAATGAATACCTTCAAAATCATCACAAAAAAAAACCCAGAAATATTCCTCCGAGAATTCGAGTAAATCATCTACTGAAACACTAAATTCCAAATCTAAAACGACGAATCTAGGTCACACACAACAATGCCTAGTCAGGTCAAAACTAGGGGATCCAGAAGAAAAATCAGATCCATGACATCGAAAGATATGAAACTCCACGATCCCGAAATCAAAAATAAGAGAATCAACCGATCCACATAAGAAACTACAAAGTGAAAGAACAAACCGTTTTTTTCTTTTCTCGCGACGCAAAAAGAGATCTATCTCCCTCCTTCACCGCGTCACTAAACCCAGAACAAAATCTCTTAGCTTTAGCAAAACCCAGCCATGGAAGATCGGAGGAATCAGATGAGAACAAATCTTCGGATCACCTTTCTC
This sequence comes from Pseudoturritis turrita, assembly GCA_900406555.1. Taxonomy (NCBI): domain Eukaryota; kingdom Viridiplantae; phylum Streptophyta; class Magnoliopsida; order Brassicales; family Brassicaceae; genus Pseudoturritis; species Pseudoturritis turrita. Next base: position 155,381 of record OVBL01000345.1, read on the forward strand.
TCTCTGCCGATCGTCTCTTCTTCTTCTCTCTCTCTCTCTCTCTCTCTCTCTCTCTCTCTCTCTCTCCCCTTTTCGGGTTTCAGCAATTGAAGGGCATTATCGTCTTTTTATTTGCCGTGATTTTGGATTAAGTAACAAAAAATTAAAAAAACCTAAGAGCGGCGCAACTTAGTAACTTACACCCCGTCGACATGGAATGGTAATTGGTAAATTTTGGTAATTACTAGTAATTTGTGTTTGGGGGTCCTCCTAATTGTTTCTTTTTCTTAATGCGAGATTTTAAAAAATGATTAGAAAATTCATATAAAACCCCTTTTATTTCTACGTTTTTTACTATTGTTTCTGATCTTCGTCCAAAACTGATTTAAGAAAGCTGAAGTTATTCAAAGTCTGCTTGTATCCTCGATGAATTTCAGAGAAACGGAGAGAAATCATACCGTAATTATATCACAAAGACATGATCTCAATCATACGAGGATCGAGATTTTCAATTGTAGAGGATACAACATTTACCGAGATTTCCAATTGTAGAGGATACGACATTTACTCCAATATCATGTTTAAGTTGGAGTATGCAAACCGTGTATGTCCAATTAGTTTTTGAAAGCATCAGACTCATTGATGCTCCAATGTCTTCGTAAATATATCCGCAAGCAGAGAGGGCGTTGACGTGTTTTGTGACCAACTCTCCAGCTTCGATTAGTTTTCGGACAAAATGACAGCCAGGTTCGATGAACAAAGTCATCTAGTCATTAATCTCGACATAATCTTAGTATATGATTAATTTCGGATCAAATCGATCGAACCATTTTCGGACCGGATTGTTACGGTTTGAGTGGGATAGCGTGTGTTCGGGCTCTGATACCATGTTAAGTTTCATGAGTTTTCAACTCAAAATTAATTGACAATAAGTGGATTGGCTCATGTCCTTTATATATCGCTCAAAATCCTTTCCCACTTCTGACGTGGGATATTTTCACAATTTTTTTTTGAATTGTATTTATAAAAATAAATACAATTTTATCTAAAAAAAACCCTATCGTTTTAGTCTCTCTGACAAAGTATTTAAGACAGAGTACGAAAAATAAATATGTTGTACACAAATCCAATACACAAGACGGATCTTAATTCAACTATAAGCATATCTAACTAGAGATGATGTGGCTTTGAACGATGAGTTTCAGGACATCATAACTCTGGTATATAGAAAGATATAGACAGTAGACACACGTGTGAGACGTCGGGAGATTATTTGAGGTTCATGCATTTTGAAGGTATTAAGCGTCAATGTCAATTTCTTAAAGCCTTCCATCGGTAAGTACTTTGCTGTCCAAAAATAAAGTAAATTTTACCACTCTTGACAATACGAAAGGAATCATTTAAATGGCTGTTACGTTCGCACTCATTTAAAAAAATCAGTTTTTAATAACAGTTTGCAACATTAGCTTCCAAAACCAATTTATCTCCTATTATATGAGCTTTTCCAATGTTTGATGCAAAGTAGTTTTTCTTCTCCATGAAGCATCAAAATGAGATCTTCTAAGTCCAAGTTCTTAAAAAATGCGGTATGTGGCACTACATTTATACTCCTTGATCGATCATATAGTTCTTCCTTGCCACATGACCCATTCATATCGGTTCTTGAATTTGCAACTCTCAATGTAGTGGTCCCGTTTTCAATCAAACTTAGTAACGTAGTCGTAACTGCGATAAGGCAAATATCTTGTTTAGTCTCTTAATGTCCGAGAGTCTAAACCTTCTTATTTCATTGAGAACTCACAAGTTCTAGCCGCAATAAGAATTTAAAAGATTTAAAAACTTTGTTTAACAATTTAGATAAGTCGTGCCCGACAAAATTATCTTATTATATAAAGCTTGATGCGTCAAACTTCGTAATTAACACGATCGTGACACGTATCAACCGGTCGATCAGATTTTAACACGTGTTAAAAAAATTCAATTAGATTTTCCCACGTGTCAAACAAATCTTATTTAAAAAAATTCTTATATATTTGTATTTATCAATTAGATTATAAAAAACAACATATATCAACGTTTTCTAATTAATTTCTAATTAATAATTCATAAAAAATTAGTAAATAAGCTACATATATACACGTTTACATATATTTTGATTTTGAATAGAAATAGATAAGGCAAAAAATAAACACTTTTCTCATTAAAATATTAAATACACATGTAAAAATCTTTTGATTTTGAATAAAATTAGGTTTACATACCCAAATCTTGAAGAATTATAATCTTTCACCTTTATTTAAACAATTTTGCGCTCTCTCGATTTTCTCACCAAACAATTTAAAACTTCAATAATCTCTTCTAGATATTTTGTTTCGGCTTTTGACACATATAATTTTTTTCCAATTAGATTTTGACATGTGTCATACAAATCTTATTTCTTTTTAAACTTATATATATTTATATTTATCAAATAGATTATAAAAATCAACATATATATAAAAAAATTAATTAGTTTCTAATAAATAATTCATTAAAATAATTAGTTGATAAGCATGGTCTATTCCTTTAAATATTGACTTTATTATATGTCTCGATTTTGTTTTTTTCGTACAACTATTCTTTCTCTCACTCTTTTCCTTTACGTTTATTAAGATGAATTAGGTTTTCAAAATTTTCTCATTAGAATATTAATTAATATACGTGTAAAAATGTTTTCAGTTCAGATAGACTTAGGTTTACATACCCAAATCTTCAAAGATTATAATATTTTGCCTTTATATAACAAGCTTTTGTGCTCTCTCAATATTATCACCAAAAATTTTCAAACTTCAATAATCTCTACCACAAATTTTATTTCAGCTTTTTTATTATAAAAAATCATCGATTACTCTCTTATTCGATGAAAACAACATATCTCGATATTTTCCAATTAGCTTATTTTAGTAATTCATAAAAAAAAAGTAAATAAGCTACATATATACACGCTTACGTATATTTTGATTTTAAATACAAATATATATGACAAAAAAAATCAAACACGTTTTCTCATTAAAATATTAAATACATGTGTAATTTTTTTTTGAATAGAATTAAATTTACATACCCAAATCTTTAAGGATTATAACATTTCACCTTTATTTAAACAATTTTGTAATCTCTCAATCTTTCCACCAAAAAATTTAAATTTTCAATAACCTCTTCTAAAATTTTTGTTTCCAATTAGCTTTAACCACATGTCAAAATAAATTTTTCCATTTAAAAAATATCTAATATCATTATATTTTGAAATCAGACTAAAAAATGTACATTGTATTGTGGTTTTTTTAAAGACTTACCACTACATAGACATCCTAAATATTGTAAAATTGATTTATGAGAAGAAAGTTATTTTGAAAGTTTTTCATGTTGTGAAAATTATAAAAAGTAAGAAACCAAGTGATAAAACACATATAATTCGTTTTTCATAAATTGATTTATGAGAAGAAAATTATTTTGAAAGTTTTTCATAATTATAAAAAGTAAGAAACCAAGTGATAAAACACATATAATTCGTTTTTCATAAATTGATTTATGAGAAGAAAATTATTTTGAAAGTTTCTCATGTTGTGAAAATTATAAAAAGTAAGAAACCAAGTGATAAAACACATATAATTCGTTTTTCATTGGAAGAAAGATAATACTTGATTCATAAGTGAAAAAAAAAATTCATATATGATTAAAAAATGTAAGTAAGTCTAATTCAAATAAAAATACGTAAATCGATTTGTCAAGAGTTAAAAAAAAAGATATATGAGTAGTTATATAATAAAAAGTAAACATAATTTAAATAGAAATAGGAAAAACTAATAATTTAGAAATATGTGAAAAAAATAATTTAAAATTCAGTTAATATAAAAAAAAAGTTGGAGAATCGAAATCAATAAATATTTTTTTTGGTTTTTTATGAGTGATTTCACATCAACGTCTTCAATCTTATTTTATTTATTTTTACGGATGATATGATTTTGTTTTCAATTTTTGTTCGGTTTATAAAATATTAAAGGAGTCAAAATAATTCAACTAAAACATGAGAATCAATGAATCAAGATTTTTTTCCAATTAGATTTTGACATGTGTCATACAAATCTTATTTCTTTTTAACCTTATATATTTGTATTTATCAAGTAGATTATAAAAATTAACATATATAAAAAAATTAATTAGTTTCTAATAAATAATTCATTAAAATAATTAGTTGATAGGCATGGTCTATTCCTTTAAATATTGACTTTATTATATGTCTCGGTTTTGTTTTTTTCGTACAACCATTTTTTCTTTCCCTCTTCTCCTTTACGTTTATTAAGATGAATTAGGTTTCAAAATTTTCTCATTAGACTTAGGTTTACATACCCAAATCTTCAAAGATTATAATATTTTGCCTTTATATAACAAGTTTTTGTGCTCTCTCAATTTTCTCACCAAAAAATTTCAAACTTCAATAATCTCTTCCACATATTTTATTTCAGCTTTTTATTATAAAAAACCATCGATTACTCTCTTATTCGATAAAAACAACATATCTCAACATTTTCCAATTATTTTATTTTAGTAATTCATAAAAAAAAAGTAAATAAGCTACATATATACACGCTTACATATATTTTGATTTTAAATAGAAATAGATATGACAAAAAAAAATCAAACACGTTTTCTCATTAGAATATTAAATACACGTGTAAAAAACTTTTGAATAGAGTTAAGTTTACATATCCAAATCTTTAAGGATTATAATATTTCACCTTTATTTAAAAAAATTTGTACTCTCTCGATCTTTCCACCAAGCGATTTAAATTTTCAATAACCTCTTCTAATTTTTTTGTTTCCAATTAGCTTTAACCACATGTCAAAATAAATTTTTCCATTTTAAAAATATCTAATATCATTATATTTTGAAATCAGACTAAAAAATTGTACATTGTATTGTGGTTTTTTTAAAGACTTACCACGACGTAAACATCCTAAATATTGTAAAATTGATTTATGAGAAGAAAATTATTTTGAAAGTTTCTCATGTTGTGAAAATTATAAAAAGTAAGAAACCAAGTGATGAAATACATATAATTCATTTTTCATTGGAAGAAAGATAATACTTGATTCATAAGTGAAAAAAAAAAAATTCAAATATGATTAAAAATGTAAGTAAGTCTAATTCAAATAAAAATACGTAAATCGATTTTTCAGGAGTTAAAAAAAAAGATATATGAGCAGTTACATAATAAAAAGTAAATATAATTTAAATATGAATAGAAAAAACTAATAATTTAGAAATATGTAAAAAAAATAATTGAAAATTCAGTTAATATAAAAAAAGTAGGAGAATCAAAATCAATAAATAATTTTTTGGCTTTTTATGAGTGATTTCACATCAATGTCTTCAATCTTATTTTATTTATTTTTACGGATGATATGATTTTGTTTTCCATTTTTGTGCGGTTTATAAAATATTAAAGGAATCCAAATAATTCAACTAAAACATGAGAATAAATTCATCAAGATTTAAAAAATGAATTAAAAAGTAATATTAATTCAGATAGAATAGGAAAACTAATAATTTGAAAGTATGTGAAAAATTTAATTGAAATCAAATAATAAAATGATCAAATTAAATAAATAAATGTTAGACTTATGAATTAGTGGTTTTGCATAAGCGTTCTCAATTTTGTTTTATTATATTTATTTTTACGGGTGATTTAATTTTGATTTCTACTTTTAATTTATTAACTTTTTTTAGAGGTTATAAAATGTTAGATTACAACCCCGCATCCGATCAATCAAATTTTGACACGTGTAAATTTTTTTTCCAATTATATTTTGTCAAACAAATCTTATTTAAAATAAAAACTTATATATTTGTATTTATCAGATTATAACAAATAGAAATATGAGAATCAATTCGTCAAGATTTTGAAAAATATATATAAATATGAGTAACTACATAATAAAAGGTAAACCTAATTCAAATAGGAATATGAAAACTAATTATTTGAAAAATGTGACAAAATTTATTTGATGCGTCAAATGTTGTAATTAACACGATCGTGACATGTGTCAATCGGTCGATAAGATTTTGACACGTGGAAATTTTTTTTTTCAATTAAATTTAGCCATGTGTCAAAAAAAATCTTTAAAAAAAATCTAATACTATTATATTTTTCAGTTAGATTACAAAAAAGATTTCAATATATTATTTGAATATTGTGATTATACATATTTTATATTCATATTTATCTTTGCTTACGACCAAAAAAAATATCATTGCTTAAAATTAAATTATCATTTTTTTTAAATAAAAATTTTATTCACTAACGTTACTTAGAAAAGGGAATATGCTATTCTTTTTTTGGAAAAAAATAAAAAAGTCTAATTACCTAATGCTGTTGAAAAAAGGGATATATATATAATGAACATTGCATAACGTTTTCATGTTGTGAAATTATAGAAAATAAAAAAGTAAGTGATGAAATACTTATAATTCGTTTTTCATGGAAAGAAATATAATATTTCAATTCACAAAAGAAAAAGAAAAGTCAAAATATGATTAAAAAACATAAGTGAATTTAAATAGAAATATGAAAATCAATTCTGCAAGATTTTGAAATAGATATATGACTAGTTACATAATAAAAAGTAAATATAATCCATATAGAAATAGAAAATCAAATAATATAAGAAAAGTGGGAGAATCAAAATAAATAAATAATTTTAAGGTTTTTCTATCAGTGGTTTCACATCGACGTCTTCAATTTTATTTTATTTACTTTCAAGGATAATCTAAATTTTGTTTTCCATTTTTTCGTGTTTGGTTTCTTTTTTATGGGTTATAAAATATTAAAAAGTAAAAAATAATTCAAAATAGAAATATGAGAATATATTGATCAAGATTTTTTAAAAAATTAGATATCTGAGTAACAAAATAGCAAAAATTAAACCTAATTCAAATAGAAATCGAAAAACTAATAATTTGAAAATATGTGACAAAATTTATTTGGGAATCAAATAATGAAATAATCAAAATGAATAAATAATTGTTAGGCTTCTCAATCAGTGGTTTCGCATCAGCGTTCTCACTTTTATTTTATTTATTTTCATGGATAATCTAATTTTGTTTTCCACTTTTAAATGTTTTTTTCACAAGTTATAAAATATTATATTACAAATCCGCATATATGCGGGTCCTAAATCTAGTTTCTTATATAGCTTGATCAGATAAGGTCATTTAATTTTTTTGCTTTTGTTTTGCTTCATTTTTGCTTTATTTTTGCTTCATTTTTGCTTTAAAAAAATGCATACCTACGATTTTGAAAAGTCGCATACGACATGCGTATGGTAGAAAGTAGAGCCATAAAACCATTCAGAAGTAAAAGATGCATCTAGATAACTAATCATTGTATAATGCCGCTAAAAAAACAGCATAGGAGAGGATGTGAATATGGATCAAACCTCCTGTATATAGTTTTCACAAAAATAATTAAGGTAAAATAGTAGACAACTTACCTTTAGCTCTTTTAAACTTATTGAAATAAGGTAAATAACATGACTATGACGGTTTGACCATAAAAAAGGCTCAACATTTCTTCATATGTATATACAAGGCTCATAACAGTTTCTACCCGGTCAACATCAATTAAAAGCACATAAACCCATAAAAATTATGTGTTCTTTAAAAGATTATCTATTACTTGTGTGTTTTATTTGATAAAATATATTTTAAGCAATATTTGAATTACAAAACGTATCTTATAATCTAACATATACAACGATTAAAAAATTTATCTATATGATTATTATATTTTTTTTAAATAAACCCTATTGGCGCATATTTTTTAGAAAAACAAAAATATGACAACTCAACTTCTTCATCAACATCACATGTTATGATGTTTCTCAAATAGATGTAACGAATTGATAAATCAAGTGCAGAGTTTGTTTGACGAGACAAAAATTATGTAATGAATCTCAAAGATGAAGATGTTGCCCCTACGTAGGGTTGAACATTCCTTACAATAACAAGTGAGAATAGAGATTAATAACTCAAACTTCTAGTCCAACATCGTTTGACAAGACTATACATGATCAAGTATGGACTATTGTTTATAATAAGACGGATTATTTTAATGCATCATCGGAGAAGAAGAAAAATTTGGAGAAAAACATTAATATTGGAATTAATTTGTGTTGCATATAATTTTTTTTTTTCAATACATGTTTATAATATGTTTATAATCTATTTGTGTTTTCTTTCTTCGGATTATCTTTTAAGATTTAATGGATGCAGTTGCTAGTGGAAGATTGTACCAACATTTTAAAGTATTTCCAGTTCCCGGAAATGGTATATTGTCCTTTAGTATTTTGATGATGTCATGCACGATTAGTTCCAAATTTTCAGTGCCAAAAAGTTTTTTCCACATTGGAAACTCCTCTTTATTTTTCCCCCATTTCAGACATGTGACCATATGAAATTCTCTAAGGGAGAATCTCAGGAACTTACCTCTCAAATCTCTTTTTTTGTCTTCGTCACAAGTTGCCGTCACAGAATTGAGTGAATCAATTATGTCTAATTTGAACACCTTGCAACATGCAATGTGAATAGCTTCCCAAACTGAGAGTTGCATATCCGGTTAAACGCATCGATCCCTTTCAATGCCTCAACGACTACTCCGATAATATTGGGCTTTGCGTATATGTTCAGCCTTGCTCTAATTGGGTAACAATCCGCCACAAATAATAGTCTTGGAAGTTTCTAAGGTTGATCACGATCTTCTTCGCCATAATCATCCATGGACACTAATACCGAGCCTACAAAATTGAAATCGAAGTTTTCTACAGTTTTACAAATCTAATACAATAGAGGATTAGTCAAAAACAGTCAAATTTTAAGCTTTTATACTCGGATTATCCTGCAACTGCAAATCCGAGAAATCTTAACCACTCAGACGGTTAGGATTTCCAACGGATATTTGAAAATCAATTGGCTCGGCGATTACTTGACTGTTTTCCCTCGACACCTCCCCTTTTGATTGGTTAGAAGAGCTTCACTCTGTCTAACCTCCTTCATTTTAAGCTGATCTGTTGACCAGATTCATGCTACTATTCTGAAAATGGGTATTGGTTCCGATTTCAGATGCGGCGGATGCAACCCAGAACCTAGGTATATGAGTGTTTAAAGGTAGGCATTCGATCATTTGTTTTGGGTTTTAGGTTTTAGAAAATGTCGCATTCTGGTACAAATTTCATTTACGTTCATGTTGAATTTTTTTTTATTCGGTTCAGTTCGGATTGCCATTTGGAGATTTGGATAAAAAAACTAATAGCAATTTTTTTTTTTAGATAATTAACTAATTTTAATTAATTTAATATTATAATAAATGTAATTTTCTATATAATTAGTTATAAGCATTAATTTTTAATGAATTGGAGTCAGTTTAGTTAGTTTGGGTTTGATTCCATATACTATAGTTAATTTTCAAGTTATAAGCATTAATTTTTAACGAAATTTTTAACTAAATTTCGTTAAACTTTTTAATACCTAAATTTTTTTGTCATCTAGTTTTAATACATCCAACTAATTTTATTTTGCCTATTTTAGTAAATCAACTTTAACAATCTCGGCCTAGCGGAAAGATAATATGTCTGTTATCTTTTTATTTTTATACTAATATCAAATTAATATTTTAATCAAAAATAATAATAATAATTTTTTTTTTAAATCCCCAAAATCGGAAAAAATTCAAAAAATTATAAAATATCCTAAAATTGAAAAAAATATATATTTAAATTTAGATAAAACTTAAATTATAGTTTCAGTTTTGAATTTTTTTTTAAATTTAATTTGTAAAAATTTAAAAAAAATTTTAAATTACAAAAATTCGAAAAAAAAACAATTCTAATTATTTTACCCATTTTGTAATTTATTATTTCCGTTAGGTCGTGGGTAATTGTTAATGAAGTACATATTTGAAAGTTGATGTATTAAAATGGACAAAAAAATTAGTTGGAATAATAAACTTTATAACAAAAAAGTCAGAATATTAAAAAGCTTATAGAAATTTAGTTTATGTATTTTTATTGAATTTTTTCTTTATAACCTTCAAATTACTATAAAATTCAGGTAGTTTTTTTGGGTCAAACCGCTAGTTTAATAATAAAATTGGGCTTGAAAAAGAACAATTTTAAAGCCTTTATAGCTATGGCCTCAGGAGAGATAAACTGGAAACATATAGAATTGAAGAATTTGGTAGTCTCCAGGTTATCACACTCTCATCAATTAGTATGATTTGGTCAATAATTGTGCTTTAATCACCTGAGCATCTAAGCCATTCTTTTGCGTTTGTGACGGCTTTAAGGAGATTCAATTAGGTTTACTAAGGCTTTTCTGACCATCCATAGTTTCATAAAATCTATGTTTGATTTGAATAATTGAGAGAGAAATTACATTCTATTTGTGACAAATCATAAGATTGTAACAATTTTGTCAAACCGAGCCAAAATGACAACAAAACATCAAATTTTCTTTTCGATTAGCTACAAAACAAATAAGTAAATAAACAATTTCAGAATCTTAATCGTAACAATCAACATCTTAGATTTAATCTAATCTTTCACTTCTCATCTTTATCAACTGCTAATGATAAGATTAAATTTGATAAAAGATATCAATCCTTTAAAAAAAAACACAAGATTGTGATTTGATTTAGAGACATATAGGCACCAATAAGACACATAGTTGCTCATGAACAAAGGAGCAAATTGCCTGGAAAGGAGCCCTAAAAAATTTAATCTACGAGAAAGGTATCTTGAAAACAACATATGATATTCTCATTTCTTAATATCCTTTCTCTTCAAATCACAATTACCCAAAACTAACAAAATTTATCGAACATGAATCAAAAAAACATGTAAGAAACTCGGTAAGCAGATGAATCGACCGGAGAGATCTAAATCTCTCTCACGACCACCGGCCAGATAGCTTCTTAATCGATTTAGCTACAGCCAAATTGGAATCAAGAACAAGGATATATATATATATATATATATATATATATATCGAATCCTTCCCTTGGTACAATGTAGCCACATCAAAGTCTAAACCCTAAATATGCTATAGAATCGAAAGAAACAATGACGAAACCCTAAACCCTAGTAGGCGTCGTGGAGAAGAAGAGATGATGAAGATTAGATTGTTGAAGCGATGTTTATATATAGAGAGGACATCAGGGGTATAATCGTCTTTTTAATGAGCGTTTCTAGGTTTAGCCAAGATCCTCTTTGAGAAAGAGAGTCTTTCACTGGAAGTTATCTAGTGCAAGTAGGCGTATTTTAAGTCTAGTAAGACTACCCAATGAGTAACGTACACGTGTACTTACGTTAAGTGAAAGTCTCTATCAGGAAGAGAGAGTCTTCTTCTTCTTCTTCTTCTTCTTCTCAAAACAAAACTGAGATCTGAAGAAAGACGAGACGAACAAATATTTTTTCTTAATCTGGAAAATAAAGTTTAGAGATTTGAAAAATTGGATTTTGATCAGTGAATCAGCGATAACGAGTGGGTTATGGAAGGAGTTGGAGCTCGGTTAGGGAGGTCTTCGACTCGGTACGGACCGGCGACGGTTTTCACTGGTCCGGTGAGGAAATGGAAGAAGAAGTGGGTTCACGTTTCTTCCTCCATCAAGAAAGACAATAACACCTCCGCCGCAGCATCCGCCGTCGTTAACGGTGGTTCGGCTTCAGACGGAAGTAATGGATCACATTTGTTGCTTTATAAGTGGGCACCATTGTCTCAGGGGAGTAACGGTAACGGAAACGGGAATGAAGATGGTAAAAGTGAGAGTAATTCTCCGAGCGACGAACCTGTGGCTTCGGCGGCAGAAGATCCTCCGCGGCGCAGATTCAAATACGTGCCGGTTGGTTTTTGGTGTTCAGTGCATTGTATTGCATTGAATTGAGCTATGCGGTTTTTGCTACGAGTTTGATTGCTTAAGTGATTTCAACGGTGATTAGGGTTTTAATCGTCTCTGTTTTGCCTTAAATCGAGGATTAGGGTTTTGAGTAGTAGAGATTTGGGAATGATTAGGGTGCAAAATGGATTATCTAAGTAGAGCTGTGTTATGGGGTTTATCAGTGGTTGAAGTTGATATGTCTTTTTTCATGGAATGTTTTAAAATTTTCTTTAAAACTTTGAGGTTTAGCAAGAAAGTTTATGATCTTGGCATAAAATATTGGAGTTGCTGTTTGCAGAATGCTTGAATCGTCTTGGTTAGTATTAGTCACTGTGATCCATTTTAAGTGAAGTGTTGTTAAATGTTGCAGATTGCAGTACTTGAGGAACAGAAGAAAGAAATTACCGAAATTGAGGAAGACGACAAAGTTGAAGAGGACGACAAGGTTGAGGAAGAGAACAAGGTTGATGAGGACACAAGTGCAGCAGAGTTGAGTGAGAAGAAAATGGAAGTTGAGGAAAAACCTGACATGAATGATGTTCCGATGGAAGATAATCAGGTAAAACATTCAACCTCAAGAAAATTCTGCTCCATTACACTTTAGGTTTCTTGTGAATTTTCTTGTTTATGTTGATTCATTGATGGATTGCGGACCTGTTTCTTAGAGCCTAAATGTCGTTTCTTTTCGTAGGTTTGTTTAAAAACTGATTCTTTATCTTTACCATTATGACTACTAAGAAACTTCCTTGAATTTTTGGATTCTAGACTTGTTGATTTGTTCTCTCGCCAGTTATTGTAAAACTTGTCTTATTTCCCTTAAATCCTTTGTCTCCATCCGGGAAATTTGAATACCCGAAAAGCCGATTTTTAAGAAGTGCATTACAGAATGCTTGTGATCTTTTGTTATTACGTAAAGTAGATACTGAACCTCTCGTCTGTTTCTTATTAGCAGGAGGAAGAAAAAATAGTGCGGCAAGATCTAAACGAAAGCACTCTGGATATAGGACTGAACCTAAATGCAAACGATGCGGATTCTGAAAACAACTCGAAAACAGACGAGCCAGTAGAAGAGTGATCAACTGAGGGCATTGCATTCCTTGCAACTCGGGTTGGTTTCTTCCTGCTCAAATCTCAAGGTCATTAGGAACAAAGACAATACAGAAAGAAGTCGTTAGAGATGTCCAAATTTTTCCTTTACTGGTTCTGTTCGTCCATGGCTTCTTCCTTTCATTGTCGATAACAAGACTCATTGATTCGGAACTGAACATTCATCAATTCATAGAGAATTCTTGTTTTTTTTGTCTTGACTTTTAATTTGTTTAAACATTCAGAACATTTGATTTCTTTGTGGAGGGCTCAATGATTTGCTTTGAAAGCAGTAGCATATGAATGAAGCTCTTAACCTCCTTTATCATTAGAACAAATAACAGACGGGAATACTTAAAAAACCTTGGAAAATGATTTCGTAATCCGACCCAGATCATCTGGGAATTCAAAGAAAATCAAATATCTTGGACTAGATTTTCAAACACAAGCAAGATGATATCTCCAGTTTTCCTCTGATGGGCTCATCTTCTTCGTCATAATCATTCTTTCGCAACAGCAGGCTCGGCTTCAGTTGCAAAATCGTTTCTGTAAAGCAAAACAAGTACATCAATTTGTCAAGTGAGATCATAAATACCCGATGCGAATTTGAATCATCAAAAGTTTTAAGTTAGATGACTAATATCACCAGTATATTAGTACAACCGAGTGCTCATAGCAAAAAAGATTCCAGCATATTGCATGTAATGTAAGAAGAAATTGGATGTTCTATGGATCTTACTTTATTTTACGAACAAGCTGGTATATGCCTGTCCCCGCCATAGCAACATTAACGCTAAAGAGATTCCAATTTTTCTGTAAACAAAAGTCGTAATCAAAGAAGTCAGATAAACCGCGAATCCAATCAAGAATCGTTACTAAAGCAATGCGACAAGAGGAGTGTGAGGCAACTCACCGGAGTGATGACCATGCTGTAGCGAGACCAGATAACTCCAGTGCATGTAACCGCTAAGAGATATCAGAGAAAACTGTAAGAGCATTGAGGCATGGCAAGACAATGAAAGCAATCAAGATGGTAGGAGAACAAAAAAAAAAGGTAACTTGGGTACAAATATGGAGAATGTAAGCTTTAAAACTCCACACATATTGATACTGAGCTGCGAACTTGCGCGTGCACATGAAGATGAAAGATTAGGAAATAATAGCCCAAGAACACATTAGTAAGGATTAGGATATGATACCGATTTGTTGAGGGTAAGAAATTTTCTCTGGAGGTTTAGCAAAATCTGCAATGTTAGCAATGCTGATTCCCCACTTGAACGTCGGTGCCCAGAAATGAACTGAGAATGACAAAAAAAAAGAAGTCCATTCACCAAAATGATTCAACCATTACAAAAAACTTTGATCAAGCTACTAAAAACCACTTGTTTGATTTCAATATATCGAAAAAAAACACGAGTTAGAAGTTGGATAACAAAAAACTTATTCTGATCTGAGAAATGGGTAACGGGAAACTTAAATCAAACTCCAAGGATTATCACAAATTTATCACACATGGAAACTCAATACAAAGGAAAAAAGTGATTTTTCTCTTTTGTAACATCAAAGTTTTTACATTTTCATGGATCATAGCAACATATCAATCCAATCCTCGAATTTCAAAAATCGTTGTACAGACAAAAAAAATTTGTTATCATCTCCAATACTAATCGAAAGTCAAAATTCACCAAAAGTGAGCAAATCAAGATTCACCAAAGTTGAGGAAATCCCAAGACGATTTGATTGCGCAACAATCGAAATTCAATTATCAATTCTCACAGAACATAGTAAAAATCGAAACTGATGAAGAAAGAAAAAAAAGCTAAATCTTGGTCGAAAGATGTGAAAGTATGTCGGAATTTGGACTCAACTGGTTTTAGGTCCGGCAGGGTGATTCCAGAGAGCTTGAAGCTTCGAAGTCGCCATTGATCTTCTCTTTTCCCCAAAAGGATGCTCCAAATCCTCACCAAACCAATCGTCGCTTTCTTGTCTCTCCCGAGATTCTCCTTCCTCGGGTCTCTCTCTCTCTATGGCTAAAAATACTAACCAAGGGCTGCAACTAAATACGATGGCGTTTTATAACGAGGGTATTTTAGTCATTTTATTCCTTTCCCCAGAGGGACTTTTGATCTTGTGAAGTCGTCGTCGCGAAGACTTTCAGAGAGGTCGCTACCATAGAAATGGCGATTTTAACATAAGACGATCGTTGTTAACTCAAGATCACGCTATTGAGCATTGCTTTCTTATTCACGGAAACCAGAGGCTATGGCTCGAACCTTCATCTTGTGGCTTCACGGGTTGGGAGATTCTGGACCTGCGAACGAGCCCATCAAGGAAGTCTTCAAATCACCGGAGTTGAGGAACACTAGGTGGCTCTTCCCTTCTGCTCCATACAATCCTGTTTCCTGCAACAGTACGATCGATTTGATTTTGATTTGTAATCATGTTGGTGTTTTTTGGTCTTGTGGGTTTCTTCGTTCATGGTTTTATGGTTTGATTTGGGTTAAAGGGTTTTGTTTTATTTGCCTTGAGGGGAAGTAAAGTTGGCAACTTTTTTTTTTTAGGTCTCGTCTTCATTCCATTAGAATTTAGAATGAGTCGACTCTGGTTTATCAGAACTTGGCTTAGCCGTCTAAGTTGTTCCTTGTTGTGAAGGAGATTGCCACTTCTGTTCATTCGAAAGAGATTCCTAATGCTATACACATAATTTGATTTCTTTGTGGTATCTGTTGGTTTCATGCCTCTTAATCCAGTCAAGCTCCATTTGTCTCTGAATGTCTTTCTTTTTGTTTTCTTGTGCAGACGGTCGCGTGATGCCTTCTTGGTTTGATGTCCCTGAACTTCCTTTTAGAGCGGTATTACTTCTCTACTTGATCGAACATTTCTTATGATGTGTCTTGGCAACACTTTCTAAAACTGGTAGCTCCAGCCTTGTCTTGTTAAACTCTATGACGCAATATCAGAATCATCAGCACTTGTTCAGCAGATTTTAATACATAAAAGTTACATATTTGATGTGTCGGCATAGAATCTCTTGAACATAACTTTTACAAATACATGAATGATGTGTTAGGGCTCTCCAATCGATGAAAGCAGCGTGCTTGAAGCGGTTAAGAATGTGCATGCCATTATAGACCAGGAGATTGCACAAGGCACAAATCCAGAAAATGTGTTCATCTGTGGATTAAGCCAAGGAGGTGGTTTCTCTTTACCATGTGTTTTCACTTTTGTTGTGGCTCTTAATAAGATTTTTATGCAGGTGCCTTAACCTTGGCTAGTGTTCTCCTTTACCCAAAGACTCTTGGAGGAGGTGCAGTCCTTAGCGGATGGGTTCCATTCAGTTCTTCGATCATCAGTCAGGTTCCCGAAGAAGCTAAGAAGGTTCATCACTTGTGTTTCTTATAAAGAAGGAACATCGATTGCCGTGACTGGTTTTGGCTTCCTGAGTCTTAAGATTTTGCATATTGCAGACACCAATATTGTGGTCTCATGGCACTGATGACGAGCTCGTGCTCTTTGAAGCTGGTCAAGCTGCTCTTCCTTTTCTCGAAGAAGCGGGTGTGACCTGTGAATTCAAGGTATAATAAAATCAAACTCTTTTTAGATTTGGTTGACATGGATATATTAATTCGAAAGTTTCTCTTGTGACAACCTTGGAAACAAAATGCCTAAGAGAAATCCAATGTACCAAACAGTCTCTTCTCTTTGTTGTTACAATATACATCTGAAGAGATTTGTTTATATGCAGTCATATCCGGGTCTCGGACACTCGATCAGCAATAAGGAGCTGCGATATCTAGAGTCATGGATCAAGCGACGACTGCAGAGTTCTTCGACTACTTGTCTTCATCTTAATTGCCTTAAAGCAATCTTCCACTCAAGGTAATAAATATACCATAGTCTTGGTTCGGATCTGGTTTGTTCTGGAGTCTGCTTCCAGTATCTCGGAGGACCGGTTTCAGTTTTGTTTGGTTATTGAATGGGTTACGTTGTTGCTGAATTGAAACATTTTTTGGTTGTACTGATATGTGAAAAATATATGCATAACATTGAAACATAATGAATATTGAGCTTTACTTAAACATCCAGACATAAACATAAGAAAAAACCAAGTAATAAAAAAGGTTGCATTGTATCACAATTTAAAAACACCAAAGAGCTTCGTCTTCTTTTAAGAGAGAGAGAGAGAGAGAGAGAGCCTTCTAATCCGAGCTTTTTTCTTATGTTTGTGTCTGGATGTTTAAGTAAAGCTCAATATATATGAATATATGATCAAAGTCTTATCTCAAACCTCAATTTAAGATCCACAAAAGCTCTTAAAAATACCATAACCAGCAAGAGTTTACTTCAACCAAACTAAATAAGATCTGTCAAAAAAACAAGAGAAACAAAGGAATAGAGTATTAGCTGTAAGCAAAACCGGGGTTTTAGTCTTCTTCCTCTCCCTCGTTCTCGGCGATGTTGAAGTACCTCAACTCATAGAGGTTACGGTCCTTGTTGGCAGCAATTACTCTGAGCCAATCCCTGACATTGTGCTTCTTCAAGTACTTCTTGGTCAAGTACTTGAGATACCTAAAAGAAGAATTACAATCACTTACTATGAGGTACTAAGAATGAAACAGGATGATCACAAACAAGTCCAAATCTAGAGGAAGACGCCAGAAAAAACCGAGCTTGGTCAAGAATTATTTATACCTTTTGGAGAAGTGGCCATCAGAAGTGACAGTGATCTTGTTCTTGTCACGGGTGATAGTTACAGAATCGCCGAGTGCACCAGCTTTGCCGCCGACTTTGATCCTCTCCTGAAGAAACTTCTCGAGGGAAGCAATCTCCATGATCTTGTCATCGACAGGTTTGGAACAATCAATGGTGAAGGAAACTCCCTTCTTCTTCCCCTTGGCAACAGCTGCACTTCCACCACGACTCATTTTTCCTCTGTACAAATCCAAAAAAACACAATCCATCCTTAAGAGTATTGTTCATAGATTATTGAAAATGTAAACATACCAATACACATATAAGCATTTAAACATGGCTTTTAACATAGACGGATAACCAAATCCTAAATACATTATTCCCCATTTTCAACAACTCAAAACCCACAGCGAAATCAAATGATAATCGAGACTTGTTCTATGCCAATTTCTACCTAACCTCGTCAATTACACTCTCAATAGACGAAACAAAAGCTAGCTCAACCAAAAAAAACTATAAGTTACTTCTTTTCTTCAATCTTCAAATCTCGAGAATCTATAACAGAGATCGAAAGAGTGTTCCACTATAGAGAGTTTGTCAGAGCGTACCTTGAAGGAACAAACCAAACCCTAGAAGGTGGAAATGTCTGAAGAGACGAGTCGCCGATTTTAACTTCTTGAACGAGGAAAGAAGGGAACAAAGATCTCTAGGGTTTTTGAGGTCTTGTAATTTTCTCTATAAATAACGTTGACCTCCCCAAGTTTTCTTTCAATCTCAAAAAAACCCCAAAACTTTCATATATTGTATACCAAGTTACCAACAAATGAAACTTTTCTGGTAACCACCAACCAATGCTAGTTTTATTTATTTATTAATTATTGGTTTATTTTCTGTATGGCTCTCTTACAAATTTGTATTCCGTATGCAATTTACAACACATAGTTTAACAACACAACAATCTTTCTTGAAAGTATCAAAAGAATGATACAATGATAGTGTATAAAACTCTATAAATTAATAATGTCAGAATTTTGATATTTTAGATAAATTAATAATTATTAATTTAAAGAATTTTTTAAAAAATTTATAAATTTTAAAAATTTCATTTTCTTTGAAATGAGAGACAATAGTAAATTGTTTCCAACACTGCAAAATTCGTTTAAGGGATTTCATATCAAGAAATTTAGAAGATTAAATTTAGAAATTTAGTGTATAAAATTCGTCTTTGTTGATTCAATTTTATATTAAAATCTCATTACCGTAAATTTTGTATTAAGATATTCATTATCTAAATGAATATTGGGTTTTTGATTCTAAAAGTTGCAAGTACTAAAAGAATTGTAGATATAGTTGATAAAATTTGAAGTAATTTAGTACTATGATATTATTGCTGTAAAATTATTCTTTATTTATGACGAAACAAAATTTTCAGTTTTTGAGATTAATGTTTCATTTTATTCTGATATTCGTATTTTTTTTTAAATAACGTGTTTTTGTAAAGGAAGACACGTACAGTAGTAAATTTCTCTTAAACCAGAACGGTTAAAGAGACAAAGGTTTATGAGAAATCCTCTTTCTCTTTTCTTTATAAGAGAAAGGTTTATGAGAAAGCCTTCGCTTTCCTCTCTCGATTGAAGTTACGTATTCACGTTCTGTTTCAACGATAAATTGCAGTGACTTATTAATTTGATTCGAATGTTGGGTTTGTAATAGCATTTGTAGACACTATCTTCTTTTTAAACTCCACTTTCAGATTTCAAAATCCCTAAGCATAGTAGTAGGCTTTGTTTTTGAACGGATCTTTTTTGTTTTGTAAGGTATTGTATTTTTTATTATGTGTTTTTCTTTTGTAAGATTTGGTAATCTCTCACATTTATTTGGATTAAAAATCTGAGGGTCAATATTGAGGTTGAAAAATGAATCCAAAGGAAAATACAACTACACTATCTTTGATTAAGCTAAAACTCATTGTCTTAATTGGCTTCTTAATTACCTATGTTGCATTATATGTAATTGACGTAATAGCCTCTGTTCTTGTGTAACCTTCTCTTCTCTTTTGTTTTGTGCGTCGAATATGCCTTAGGGATTTGAAGCTTGATAACACACTGGTCGATGGGATCCCTACTCCGCTTTTAAGAATCTGTGATTTTGGTTACTCTTAAGGTTTGCACTCCTTCATTTCCCTTTTCTTCTTTGCTCAGTTTGTCTCAAACCTCAACCAAAACACATGAGGGATGCGACCTTTTGATTCATTAGAGGTTTGCGAGCTGGACCGCCTACAAAAAAGAAAAACGCAAACATATTTATTCAATTAGAACCCAAAAAGAATATGAGACCGATTCAAAACGATAGAGGTATTCAAACAGAGCTATTCAGTTCATCAAGGAATATATGTAGTCTTGCAATGGATTTAGTCGCCTCTTGTTTCCATTGCCTCTTTGTGGTACTTGTCCAATTCATCATCAAGATCCTCTGCAAATTCCTTTTCATCGCGTCCTCTTCCACTGCCATGACCACCACCTCCTCTAGTTCCCCTACCACTTTATATGAGGTCGCCCCATATAAATGTCTCTTCCTCTTAATCTGTTGCATAACAAGTTATCCAAAATATTTAAGACGACTATAAAGGGTTCATGTAATCAACCTATCAGAATCTACTTAGCTGACTCCAATCTAATTAAAAAGTCATTTAACCAAGATACTAACTCTAAAACAACACATAACCATCTCAATATAAGTCAATGCACCAAGTTGGACAAGATCAACAGACACAAAGTGATCATCATATCTACCAGAATTTGAACCTAAACAAACGCATTGATACATAATTTTAACTTTTGATCAAAGAATTTGGTTTGAAGACCAAAAACCTGCAAAAGACGAACATGATTGCCTTCCTTGTCGACTAATTCGCTAACGACAAGGCCCAACATGAAATCGGATAACTTCTCGTAATCAGTCAATACGCTCCAAACCAAATCAAGGGTAAGCTTGTTCCACATCTCTTAGATGGGTCTGATTGAAATCTGAAACCAATCAATCGCAGAGGAACAAGAAGCAGAAGATGCTTTGCAAAATTTTCAGCTTTGCGAATACAAAGGAGAATTACAAATTTGGATTGTCTTCCTCAGAGCATCGGCGACGGAAGCCAAGAAAGTTACAGAGGGTTAAAAACGATTATGTGGACAATTTTTGTATGATCTGTATTAATAAAATGTTCTAATTGGATGCGAAGAAAATCATTGGTTAAATGAGTTGGCAGCTCCAAAATGCTTAAAAATGCTAATGTGTTCTTCCCAGGAGAAACACGTGTGTATTAAAGTATTGATTGATTAATTGATTATTGATCATTGAAAAAATAGTAGAGATTTTATTGAAGTATAGTAAAAATACATATCCCTAACTGGGAAAATGACCTATTTCCCCCTCAGAATTTCCATATAACAACAGATGTACACAGAGTTTAGACTTCGGTCTATTTCTCCACAAAAACAAAGTTCTATATTTATTTATATCCGAATTGAAACTTCCAAGTCTCAGAAGACACAAACGTTGGTTTTATCGATTTAAGACATAAACTGGATACTAAACCACATAAACTCGATACCAAACCAAATTAAAACCCGACCGGCTTCGATCCGACCCGTAAACGACCCGACCCATTTTCTTCATCTTCTTTACCCGATTTCGCGACATACTAAAAATTTGTGTTTAACGATTTGACTTATCTGATTAAGATTTTCAAACTCGAAACCCTAAAAAATGTAAAGATCGAGAGAGAAGAGAATATGTACTCTTTGTAGCGATGATAGGAATCACCACTCCATCATTAAGTTTGTAATTTAGATCTTAGAAGAAATCGATTTCAATAATCATTTTTTCATCTGTGCTTGATTATCATAGGTTTGCTCATTAGGGTTTCACTTTGTTTTGTTTTGTTCAGTCTAATCACAATCGGAAGCTATGGATGAAGCAGAACAATTATGTTTGGCTGCTAAAACCCGCGATTTGAAAAAGGTGAAAACTTTGATTGATTCTGGCACCGACGTTTCGTATTTCGACCGCGACAGTCTAACGCCGCTAAAATCGATAACGCCGAGATCGTATCTACTTTGCTCGAATCCGGAGCTCCATGGAACGCTTTATCTCCGTCAAATCTCTCAGCTGGAGATTTCGCCATGGAAGAAGGAAACCAAGAAGCTTTTGATCTACTTCTCAAAACCGGAATCCAGTCTGAGCTAATCTTGGGAACAATCACAAGAAAAGAAACCAAAAACGAATACTCGAATCAAGAATATCTTCAAGATCGAGTTAGTTTCAGCGAAGACAAGTTGATGAATAACGAAAGCAAAGGTGTACAGATGGCTTGGGAAAAACCATTAATGGAAGCTCACGCTAAAGCAACTTGCATCAATGGTGGATCAATTCTAAACATTGGATTCGGTATGGGACTTGTCATTTTCCACTTGACCAGGTTTAAGGTTTAATTGGGTCATAATCCGATTTAAAGCCGGTTTTGTTTGGTATGTAATTGATTAATATTAGATTGGTAAACAGTAAAACGAAATTAATCGGATTTATGTGGAAATTGAATTCGAGCTTTGAATTCGGGGGAAAATTGAAATTTAATTTTCATTCTGTGGAGAAACTGGAATTTAACTTCCAACTGGTGGAGAAATAGACCGAAGTCTAAACTCTGTGTACATCTGTTGTTATATGGAAGTTCTGAGGGGAAAATAGGTCGTTTTCCCCCCTAACTCAATAAACTCAATAATCAAACCGGGGTATTGGACAAAGCGAAGAAAACCGCGATCACCATTATTCACATCTCCATTAGGCCTGCACATTAAGGGTATTGGGTCAGGTAATAGCGGGTAAGGGTCGGGTACGGGTAGTTCGGGTATTTAAAACTATTACCCAAAGTATACCCGTAAAAATAAGGGTCGGGTAATTCGGGTATCGGGTAGGGTAAGGGTAATTTGGGTACCTAAAATCAATACCCGATTAATACCCGAACTTTCAATAAAACGGGTAATGTTCGGGTAATTCGAGTAATCCGGATAATTTAGTATTTAGATTAATATTTTTAAAACAAACACAATAAAAATTAAGAAATAGTCTTCGTAACGCCAAAGTTGCATATACATATATAAGTTGATTTTTACAAGACTCCTGCAACTATAAGTCATTATCCAAAAAACAATTTGATTATCAAATTTAATCCTAATCCAAAAATGTATTTTACTATCCAAAAAACAATAGTGATTTTACCTTTTTTTTTGCCGGAAAAACTAATTCACTTTTTTTTTTGCCCGGAAAAACTAAAGTTTGACTGATTTGGGAAATTTAGTTTTAGGAAATTTAGCTAATATTTAACTAATTATATTAAATTTTAATTTTTAAAATTTTCAATTACCCAAACGGGTAATTGGGTACCCTAAATAATTACCCGACCCTTACCCTTACCCGTCAAAATAAATTATCACTACCCAAACGGGTTTTGTCGCTTACCCTTACCCAAAAACTTAGCGTAATTTGAGGCGGGTAAGGATTGGGTCAGGATACCCGACCCAAAATGGGCAGGCCTAATCTCCATAGCTGTCCTGAAACTCCCAGTAATGAGTCCCATGCTCGTCAACACCCCAACCTGTTTAACAGCATCACGTGATAATTTTCTAAATTTAATTTCTTTTTATATCTAAATTTCATTTTTTTCTCAAGTTAAAATTATTCTCCTTGTTAAAAGTTCGATAAAATCATGGCGGTAACTGAAATGCCAATTTTCTGATAAATAAGTGGGATAAACCATTCATGAAAATCCCACTAAATAATCACCAGTAATATTGAAGAAAAAAAAAACAAATTGATTCCACAAAGTCTGTGGGATAAATGAAGACTCACGTTAATTGGACCAAGATAAATCTGATTTGAGCCACAATTATGTTTTTGTTCTATCCTATTTTTGTGTTTACATATATCTTACTCAAATATTTTTGAAATGGTCAAAATTTCTTATTTTCTGGTAATAGTTCTTTCTATTATTTTCAGATTTAAAGATTTCCTTACACTATTATAAATTGGTATATGATTTAAAAAACTAGAATAATGAAGTTAATTTTGTAATATATTTTTAAAAATGTTTTAAATAAAATTTATTTTAGTATTTGTATGCCTTTTTAATGGGAGGTAGGAAATACCCTTTAACATCATCGTGTGTGTAGGAAGCTTGCAATCATAAGTCTGCTAAATATTTTTCCCATTCCTCATCTGTTGGTTTATATATATCCTACAAAAAAAAATCAATTATGGTCAAACCAAACTATTAACTACAAAGAAAATATTCAAAACCCATGAAATAAAACCAGAAACTGAAAATCACAATAAACTACTTACAAATTCATTAGGGTTAGTCTCGTTATAGCTGTCAAACCAAATGACAACGGCTGCAAGAGGTGCATACTCAAGTTGAGATTTAATGAATTCGTTCCCCAAACTGTCATCGCAATCAACAACAGCCACCGGTCACTATTTGCATCAGGTGAGATGGGGTTAGGTCAATCTTTGGTAAGCTAAATCTGTCTTTCCATAGTGACCGGGACCAAATACATTCGATCGTTTTCATCTTCCAAGGACATGATTGGTGATAAAACTTTTATTTTGAGGTATCCAGTACAATTCCAAAAAAACTATTAATGTCTAAAACGTGTCATCAATCCATTGAAAATTTGCAGAGATTGCCAGGATCAGAGAAAAGTTAACCTATTTCTTTGTGAAATGATACAAAGATATATCAGAGATCCTCAACTTCAGGTTTATTATTTTAGGTCAGTGTGTTAATTGCTTTCTTTGTGAAATGATACAAAGATATATCAGAGATCCAATATCTGATTCGAAATCCGGATATCTTTATAGTGCAATTCTAAAAAAATATTAATGTCTAATACGTGTTATGTTTTGATGTCATTTTATTGATCTAAAATCTATGTTTTGTACTGTTTTTGTACTTTTGATGATTCGAAACTTTTGTCCAAATTCCATGACATTTTTAATTGGTATTCGTCGCTCAATGTGATTAGTAAATTTAAAGTGTGTAAACTTGAAAGTATTGTTAAAATGCTAATAACATTTAAAAGAAAATCAAAAGATAACAAAAAATTTCATCAACATTCAACACAATGCATATAATTGAGATAGATTTACCGTAATGTACAAATAATTAACAAAATATCTTAATTTCAACATTTTTTTTTTAAACTAAGAAGTTTTGTGACTGAAAATCTATATATATTTTTTCGGAGTTGAAAAAAAAAAATTGAATCTAGTTTCTATCGTTTTGGCGGCATGGCCGAGAGGTAAGGCGGGGGAGAAAACCAGAGCATTTTATATGGTTCCTTTCCAAGTGCCACTCGAAACAGTGAACTCTAAACTTTGTCTGAGATACTTTACTTGTTGAACTAATGTCTCTCGGTCACCATTGCATTTGAAACACGTCTCCAATCGTTGCTGGTGTATTTACGAACACCGTCAATGAGGGAACGTCCTCCACATTAGTCCACAAAGCCACCATGATAAAAAAGTTAATTATTGATGTGAGAGTCTGATTTGATTTGATGAATAGAGTAGTACTTAGTTATATAGTAGAGAGGGTAACGGTAAAAAAACAACAAAATAGCTGTTGAGGTCCAAAAAAAAGTTTAGGGTTTTTTTTGGGGTTAAACTTTTAAAATAACGGTTAAAAAAACAACAAAATAGCCGTTGGATTCAAGAAAAGGTTAGGGCTTCTTTTGGGTTAAAATAAAATCAAAATGGTTTGGAAATTTTTTTGTTTTTAATTTCTTCTTTTTTTGTAAAATACTCTTGCATCAAAAAAAAACAAAAAAACCTACGTTACTTACTTTTTTTTCCGAGGATATCATCATTTAATATTTCTTAAATCTATATTATAACAAGAGGCCAGCATTTTCTAGGGTGTGACACATGGCATTCTGTGGGATCGACATGTGGCACCTTGAAAAATAAAAAACCAATAAAAAAGGGAAAAAACCCCCAAAAAAAATTACCTCGCGATTCTTTGATCTTGACGATGAGTTCGAAGCTGCTTCTCAGGGTTTCAAAGATGATTCGTCTATTGATTGCGATCCTGATGATTTCGATGTCGATGATGTTTTCTCCGATTTGAAACCATTTGTGTTCACCGCGACTCCGAAACCCGTCGTCTCCTCCGTGGAAGGTAAATATTTGGGGATTTAGTTTTAGTTTTGAGCAATTGATTTGGGTCGAAGTTAACTTATCGATTCGATTTAGCTCTGTTCAAAAATGGTTCCTTTACTATGAAATTGAAAGATCAGATTTTGGTTTTGAGTAAGAATCCCAACATAGTCCCTTCTTCGAAAATTTCTTACAATTATCACTATTTCACCACTCCCTTTTTCCGGAACCCAGACACCATGGGGACATGCAAACAAATCAACATCCATCAAATCCCCTACCACTTTCGATCTCTGTGAATTGAGTGCTCCATTCCGTTGGCTATGGTTATGCAGTTCATCCCATATTACTTTCTGAATTGGTAAACGGTAAGTGAAGGGCACTACTAAATTGAGGGTGTTTCCTTAAAAATCATATAATTTTCGGCCTCGAATATACGTAATTCAACTGCAACCCGTTTTGTAATACAATTGCAAATCAAAATTTTAGTTTGCCGTCCTTGTTTCTCTTTGTAAAAATATCATCTTCATATTATCTCTCAGTTTTCTCAGATCAGTTTCAGTTATATTTTGTGGATCTTCTTTCTCTTTGTGCTAACTTATTTACAGGGGAATCAAGTGTCACGGTTTTCGCATTTTTAGTAAGGAATGACTCATTATTGATATTTTTGATTCATTTCCTCTAACCTTGTCTTGATTCATGGCATGTTGTATCGGATTCAATGAAATTCGATGTGCTTTATGCACACTTTCGTTTGTATTCAGATTTCATCTCCATTACTAAATCCGATACCAGTTTCCTACATGAAACATGGATATAGTTGTCTACTAAAACCGGAAAGTGTTGTTATGCATTTTTTTGCTAGATATATGTGATCGTTCTGATTACTTTTTGCTAATCTCGAATTATTTCTTTCAACTGCATTAAGTTTTTTTTGGTACATATATTCATTCAGTATTTTTTCCTTTCCCAAATAGATATAAAAGGATCGGATTATCATTTTTCGGGGTTGTTAATTTGACATTCTCATTGACTGTCAACCATTATAACTCAATCACATTTTTCTCTGCGCTGCGTTAGCAATCTGCCTTAACTTGAATCATCTAGACTTATTCAGAATCATTGTAGTTTTAGAAATTTATACATGAACAACTAAGTGTTCATTGATATTTGCTTTCTTTTCTCACTAGAATTGATAACCTTTTCGTAATAATTTTCAGGAAAAGATGAGCAAACTTAAAAGCATTCGCAGTAACCTTTTTGTGTTCGTGGGGATGTATGCAGAATAAGTACGCACGGGACCGAAGTTAGTCGAGCTTTGAATAACAACAAAGACTGAGACGTATACAAGAATTTAGTTTACAATGTTGGAGAAACTGAAAATTAAAAAGATCAAGATGGCAGAGATGCTGAAAGAAAGGAGAAGCTGTTTAAGAACGATGTAAAGATGAGAGACGCTGAACAGGAGAAGCTTAAAGTAGAGTTAAAAAAGTACATAAAAAGAAAGGACTCAAACCTAGCATGGTACAATCTCTAAATCTACTTTTCACTTTCGATTTAAATCATTGACATTTCTTATTGGTCATTTGATTTTGACTTGATAGTTTATTCCTTTTGTATCTATGGCTTAATATTAGTTTAGTTGGAGGTTTGCAAATAGGACGAAGATTGATTTTGGATTGGTTCTTCTTGTGTGAATGATATACTGTTAAGGGTGTTGCTGGAAAGAAAGACTTGGACACTAACAGTAGTTGATGATATGTTAAATTAAATTGCTTGACAGATCGATTAGCTCCTTCTCTCTATGTATCTGGCACATATTCTCTGTTTCCTATTACTATTTATGTCTATGTTATTAGTGATTTATGGTGAGTCTTTGACATGGTCTCGTTAGTTTTACTCTCAGATGCTTTGTCTTCACAAACAAAAAGGGTTTTCGTAATTTTGATACACATAAAAAAGTTAACTTTGAATAACTCAAGCCTAGAAGCGGGAGTGCGATCTAAAAATATTACTAAAAAATTAAAAAGTGCGACAAAACAGGCGAGTGCGAGCTCAACTTTTTGGACTTCGTGTCCCAACTTCGATCGGCATGACGTCGCCGGAGAAGGAGCTTCCTCCGTCGCCGGCCATCGATTCAACTCTGACTTTGACGGTCTCGGACCCGGAGACGATATCAACTCTGGTTTCAGCTGCCTTTGTTTTGGAAACGGCGTCAGAGAAGATGCCCTCTCCTTCGCATGCCAAGGATTCAACTCTCTTTCCCGCCGACTCTGTGCGGGAGAAGAAAACACAGTCAACGGTGGTGAAGTCTTGGGCTAACATCGTAACTAATCGACCTACGCTCTCGAAGCATACGTTTCAAACTTCGGAGGTCAACGGCGTCAAATCCGTCATGGTTCCGGACGACATACTGGAAGATACTCCCCTATGGGAAGATTTTCTGGTGGGAAGATTTATTTCGGCTGCTCCACACGTAGCGAAGATCCACGTTATTGTTAACAAAATTTGGCCTTTGGGAGAGAAAAGAGTAAAAATTGATGTCTTCGCCATGAGTGAGAAGATGGTGAAGTTCAGAATCCGAGATCCAGCGGTTCGAAAAAGAGTTCTACGAAGAGGTATGTGGAATATTGCTGATGTTCCTATGGTGATTTCAAAATGGTCTCCAATCGCAGAAGATGCTCAACCGGAGATCAAAACTTTGCCTTTGTGGGTTGTCATCAAAAACGTCCCACAATCGATGTACTCATGGAAGGGGCTGGGTTTTTTAGCAAGTGCAGTGGGAGAACCAAAACGCTTACACCCGGAAACGGAATTATGTAACAACTTCAAAGAGGCAAAGATCTTTGTTGAAGTCGATTTGTCAAAAGACCTTCCTAAGACCTACAACTTCTACTCAAGGAAAGATGAAAAGATTACGGTTGAGTTCTCATACCCGTGGCTACCACCACGGTGCCACACCTGTTCCAAATGGGGATACCTTGGCGATGTTTGCTTAGCCCCACACAAGCAGGTGACCATCTTACAACGTCAGGTTTCCATCTCAAAACAACAAATTCAAACTTCATTTACGGGGGTGGTCGAGAAGACAGGGGACTCTCATGCACAACCGTGTCTGCCCAGAGAGCTGAGCTGGAGACTGAAACATACAACGATACGTCGGATCAACATGTACGATCTCAGAAAGAAGATATGCCTTCAGAGGAGGAAAAAAATCATCCGGATTCGGAACAGAGATATGAGTTATCACCACATCAAACCGACGTGGAAACTCATCTTGAAAATAAGAAGATGGAGGAGGATAATTGGACAACGGTCTCTCCAAGTAAGGTAATTCGAAAACAAGATGTTTTGACATCTGAAACCATCTTAACTCCCTCTCAATACTCTGCACTAGATGGTGAAGAAACAGAGGAGAAAGAGGAGAATAGAGAAATGAAAGAGACTAAGCATGCGGATGAGCAGGAGGAAGGGGAAATCACAGAGGAAACAAATCAAGTTTGTCTTCCTTCAGTATCACACTCGGGAGCCAGAACCACGCTCCCTCGCGCTTCAAAAGCGACTCATAGATTCCTCTCTGAATCCCAAAATCGAAACAAGAAGAAAACCCAAAGAAATAAGTAAATGTCGGGTTTTTTCTGGAATATACGTGGCTTTAACCAATTCTCAAAACAGTCCATTGTTCGTGAGTGGGTGAACAAATGTAATTTGCAGTTTGGCAGCCTCTTGGAGACTCGTGTAAAGGAGACCAAGTCACATCGCATTCTTTCTTCGATGTTTCAAGGATGGTCTATGATTACCAACTACGAACATCATCGGTTGGGACGTATATGGATTTTGTGGAGAGATACGGTACGAATAACACCCATATATAAAAGTGATCAACTTATCACGGTATCGGTACTCATGGAGGGTAAGGCAGAGGAGTTCTTGTGTACCTTTGTTTACGCTTCGAATTTTATGGCAGAAAGAAAGCAGTTGTGGGAGGATTTAAGTAATCATCAAGATTCACCAATGTTTAGAGATAAACCCTGGATGATTTGTGGTGATTTCAACGAGATTCTTCAGAGAGACGAGCACTCCAGCACTGCTGGTCTAAACTCCACATTGGGAATGATGGATTTTCGAAGAATGGTATCTTATTGTTCGATGGTGGACCTGGCATACCAAGGATCTCGATACACATGGTGTAATAAGCGAGAAGATGGAGTGTTTGCAAAAAATTGGATCGCCTTTTAGTTAATGATCGCTGGATAGATGACTACCCTCAATCTTACTGTATTTTTGAGTCCGGAGGATGCTCTGATCATGCTAGAGGAAGGTTCTCTCTAGATGCAGCGCAAGTCAGGAAGAGAAATCCATTTAAGTTTGTTAACGTGCTTACCAAGCTACCACAATTCTTGCCGGAGATTCAACGTTTCTGGGACAATACAGAGCCTCTCTTTGAGTCCACTTCGGCTACGTTTCGTCTATCAAAGAAGTTAAAAGCCATCAAACAAGTTATGAGAAATTTGTGTAAAGATCTTTTAGGGGACCTATCGAAACGTACTAAAGAGGCACATGAGGAGTTATGTTCTCGGCAATCTCAAACTCTTACTAACCCTTCGGATCAGAACATGGCAGAAGAATCAAAGGCGTACGAAAAATGGCAGCACTTATCGGTTTTAGAAGAAGGATATCTAAAGCAAAAATTGAAACTCCATTGGCTTGCGGTGGGAGATGGAAACAACAATTACTTTCACAACTCTGTTAAAGTCAGAAGAATGAAGAATTCTATTAGAGAAATCATGTCCCCCAATGGAGACGTATTTACGAATGTGGAAGAAATCAAAAAGCAGGCTGTGGATTTTTTCCAAAATTTGCTAACTACAATTCCACCGGAATATCGAGGTATGCGTATTGAGGAATTACAAGAATTGATACAATTTCGATGTTCGGACGTTGATAGAGATTGCCTCATCAGAGATGTTACGGACGACGAGATAAAGAATGTTTTATTCTCCATGCCGAATGATAAGTCGCCGGGGCCGGACGGGTTTACATGTGAATTCTACAAAGCATCATGGTCTATTATCGGAAAGGATTTTTTGGTGGCTATTAAGTCTTTCTTCGTTAAGGGATTTCTTCCGAAAGGAGTCAACTCAACAATATTAGCCTTGATACCCAAGCATGAAGACGTAAGGGAGATGAAAGATTATCGTCCTATTTCTTGTTGCAATCTGCTATACAAAGTCATCTCAAAGGTTATTGCAAATCGGTTAAAGGGATTATTGCCAAAATTCGTAAGTGGAAACCAATCGGCTTTTGTTGAAAATCGGTTGTTGATGGAGAATGTTTTACTAGCTACGGAATTGGTTAAGGATTATCACAAAGACTCGGTGTCTCCACGTTGTGCTATGAAAATAGACATCTCGAAGGCTTTCGACTCGGTGCAATGGGACTTCCTGTTGAATATACTACGTGCTCTCAATTTCCCAGAAGTGTTTGTGCATTGGATCCATCTATGTATTACTTCGGCCTCTTTCTCTATTCAGGTCAATGGTGAATTATCAGGCTACTTCGGGAGTGAAAGAGGGTTGAGACAAGGCTGTCCGTTGTCACCGTATTTAATTGTCATCTGTATGAATGTGTTATCTCGATTGATAGACAAGGCTGCAGAGAACCGGCTAATTGGGTATCACCCGAAATGTAAAACTATCCGACTTACACATCTTTGCTTCGCAGATGACCTCATGGTCTTTCTCGAGGGAACGAAGAGATCAATAGAGGCTACATTAAAAGTTTTTGATGACTTCGCTGCTTCCTCCGGATTGAAAATAAGTCTTCATAAGTCAACCCTCTATATGGCGGGCATATCCGATACTAATCAAGGCCTTATCACATCGGAATTCCCTTTTGCTGAAGGAAATACTCCCTGTTCGTTACCTGGGATTGCCGTTGCTCACCAAGAGGATGTGTGCAACGGATTACGAACCACTTATCGACAAAATTAGATCGCGCATGAGTTCATGGACATCTCGTTATCTCTCATATGCAGGAAGACTTCAACTCCTTCAGTCGATTATCGTAAGCTTACTAAACTTCTGGATCCAAGCTTTCCGACTACCTAACGCTTGCATTCAAAAAATTGAAAGTTCGTGTGCAGCCTTTTTATGGTCCGGCCCTGATTTAAACCCGAGGAAAGCAAAACTAGCGTGGCATGAAGTATGTAAACCAAAGCGGGAGGGCGGTTTAGGGATCAAGCCACTTAAAGAGGCCAATGTAGTAAGTTGTTTGAAATTGATTTGGAAATTAGTTTCGAATACAGGCTCACCATGGGTCATGTGGATAAAGAAGATTCTCCTGAGGGATGGATGTTTTTGGTCCCACAAGGAGTCAAAAAGTGCAGGCTCTTGGATGTGGAGGAAGATTTTGAAATATCGAGAGGTAGCGAGGGGATTCCACAAGGTAAAACCCGGCAATGGTTCAACAACCTTTTTTTGGCATGATATATGGTCCCCCTGGGGAAAATTACACGACCTCGCTGGCGCGAGAGGGACTATAGACTTGGGCATTCGGGATAATGCTACGGTTGAAGAAGTTTGCATATCCCATCGGAGAAGACGACACAGAGTCCCAACACTAAACAGAATCGAAGATGAAGTAACAAGGCTGATCCGGGAAAGAACTTTGGTGGCGGACACACATCTTTGGCGACGTGATCCACAGAAATTCGACACAAATTTTAAGACAAAGGAAACATGGAATCTGATTCGACAAGTCAGTCCAACGCAGAATTGGTACATCGGTGTGTGGTTTATCCACGCAACACCAAAGTACTCGTTCCTAGTATGGCTGACGGTCCTTGACAGATTATCTACAGGAGATAGAACGAGACTCTGGGCAGGACATAGCAATTGTGTGCTATGCAATCGCGTGGAAGAGTCTCGGAACCACTTGTTCTTCACGTGTATTTACTCTTCGAAAATTTGGAGAGTTCTTACACTGAAACTTCTAGGCAATCACTACACAACCCGATGGGATGACATGATTACTCTTCTACATGTTCCGCATTTCAGCCGCGTCAAAACATTCCTAATAAGGTACACATTCCAAACAACGATTTATAACATATGGAAAGAACTTAACAATAGGCGACACGGCGAGACGCCTACATCCCACCAAGCCCTCACGAAGATCATCGACAAAAATGTTAGGAATCGACTATGTACAATCCGAGCCATGGGAGATCCAACATACACCGAGGGATTATCCGAATGGTTTGCCACTCGAAGCTCTTAGCCAAGATATGCAATCACTCTTCTCATGTTCAACGCTATATTATGTTTCTGGAAAACGATCTGCATCTTCAAATTAAAGTCACAATCATTGTAAAAACGTTTTTTTGTTTGGAATAAAATTTAACATTCTCTTCAAAAAAAAACAAAAGTTAACTTTTTGCCCAAGAAAAAGCAACAAACTAGGGCTAAAGTTCCAATGGAAGTGATAATAAACTTGGGAAATAAGGAACAGCTAAGCCATAGTAACCGGAGAAATACAAATGATAAACTGTAGAGTGAGGATCAAGATCAAAGGCGACGAGGTTCTTTTGATAGTTAAGGGAGAGGATGACCTTATTGGTGTCCCTGGAAATGGCCAAAGGTGTGAGAGGCTGCCAAGTGATACCACCAAACCAAGTGGAAGTGGAATGCAAGTCAACGGAGAAGATCTTCTCCCATGTTGACTTGTCTTTGACCCTCCACCAAAACTCTTGCGTACAATCTCCCTTTAACTCAGAGACGCAGAGACGACCATCAAGATTGCATATACCAATGTTGCCGGCAGAGGCATCACAGGTAATAAAAGGAGGGGTTGGGATGAGTTGAAACTTGTCTGAGTGAATATCGAAAACGGTGAGTTTGGTTTGTGTTGAATATGGATATCCTTCCTCATCTCCCGTGAGCCAGTAGAATGAACCGTCTGCAAACGCAGGCCTTTGATTATACAAGATGTGATGATGATCAAGAGGAGTGCTATTCACGACCCTCCATTGCCTTTCCTCTAGATCCAAAACCTCGCATCTTACCTTCTTCTTTCCAAGTAAACTATTACTAGTGCCAAAATAAGGATATTTATTATATAGCCATACTAGCTTATATCGCCCCGTAACGCTGTCTTTCCGAAATCCTAACCGAGTAAATGATTCCCATGAACATGGATCAGGATTTGGGTCTCGGTGTGGAAATAACTCCCGCATCGGCTCCGGATTGTCTATAAAAACTCGCTGAATTTTCGCTAGAGGGAGTACTCTGGACATTGCCGTGGCCGGATTGATCACTAGCACTCTTTTATCCAAGTTATAGATGCAGACAAAGCCATCGCAGCACTCGGAGATATCAAGAAATCCCTTATATACTCCAAATTCCAGAAACTCTTTATCTTCTAGTTCTAGAGAAGCAGACAGAGAAGCAGACGTCGTGTCCTCCTCCAAACTCATCATCTCAATAAAAAGAGTGTTGTCGGCACTACCTCCTAAATCATCACGGATTGGATCCTTGGTTTTCTCATGAGCCATGTATCTTTCCCCAAAATCTCTTGACCTAATCAGAGATCCCAATGTTTCGACACAAGTTCGAATCTCATGAGCGATTTCACTGCAAGTTTCACCATGATTTCTTCGACCACATCACTGCAAGTTTCTCAGACTCTCTTCTTCTTCTTTTTCTTCCTCTTCGTCGTTTGGTTTCTTCCAGTGTAAAGGGTCTTTGATAAATCTCCAACCATGTCATCACTCTTCTTCCTCTTCCTCTTCCTCTTCCTCTTCTCTTCCTCTTCTTCTCATGTGTTTGTTTATTTATAATCCCATTGAATCTCACGATTTCCTTAATTTCTCAACAAGAATTGGTCAAAAATTAGAAAATTAAGAATTAGGAATTAGGAAAGAAGAGCCGACAAAACCTTTAAAAAAAACCTAACCCTCTCTTCTTTTGTCTAGTTCTCTCCTAAATGAGCCCCACCAATTCCTTGACAAAAAGGAAACTCAAAGATTGTTTTCCTGATCCTTCTTTTTTTTTTTTTTCCAAATATTATTATACTATAATAGTATCTTAAATTGTGTGTTAATTGGTTTTACTTAGCTAGTGTTGGTACAAACTTCTCAACCCATTAAGAAAGATAGGTTCATTCCCGAAGAAAGAGAAGAAAACACATTTTCGGTTCATGCCCATGACCAAGAGTCAAAGTGGCATTCGGTTCGAAAATCTTGAAAATCTTCAAAGGGTAATGGCCGATCTAAGCAATCAATGGATCAATCATGATCGAATCACGGGGTTAAATGCAAGGATTGAAGCATGTATAAAGAGCCAGAGAAGAAAGAAACCAAAAGACAACTTTTTCCACTTATAACGCAACACACACACACACACACTAAAATACACTTTTTACGAGCTCAAATACTTATTTATACTTGTGATTCTTCTTCTTCCGAGGTGAAACTACTTCACGAGTTCATCTCGGCACTTCTCATTTTAGGCCATCCTTTTAATTTAAAGCTTTCTGAGTCGCATATCTTTTTCTCTTAATCTTCATTTGTGTTCCCAAGGATACAGTCAAATTATTTTGATTTGGTCAATAATTGTGCTTTGATGGCTTTAAGGAGATTCAGTTAGGTTTACTTTGGTTTTTCTGTCCATCCTAGTTCGATTAATTCGGTTCAGTTTCATAAAATTTATGTGTGTGAATTTGTCCATATGATATGGACAAAACTATATTTGTGTGTGGTATGAAATTCATGCAAGTCAAAGTAAAGTTGGTTGACATGGTTACTCTGTAACAAGCTAAGGGCTTGTGATATACATGTTGGATCAAAAAACCTGACTGGCATGATTAATCGTTAAAAGAGCTAGGGATATAGTTAACATGGGACATATACGTCTTACTAGGTAATTCATTACTCACCCTTATTAGGTTTTGCAGGTAGGTCACAGACCTGTACTGTTCTTAGGAGGTGCGTTTTGAATGTTTTAGTTGACAAAGAGAACGATTTTAAAGTTTAATGGAAGATTTGGGTGTTTTAAACCTGATTCGAAATAGATTTGGTCAATTATTTGTTTGTATAAATCTTAGATTTGTTTTGTAAAGAAAAATTTATGACAATGAATGATACATTTATTCTAACATTCAGAAAATAAACTAGTTCTTCGGGTCAAGTGTTACATTACGGTATTTGGCCGCCGCAACCACTCTAAGTCAATCCCTCACATTGTGCTTCTTAAGGCACTTCTTTGTCAAGTACTTCAGATACCTAATCTCATAAAAGAAGTAAACAAAGAATTACACTTGAGATTGCTTAAACTAAGAAACTAAATAACACTCCAGCTACTTGTGTGAGGGATTGTTTGACAAGTTTGAATTCTACAATCACTTTCTATCAACTTAAGACTGAAACATCGTAATGATCCCGACGAGAAGTCAGAACAGTTCAGAGGGAAACTGTGACCCAACCTGGGATTTCCATCCGCGGTTAAGCCTCACTACGAACCATATACTTAACCTTTATTTTCAGTTCGTTTACTTAGCCATTTTCGCGTTTAAATTCAATTGACAAGTCTAAAGCAGTGCATGAACATTTATTTAGATTAAATCAGGAGGTTTCAATTACAATGATCAGTTTGCTACATAAGCTTCTACATTGAAATGAACCTATCTACCCGATCTAATCCATCCATTCCTTCCTGCCTTAGTCTCGCGATCAGCCACTTTCACGGCCAGACTCAAAACCTGCGTCCATAAAGGAGTCATAAGCAACATAATTGCTTAGTGATGCGGTCATCCCATCTCACTAGGCCACATAACAGAATCGCAATCATACTTATCGATTTCAAACAGTCAATATTACTTATCATGAACATAATTCTCATCAAGCCTGCCTGATCCGAATATCGAACAGTCACTACATGATCCGGATAAGCATTGGCGAGAACCCTCGACTCCCAAGCGTGTTACCCGATCGGACTCTCGATCAAACGATCAGCACATCAAGATAGAAATGCATATTATATGAACATGACAAGCAAAACAGTCGGAATCAACCAAGCAATCAATGACACTATGAAATCTAGCAATCAAACGATCCTAGGACAGTAACCACGGTCACGCACTTACCTTAGTCAGTCGGAATCATTTTGCCTCGATCCAGTTCGGTTCCTGACACCTCTTGTCGCTGATCGCCCAGATTCGCGTGGGTCGTTACCCACAGACTTGATCGTCGCGACCCACATACTCGAGTTTTCTCTGAATTCTCTCTAAGTATTTTCTGCATTTTTTGGGCATAAAAGAGAGAGAAAATAGGAAGGTTTTGTGTTTAAATACGAGACAACTGCCCAGAATATGCTCCAGAATATTCTGCCAAATATGCTCCAAAGGAATATGCTTCTGGATATTCCAAAAATCCAGTCAACACGGAGTCAACGCAAAGTCAACCCGCATTTTGGCCCAGTAACACTTAGAAAAACTGTCCAACTCAGTTTAACTCACCCATTTTACCTTTCTCGGCCAAAACTGCCTAAACTGCTCGGATACATCTCGATTTTTTACATTCGGATTCTCAATAGCCAACTTACCCGATTTATTCGATCCAACTTAACCAAATGATCGATCAAATCATTCCTTGGTTAGTTTTCCCGAACACGGGAGTTACAGAAACCATATTGGAAAGGCGATAAGGGTCAAAATAGATGTTCTATTAAGACAGCGTTTCCCTAACTACTTAACTGAACGTCTCCTTTGAATCCCCAAAACTAGAGATAATGTTTCTAGTTTCTACAAGCTAAGCTGGAATTTAAATTGTGTATGAGCTAGCAATCCTGGTTTGGTTATGTTTGGTTCGATTTTGTTAGCTTTTGGTTTTATGAGGCTTACAAAAATATTGAAACTGGATTAAAAAAGTTATGATTATGTTTGGCTGGAATTTCAGATATTCGTAAACTTGAATTTAGGAGGGTGTATTCAATCTAGAATTTAGAATGATTTGTATTAAAATGACAAATCCTATGTTATTCAAACATGAATTTCAAAAGTTTTTTTAAATCTAGTGTTATTGAACTAGTGATTTAAAAATATACATTCAAATCCGTTGTTATTGATTGAATTTTAAAATTAGTAGCCATCAATGAAGCAATGTTCAAGGAAAGAAATATGTAGAGTTAAAAAAAACACAAATGTTAGAAAATGCAACCTTAAATAAATAAGCGGGGTTTTTCAAAAATACGCAACGCTACGATACATGAATAGCTCAAACGTTTTTTTTCAAAAAGACGCAACCCAATGATTTAATAATAACAATAAAGCGGTTTTTTCGAGAAGATGCAACCCTTGTAAATAACCATAAAACGGTTATATCGAAAAGAAGCGGTTCTATAATATATTGATAACTATAAAACGAGTTTTTTCGAAAAGATACGGCCCTTGGAAATAACCATAAAACGGTTTTATCAAAAAGACGCGACCCTATAATATACTGATAACTATAAAAAAAATATTTTTGAAAAGACATAATCCTATGATGTATTTTCTAGGATTGATATTATTAATAGATATATTGAGACATTAAGACTATTTAAAATTGGGAAACTTGAGTTTTCTCTTTCTTCTTATGTTTTTTTTTTCCTAAAGTTCAAAGAAAGAAAAGTAAAAGAGAAAGCACAAGATTCGAGCGAGTCAACTCGACCAAAACACTAGAATAAAAACTAAAATAAGGTCCAAGGAAAGAAAAATTAGTTTGTTGAAGGGCTTCTCTTCTCTTCTCTTCTGATATACTACTTTGCGGCAGCTTTTTCACCAATTTTTTTGTTTATTTTTGGTTTTAGTGGACCCCAAGATGATCAAAATCTGCGAGATGCCATTGGTAAAGTGGGTCGAAACATCCATTTTATGTGGGCTAATGTTGCAAGCAGTTTGAATCGACCCCTTTCATCTTGCTTTACAAGATCTCATCAACTTCAGCCTCTACCCAGTCAACATCAATTAAAAGCACATAAACCCAGAGAGATTATATGTGTTGTTTAAAAGATTATCTATTACTTATGTGTTTTATTTAATAAAAGATATTCTAAGCAATATTTTAATTAAAAAATGTATCTTATAATCTACATATATTATAACATACTAGATAAAGTTTGTAATCTAATATTTTATAACATGTAAAAAAAAGTTAATCAATTAAAAGTAGAAATCAAAATTAAATCATCCGTAAAAATAAATAAAATAAAATTGAAAACGCTAATGCAAAACCACTGATTCAGAAGTCTAACATTTATTTATTTACTTTGATTATTTGATTTTTAATTAAATTTTATTACATACTTTCAAATTATTAGTTTTCCTATTCTATTTGAATTAATATTACTTTTTAATCCATTTTTAAAATCTTGATGAATTTATTCTCATATTTTAGTTGAATTATTTTGACTCTTTTAATATTTTATAAACCTCACAAAAATGGAAAACAAAATCATATCATCCGTAAAAATAAATAAAATAAGATTGAAAACGTCGATGTGAAATCAGCCGTAGAAAAGCATACAAATTATTTATTGATTTTGATTCTCCTACTTTTTTTTATATTAACTGAATTTTCAATTAATTTTTTTCGCATATTTCTAAATTATTATTTTTTCCTATTCCTATTTAAATTATGTTTATTTTTATTATGTAACTACTCATATATCTTTTTTTTTAACTTTTGACAAATCGATTTACATATTTTTATTTGAATTAAACTTACTCACATTTTTTAATCATATTTGAATTTTTCTTTTTCACTTATGAATCAAGTATTATTTTTTTCCAATGAAAAACGAATTATATGTGTTTCATCACTTGGTTTCTTACTTTTTATAATTTTCACAACATGAGAAACTTTCAAAATAATTTTCTTCTCATACATCAATTTTAAAATATTTAGGATGTCTATGTAGTGGTAAGTCTTTAAAAAAACCACAATACAATGTACATTTTTTTAGTCTGATTTTAAAATATAATGATATTAGATTTTTTTAAATGGAAAAATTTATTTTCACATGTGGTTAAAGCTAATTGGAAACAAAAATTTTAGAAGAGGTTATTGAAATTTTAAATTGTTTGGTGGTAAGATCGAGAGAATACAAAATTGTTTAAATAAAAGTGAAATATTATAATCTTTAAAGATTTGGATATGTAAACCTAATT
The DNA here is from genome assembly GCA_900406555.1 of Pseudoturritis turrita. Classification (NCBI taxonomy): domain Eukaryota; kingdom Viridiplantae; phylum Streptophyta; class Magnoliopsida; order Brassicales; family Brassicaceae; genus Pseudoturritis; species Pseudoturritis turrita. Next base: position 195,523 of record OVBL01000345.1, read on the forward strand.
CTATTCAAAATATTTTTACACGTGTATTTAATATTCTAATGAGAAAATGTGTTTGATTTTTTTGTCATATCCATTTCTATTTAAAATCAAAATATATGTAAGTGTGTATATATGTAGCTTATTTACTTTTTTATGAATTACTAAAATAAGCTAATCGATGGTTATTTATAATAAAAAGCTGAAATAAAATTTGTGTAAGAGATTATTGAATTTTGAAATTGTTTTGGTGAGAAGATGGAAAGAGCACAAAAGCTTGTTATATAAAGGCAAAATATTATAATTTTTGAAGATTTGGGTATGTAAACCTAAATCTATTTGAACTCAAAAAAAATTTACACGTTTATTAATTAATATTCTAATGAGAAAATTTTGAAATCTAATTCATCTTAATAAATGTAAACGAAAAGAGAGAAAAAAGAATGGTTGTACGAAAAAAACAAAACCGAGACATATAATAAAGTCAATATTTAAAGGAATAGACCATGCTTATCAACTAATTATTTTAATGAATTATTTATTAGAAACTAATTAATATTTTTTTTTATATATGTTGATTTTTATAATCTACTTGATAAATACAAATATATAAGTTTAAAAAGAAATAATATTTGTATGACACATGTCAAAATCTTATTGGAATAGATCATGCTTATCAACTAATTATTTTAATGAATTATTTATTAGAAACTAATTAATTTTTTTTGATATATGTTGATTTTTATAATCTACTTGATAAATACAATAATATAAGTTTAAAAAGAAATAAGATTTGTATGACACATGTCAAAATTTTATTGGAAAAAAATTACATGTGTCAAAATCCGAATTAATATTCTAATGAGAAAATTTTGAAACCTAATTCATCTTAATATGTAAACGAAAAGAGAAAAAAAAAGAATGGTTGTACGAAAAAAACAAAACCGAGACATATAATAAAATCAATATTTAAAGGAATAGATCATGCTTATCAACTAATTATTTTAATAAATTATTTATTAGAAACTAATTATTTTTTTTTGATATATGTTGATTTTTATAATCTACTTGATAAATACAAATATATAAGTTTAAAAAGAAATAAGATTTGTATGACACATGTCAAAATCTTATTGGAAAAAAAATTACATGTGTCAAAATCCGATCGACCGGCTGACACATGTTACGATCGTGTTAATTACGAAGTTTGACGCATCAAGCTTTATATAATAAGATACAACGATTAAAAGAAATTATCTATATGGTTATTATAATTTTTTTTAAATAAATCCTATTGACGCATATTTTTCGGAAAGAAAAAATATGACAACTCAACTTCTTCATCAACATCACATGTTAAGATGTTTCTCAAATAAATGTAATGAAATTGATAAGTCAATTGCCAAAATTTGTTCACGAGACAAAAATTATGTAATGAATCTAGATGAACATGTTACCCCTATGTAGGGTTGAACATTCCTTACAATAACAAGTGAGAATAGAGATTAATAACTCAAATTTCTAGTCCAACATCGTTTGACAAGACGATACATGATCAAGTATGGACTATTGTTTATGTTAAGACATATTATTTTAATGCATCATCGGAGAAGAAGAGAACTTTGGAGAAAAAACATTAATATTGGGATTAATCTGTGTTGCATATAATTTTTTTTTCTTTTCAATTATATGTTTATAATCTGTTTGTGTTTTCTTTTTTCGGATTATCTTTTAAGATTTAATGGCTAGCAACTAAGTTACTGATGAGGAGTATTGTACCAACATTTTAAAGTATTTCCAGTTCCCGGAAATTGTATATTGTTCTTTAGTATCTTGATAACATCATGCACGGTTAGTTTCAAATTTTCAGTGCCAAAAAAAGTTTTTCCACATTGGAAACTCCTCTTGATTCGTGTGGTCTTAGACATCTTCATCACTCGGTATTTTCTCCATTTCAGACCATTTGATAATATGAAATTTTCTAAGGGAGAATTTCATGGGCTTGCCTAAGAATACATCTCAATCTCATATGAAAAATTCAGAACCGGTAAGACTTGCCTTCCAAAGCAATCTCTATACCATTTACACTTTATTTAAGTTATGAGGCTTGTTGACAAACAAAAAAAACAATCTCTCTTGAAAGTATCAAAAGAATGATAAAATGAGAGTGTCTCTAGATATCCTATCTAGTTTCTTGAATTTCATTAAACACGAAGTAAATTGAATTCACTTTGTGTTCAAATTTACGAATATCTGAAAATTCAGTTTGAACTGAGTTATAAATGTTTTTATCCAGTTTGATAAAACCAAAAACTAACAAAATCGCAATCATTTTTGATGACCAATTCAATTTTAAGTTTACAGAAATTGATTGTAGAATCCAAACTTGTCCAACAGTCTCTCACACAAATTACAAAAGTGTGTTGTTTAGTTTCTTCGTTTAAGCAAAATCTCAAGTGTAATTCTTTTTTTCCCCCCTTTTATGAGGTTAGGTATCTGAAGTACTTGATAAAGAAGTACTGTAAGATTTAAGAAGCACAATCTAAGGTATTGGTTCGATTTTGTTAGTTTTGGGGTTATTCTGAGATTTAAGGAAAACTTGGGGAGGCTAACGTTATTTATGGAAAGAAAATTACAAGATCACTCTAAATGCTCAAAAACCCTAGAAATGTTTGTTCCCTTCTTTTCTCGTTCAAGAAGTTAAAAAACGCCGCCTCGTCTCTTCAGACATTTTCACCTTCTAGGGTTTGTTCGTTCGTTTAAGGTACGCTGTGACTAGTGGAACACTCTTCAATTTCTGTAATAGATTCGGTTTGTCTTGTAGATTCCCGAGATTTGAAGATTGAAAAAAAGAAGGAATTTTTAGTTTTTACGTTTCTTTTGGCTCGGCTTTTATAGAGAGTGTAATTGACGAGGTTAGGTAGAAATTCGCATAGAACAAGTCTCGATTCTCATTTGAGATGCAAATTTCGTTGTATTTTTGAGTTCTTGAAAATGGGGAATAATGTATGTATGTAAAAACATAATAGGATTGTTTATCCGTATTAAAAAGCCATGTTTAAATGCTTGTTATATGTATTGGTATGTTTACATTTTCAATAATCTATAAACAATACTCTAAGGAGGGATTGTGTTTTTTTGGATTTGTACAGAGGAAAAATGAGTCGTGGTGGAAGTGCAGCTGTTGCCAAGGGGAAGAAGAAGGGAGTTTCCTTCACCATTGATTGTTCCAAACCTGTCGATGACAAGATCATGGAGATTGCTTCCCTCGAGAAGTTTCTTCAGGAGAGGATCAAAGTCGGCGGCAAAGCTGGTGCACTCGGCGATTCTGTAACTATCACCCGTGACAAGAACAAGATCACTGTCACTTCTGATGGCCACTTCTCCAAAAGGTATAAATAATTCTTGACCAAGCTCGGTTTTTTCTGGCGTCTTCCTCTAGATTTGGACTTGTTTGTGATCATCCTGTTTCATTCTTAGTACCTCATAGTAAGTGATTGTAATTCTTCTTTTAGGTATCTCAAGTACTTGACCAAGAAGTACTTGAAGAAGCACAATGTCAGGGATTGGCTCAGAGTGATTGCTGCCAACAAGGACCGTAACCTCTATGAGTTGAGGTACTTCAACATCGCCGAGAACGAGGGAGAGGAAGAAGACTAAAACCCGCAAAACCGGTTTTTGCTTACAACTATAATCTCTATTCCCTGTTTCTGTTTTTTTCCTGGTTCTCAATACATTTATCTTCGTCCTTGTTGTTTTTTGACACATCTTATTTAGTTTCGTTGAAGTAAACTCTCGTTGGTTATGCTATTTTTAAGAGCTTATAACAATCATTGCACAACGCATTAAACAGAATCTCGAAGACTTGTAATTAGAATCATGCATAAAGTAGAAAAGAGTAGAAATAATCACTTTTCATTTGGAAGCAGTTTTTCTGAAATTTGATTTACTATTATACGCTGAGGACCGGTTTCAGTTTTGTTTGGTTATTGAATGGGTTACATTGTTGCTAAATTGATACATTTTGTGGTTGTATTGTTGCGAAAAATATATGCATAAACAATGTGTAATTTTTAGTCTTGCGTGCACTCGTAAGAATTTGATATATATATATATTAAGGGTCAAGGAGTTTAGTTATGGAAACCCAAGTTTGGTTACAGGGTCTCTAGGAATCTCAACGTCACAGACATGTCCACATGAACTGAAACGTTTAAGCAATTCAACCTCGATATAATCCGCAGGAAGCGAAGAAAATCCTAAAGCAACTGCAATAATAATATGATTGCAGGAGATAATATGTATTATCATCAACACAAGAACACATCTTACAGATGATACAAAATCTCCAAACAAAAAGCATCAATTTTTACCGGTTTTAGGATGTCCTCAGAGAGAAGATTCTCGTAGCAGCCCTACGATTCTCAATACTGTTCAATTCCAGAGACTAAAGTAGAAAAGATCTAATCAGAAATTCTAATATTTTTCTTACATGAGTAAAATTTGTGAACAAACCATTTGATAATTTGCATTAATTCGAAAAACAATAAGCCAACAACACTTAAATACACTATAATCTAATTTCTTTATGTTGTCAACAACATTGAGACATCATTTCTTTGCTTAATACTCCCTCGTGTCATTCTACGACTTTATTTTTATTTCAAAAAAAGTATCGTTTTGTATTTTCATATGATAAAATTTCAGTTTTAATCTTTTTATTTTAATGTATTAATTAGAGAGAGTAATTTGTTTTGTGTATTAATAAGGGGCATAATAAATCTTTTAATAATTTTTTTAATTTGCGTGAAAAAATTGTTGAATGACAATTTTTGTAAAATGTGGAATAATTGATAACCTGAGGGTATTTTAGTCATTTAAAGATCATCTCCTTGCTTTTTTTTTTTTTAACCTTTCTCAAAACTCTTTCAAAAATTAAAAAACAAAACTTTAAGAGATCTGCAAAGAAAATGGTGAAGGCATGCGAACAAGTATAGTGACGAAGCCGATCGTTCTTCTCACGATCGCACTATTGAGCACTATCTTCTTCTTCTTCGTAATCTTCTTCCAAAACAAACCTCACTCATTTTCGTCTTCTTCACGGAAACCAGAGGCTATGGCGGCTCGAACCTTCATCTTGTGGCTTCACGGGCTTGGCGATTCTGGACCTGCCAACGAACCCATCAAGACAGTTTTCAAATCCCCAGAGTTTAGGAACACTAAGTGGCTCTTCCCTTCTGCTCCACCAAATCCAGTCTCCTGCAATTGTACGATTGACCTTTAGTTTCTGATTTTGTGAATCATAGAGTTGTTTATTGGTCTTTTGGGTTTCCTTGTTCTCATATGATTTGATTCGATTAAAGGATTTGGTTGATTGCATAGTGGGAATTTGCATTTTCGAATTTCTAGGTCTCGTCCTCATTCTGGACAAGTATGTTATATGATGATGATATTGTTGTGTCTTAGATTTGGATATTGTCACTTCTGTTCATCCGGAAACATATCTGAGTTATTTCCTAAAGCGATTGCTAAGTGCAATGCACAAAATTGAAGTAAAAGATAATAGAAAATCCAATGAAGATCCTTTTGTATCTGAAGAATCTTTAGGTACTTGTTAATGATTGTTGCCTTCTCCTCTTATGCAGATGGTATGGTGATGCCTTCTTGGTTTGACATCCTTGAGCTTCCTCTTACGGCGGTAACGGTTCTCTCTACTTGATTTAACATTCTCATGATCCCAATACTTAGTAGCTTGCCAGCCTCTCTAATATGGTTTCTAGTTGGCCCATTATTACTTGTTTAGTAGATTTATGGGTTAATAATGTATAAAGAACAGACCTTTTTTGCTGGGATTGTGATCATTATTGAGGTATTCTGTGTGTTAGGGCTCCCCGAAAGATGAAAGCAGCGTGCTTGAAGCAGTTAGGGATGTGCATTCCATTATAGACCACGAGATTTCAGGAGGGATAAAACCAGAAAATGTGTATATCTGTGGATTTAGCCAAGGAGGTGATCTCTCTTTGTCCCCCATTTGTTACAACTTTTCCGTGGATTTTTCCTTTCAATTTTCTTGGCAGAGAGACCTTTTGGCTCATAATAAGAATTTTTTGCAGGTGCCTTAACCTTGGCTAGTGTTCTTCTTTACCCAAAAACTCTTGGAGGAGGTGCAGTCTTTAGCGGATGGGTTCCATTCAACACTTCAATCATCAATCAGTTTCCCGGAGATGCTAAAAAGGTATTATCTATCGAGCGGTGATTTTCTTAGACCAGAAGACCTTTTTTCTGGTTTCTTGTAAAGGGTAAATATCGAGTGTTTTTTTTGGGGTATCTGAGTCTCCAGAGTTTTGCATATGCAGACACCAATCTTGTGGTCTCATGGCATTGATGACAAGACTGTACTATTCGAAGCTGGTCAAGCAGCTCTTCCTTTTCTTCAAGAAGCTGGTGTGACTTGTGAATTCAAGGTATAATAATCAAAATCAAACACTCATGTTTTGATCTTATTAACAGAGCCACTCAAATCCATATACTTTTTCACATGGAAAAAGGATCTTAGAAATCAGTTCTTGAGAATGTAAATCTGAAGAGATTTTGTTTATGATCAGGCTTATCCGGATCTCGAGCACTCGATCAGTAATAAGGAGCTGCACTATCTGGAGTCATGGATCAAACAACGAATGCAGAGTTCTTCGTCTTCTTCTTGAATTCTTGTAATCCCAACATTGCACTCAAGATTGAAAGAACAATGATAATAACTTCAGCATCGTCTGGTCCAGTTTCTCTGTCGTGAAAACCGGTTTCGGTTTAATCTGTCTTGTTTGGTTATAGAAACGGTTACATTTGTCGATGAATAGTTAAAAACTTAAAATACATACATTTTGTCATTTCTCTTTATTTGTCAACACATCATGAATTACTTACAAGTGACTGTAGAGCTCGAATTTATGTCTTAAAAACAAAAAAAACCTTTCATATAATCAGTAGAATTCTTGTTTCTTAAAAAAAAAAAAAAAAAAATCTTGTTAAAATCTGTAACAAAAAAATAATAATACAAATCTTTAGTATATATGGTTACGTTTCATTCAAATTAATAATTGATGTCCCACCTATGTCGGGTTAATAGCTGCCATGATATAATTTCTGAAATAATGTTTTCTGTAACTACAAATTATTTAATTAGCGTAAAAAAGAAGATAAAAGAAGTTCATATTATGATGAGTGAGTTCTTATGAATAAAAAAACGATTTGAATAATAAAATTTGAGCATATGTCGAAATAATCTAAAGTTTGAAATGAAATAAATAGTGAATTATTATTAGATCCGAGTATCCGACAGAAAAACAAAAACAAAAATCCAAGTGAGTTGCATGGTCTGTTGAAATTGCAGGGGTATTTTCGTCCAAACATATAATTTCCCATTTGGGCCCATATTATCTCTTTGGATTCTCCCAGTAGTATCCACCGACTACATGTGATCTCCCATAATTACCCCTCGACCAAGTCAGATATTACAGAATCTTGACACTAGAGTGAGCTAGAAAAAGAATCTAAGTCCAACATGATATTACATCTTTTTCTTTATAATATCTCAAAACATGTGTGACAGTTTTCTACATTTTTAAGTTTATATTCTAAATACACATTCCATTGCTACTACGAATAAAAAAGAAAGAATACGAAACAAATTTTAAAATGTTGGATTACGTTTAAGAAACCGAGAGGAAACGTGACTTAAAAAATCCCCTAAACCTGAATTTATCATCAAATACAACCCTAAATCATCATTCAATAAATGTTTTTAAATAGTAGTATTACTTAACAGGCATGTTTTTTTTTTTGCTAAAACTTAACGGGCATGTTTCTAGCGAAAAATAATAATCATCAACTACGCTTTGTCAAAATAAATATTATTCAAACGACAAGCAAACAAAAAAATTGATTGCTCTGGCCTAGAGCCTCTAGGCTTCTCGCCACTAAATTTTGATGACAATACTTTATCTACTGGCTTGTGAATGTTATTTTTTAAATTGAAATATTTAAAATTTAATTTTGGGTACCGAAAAAATTTTGAACCCATGACCGATCCAAATTACCAGGCTGCCTAAAGCAATTTTTTGACCTAATAACAAGCATTCTTTTTAAAATGGTACTAAAACTGCTGTTGGAAGTTTGAACTCGAGTTATGCTGCCCTTCAAATTCATGATAGACCAATAGACTACAAGAACTTTTTATAATTTTAATCCCCTAAAATTAATAACATATTTTAATGCCTAAAGCCCTTAATTGTTGGGCTTTAGCCCATGACCGGTCATGTTAGATCGAAGATCCGAAACTTCCATGATATCTAAAAAAAAACTATATTTTTGTACCACATTGTATATTACAATAATTCTAATGACAATACACTGCAGGATGAGATATATACATAGCGGTTTGAATAATAACAAATATATATATACACATATATATATATATATTGTTACTATTCGATGCAGGAAAGTGTTCGATGCAGGAAGGTACAACACAGTCCATCCCTATTCAATCCCTATTCAATGCCTGAATTCAAAATGCAAACTAGCATTATGTTAAAAAAAAACAAAAAAAACCAACTACCGTTATATACAAATAGATCACGTGTGATGTAAACTATCTTGTTCAAAATTTACAACCTATATAATAGAGTAACAAGGCATGGATTCTTTTTTTTTGGATTGATTATTTTGATTGACATCAAGAGGATAATCTATCACGAGATGGTGTGCTAGATCACAAACAAGGCATAGCCCTTCAATGAATAATATTATATATTTATATATAAAATCTATACGTATATAAACTTATTATGATTATTGAAACGCTGGCATTGTGCCGTTGGATATGGTCCTACCTAAGAGAGGTCTATTATTTGTATTTTATATATAAAAGATCTATTATTTGTTAACAACAATGGAATCTATAAAATCTTGTGACACCAACAACAAAAATCTAATAATCTTCTTTTACAAAAAAAAGTAATAGTAATACCAACAAAAGTATGGATCTTTACATTTTTCGTAAGAAGATTGAATTGGAAGCGCGAGCTTCGTATTGTAACGAGGGTCAAAGGCTACACTTTTTGTCGTACCATTTTTCTAAGCAAAAATAAATATCGATACTACTTTTTTGTAATCTATACAAAGACACAAGTCCAAGATAGTTCCACGATCTCACATGTAATAGATTTTCTCTTATTGCATTAACCAAATTTAGATAAGCGTTGCGTATATAAAATTCCTCTTCGGATCAAGTGTATTATGGATGCTAAATGGTATGAATGATGTTATCATCGAACGCGAAGCATTGAAGGACCAAGAAGAGCTCCTCCGGTGGCTATGTCGTGGTGCCACCATCGTTATTCGCTCACCCAAGTTGGTTCTATAATCACCTATTTTTCGGGTGTTCCACTTCTCCTTGAACCGCAGCTCTACGGACTGTCTTTCCTCGTGTGACTGCTCCTCCACCGGCCAATGTTTCTCCACCAGCTATCGCTTCTCGCGCAACCGATTATCCACCAACCTTTGTTCCTCGCCACACAGTTCCTTCACCATCTGTTGTCTCTCTTCGTGCGACTGGTCTTCCACCAGCCACCATTTTTCCACCAACCGTTATTTCTTGCGCGACCGATCCTCCACCAATAGATGTTCTTCGCACGACCGATTTTTCACCAGCCAATGTTCCTTCCCCCCCACCGGTCCTCCACTAGCCGTTGTTCCCCGCGCAACCGCTCCTCCACCAGCTGCCGTTTCTTGCATTTTTTTTAAAAATAATAATGTTCAGTGTATTTCATTTAGAATTATAAATTTTTTTTGTTTAATTAAAGTTGTCTAAAAATTGTCAAAAACAATTTCGTTTTAGCATCATATCAAATTATAATTCATAAGTAAAAAAAAAAAAAATTAAATGCAGGGAAACGGGATATATTGATTGATATGCATGAAAAATTTATATTTGTATATATAATACATTGTCTTATATCAAATACCATTTTTTGAAATTTTTTTTTTTTTTAAAATAGGACGATTCTAAAAAATAGCGCACTTTCAATTTTTTGTTTCAAAAATAGCACAACTAGTTTTTTTCCCCAAAAATACCATTTAAAATTTTTGTTTTCCAAAAATAGTATAAAACTAAAACTAAACTTTAAACCCTCAAAACTAAACCTTAAACCCTCAAAACTAAATCTTAAACTCTAAAAATAGTATGATCGCCTTTTAGTGTTTGTGATATTTTTAGAAAATAAATAAATTTTAATGATATTTTTGATAAAAAAAACTAATGGGTATATTTTGCCAGATCAAACAAAACATGCTTGAACCAAGCCTTGGACCTCAATGCTAACCCGTCACATCTCCGACAATTGCTCCATATACCCCTTCAGATAACCCACGTCGACTGTCTCCATGTATGCACTTATGAAGTAGTTGTGCTGGCTGGTGTTCATAACTTTAAAAGGTATCGTCCCGACAGTTGTCTTAAACCATTCTACTTCTTTCTCCCTATAAGGCGATCTTATTGCAAAAAGGGTTCGGATTACCAAATCTCCTATCACGTGTTACAATATTTTAGCTATATGGCGAATATTTATTGTCGAATCAAACTTTGCGCTATCGTGTTATATTTATATAGTATTACATAAAAATTAATTATTAATGTCAAATCTCCTATTTTTATTTTTACATCATTTTTTTCAATAGTCTCTATGAATTTCTAAAGATAAAATTGCATAAAATGGATCATTATATGGAAATAAAAGATTCATTATATGGATGATGTGTTTTACTTATTTCTTAACAACCATGTGACCGATTGTTGCATCATCTTTGCTAAGGAAACCTTCAGTTTTACTTTCATTACAAGAGACTTATACGGATTCTTCTGTGAGATCTAGAATTAGATGATGTTACGATTTATTAGAAAAGATGATCACAAAATAAGTTGTGATAGAGAAAGAGTGATGTACCATTTTTTATGTAAGTTGATGATTCGCTAAATACATAAATTTCACATTGACGTCACTCAAACCAATCTTTACCAGGTACCCATATACGAGTTTTTGATATAAAAACGAGAAGGAAACTTGATTTGGTGTTCCAATACCAATTTCACCATAATATATTACGTCGTGATTATTTTTACATGATAATAAAAAAAGAAATCGTTTTAAAATTTCATAGTTGATGTTATGATCAAGTAACACGTGTGAAATTTTATGTAGATGTTTGTAAGAAGAAATATATCATTTCTTGATTTCAAATGTTTTTTTTAAATCTAATAATATGTTTAACATTATTAATCATATCAGCAAAAACAAAACAGACATATTTTGTGCAGTATTGTAACTAACTGTCTACTTATTCTTAAAACTGTTGTTATAGTGTACCTTGGATTTAATCAACATTGTAGAAAAATATAAACGTAGAAAACATACGATTATTTTAGTTGGATAATACTATATACGAATAATTTTGATCTGGACAAATTAATGATATTACCATAGTTTCACATTAATATCTAATAAGTCTACTGATGGTCGTAGTTTAATAGTCTCATTTTTTCTTTTATAAAAAAGTCAAAATTTTATAAAAATTTATTTTACTAATCTTTTTTTTGATGTTTTCAAAAATAGTCTAAATTTTGAGTCGAAAAATATATTGTTAAAGCTAGCCCATAATTATAAGGAATAGTCTAAGAGATTGTTTTTCTTTTAACTTTTAATAAAACAAATTTAAGACTTTGAATTTTTGAATTTTTTTTCTAAACAAAAAATTCAATACTCTTTTTATGAAACAAGATATAGTTACAAAGATGAATGTTTTTTAATGTAATTACTTTCACTAAAAAATTTAAAAACGAAAAAAAAACCTAAGAAAAATAAAAAAGCACCAACTATTGTGAGTATTACTGCTACAAATAAAAAAACGTCAACTATGTAATTACTGTTGAAAATTGCATAGTCGTAGTTTAATAGTCTCCTTTCTTCTTTTATAGAAAAATCAAATTTTAATTTTTTTTATTTAAATACCTTTTTGTGATATTTTCAAAACTAGCTAAATTTTGAGTCGAAAAATACATTGTTAAAGCTAGTCCAAAATTATAAGGAGGAGTCTAAGAGATTTTTGTTTTTTTAAAACATTTTAATATAACAAAAATTTAAAACTTTGAATTTTTTGAAATTTTTTCTAAACAAAAAATTCAAAACTCTTTTGTATGAAACTAGATATAGTTATGGAGAGGAAAACAAAATTGTTTTATGTAATTACTTTGACTAAAAAACTGTAAAAAAACAAAACAAAAAAACACCTAAGAAAAAAAAAAAAAAAAAAAAAAAGCGCCAACAATTGTGGGTATTACTGTTACAAACTAACCAATCAAAAACAAAACCTCTAACTAAGTTTGCTACTTCAAAGATTAAGCAATCGCCTGTTTTGAGGACACTCAGTGGCAATTTCGTAATAATGAAATACTTAGTGACCCATATTCGTCATTTCACCTCCTTCGTCCTTCTTCTTTCTCTCTTCCACCTTCACTGCCACTCACACCTACACGCGCGACTACTACTCTTTTTCTCTCTCTCTCTTCTGAAGCACTCAAAAGAGTAAAGTTTTCTCTGCATTTAAGCTTTCTCTCTCTAGAAATGGCAGGTCGGATCCAATCCCACCAGCTACCCAATGGTCTATACGTTTCGGGGAAGCTCGAGCAGCCAAAAGAGCGACCACCGACAATGGCGGCTCGAGCTATGCCTTACACCGGAGGCGACATCAAGAAATCCGGCGAGCTCGGAAGGATGTTCGACATCTCCGTCGTCGATTCCGCCTCTTTCCAAGGACCACCGCCGCTCATCGTCGGTGGTAATAGCAGCGGCGGAACATCGAGACAGCAAGCGCTGCCACGTGTCTCAGCTTCTTCTTCAAACCCTAACAGTGGATCCGTTCGATCCGGACCCAACTCTGGTTCGGTTAAGAAATCTTCAGGTCCACTCTCTCAGCTTCAGCCAACCGGTTTAATAACCTCCGGTTCGCTCGGTTCGTCGGGTCCTTTAGGATCCGGGTCTAGGAGGTCGGGTCAAATGGACCACCACCAAGTAAGTAATTTAGGTTCGAGCAAACCCAAATACGGGTCGTCGGTGACGAGTCTGAACACTGACCCGGTTCGGGTCGGGTTTAAAGTACCTAAGACGGTTGTTTGGGCGGTGCTGATTGTGGCGGCGATGGGGTTGCTCGTGGGAGCGTTTCTAACTGTGGCGGTGAAGAAGCCAGTTGTGATTGCGGCGGTTTTAGCGGCGGTTTGTCCCGCCGTCGTGGTTTTGGTGTGGAATTGCGTTTGGGGAAGAAAAGGGTTGCTGAGTTTCATCAAGAAGTATCCTGATGCTGAGCTTAGAGGCGCCATTGATGGACAGTTCGTTAAGGTTACAGGGGTAAGTTTTTTTACCTAATCTTTCAGATTTCAAAGTGTTTAAATTCGAGTTTTAGTATTCTGAAAAACCTAATTTCATTTGGTGAGTTAGAAGGTCATTATCATTGGCTTTTCTCAAGGGTTGTTACACTGTTGGATCTGTTTAGTATCAGTTTACTTCATTAACAGCTAATTAATGCGTATTACAAGACTATTTGTATGGTTTGTTTTTCTTCTGAATCAACAATGTTGCTGTAGATATGGTTAAATCTTCTAGTGTGATCGATGTTGTGTTTCTTATTTGGTTGAAATGTTAAGAGAATTGTTTTGATTGTAGGTTGTAACATGTGGAAGCATTCCTCTGGAGTCTTCATACCAAAGAACGCCAAGATGCGTTTATGTTTCCACGGAATTGTACGAGTACAAAGGTCTTGGTGGAAAATCCGCAAACCCGAAACATCGATGCTTTTCATGGGGATCTAGACATGCAGAGGTTAGTTTCTTTTTCTGTCTTGAGAAGAAGTATATGATATTTGTCTCTGTGATTAGCACAAGATTTGGTCAAGTTTCCCGATCTTATATGACAATAGGAGATGATTAAGTTTGATGATTGTTCTTGTGGTTATGTTCTTTGGCAGAAATATGTGTCGGACTTCTACATCTCGGATTTCCAATCTGGATTGCGGGCGCTAGTAAAAGCAGGATATGGATCAAAAGTTTCTCCTTTTGTCAAACCGGCGACAGTGGCTAATGTAACAACGCAGAACAAAGATTTATCTCCCAGCTTCTTAAAGTGGCTGTCGGATCGCAACCTCTCAGCTGATAACCGTGTCATGCGCCTCAAAGAAGGGTATGTATGCTATATTCCACACGCATCTTAGATTTTTCTTTTGGGTTGCACTCCCACAAAGTATCTTAGCCAAAATCTATAAAGAAACTTTTATTAGAGTCACTATCCTTACCTTGGATCCTGATTTGACCTGAAAGTCCCCAAAATACGACCTTTTAAACCCCGACTTCAGTATAATTGGAAGTTTTTAACTGTTGATGTAGGCGTTTACTTTGACTGGTACCGATGGATTTCCTTCCACCTTAAAAGTCACAAGCATGGAAAAAGATGTGTTGTAGGGAGAAATCCATTAACTTTTGTCAAAGTAAACGGCTTAAACATCTCACATCAGTGCTTGATAAGTCTTAAGTTAAAGGGTTTAGAAGGTTGAATAAGGACTAAAGCTAGTGAGACCCAAAAGTCACCGTTTTTAGTACAAAGGATCTTTTTGGCTGTTCTCATCTTTGTATGCACACAAGAAAGCTCATTGGTTTCACATTTGCAATAAAAAGAGAACCCTTTGTTGCTGATTTTTGTGAAGGATTTTAAATCACATTTGATTGTGTGTGATGATCAGATACATAAAAGAAGGAAGCACCGTGAGCGTGATGGGAATGGTGAGAAGACACGACAACGTTCTGATGATAGTTCCACCGGCAGAAGCAGTATCCAGTGGCTGCCGGTGGTGGCGCTGCCTCCTCCCGACCTACGCAGATGGCCTAATCATCACCTGCGACGATAATCAAAACGCCGATGTCATTCCTGTCTGAAAACGAATATGTACGTAATGCTTCTTTTGCCCAAATATTCAAATATATAAAATGCTTAAGAAAGAGTTAAGCTCACGAGACTGAAGAAAGAAGAGAGGAATGAGAAAAAAGAGCCAAATTGGTTCAAAAAGGAAACCAAATGGGCCTTTTTTTAAAAACCTTTTGCGATGACCAAATTAGCTTCTTTTTTTGTTTTCCTTAATTCTGTCATCTTTTTGCCCCTTTGATGGGGTTTATGTTTGTGTACATAAAGATCCAAGTGTAAATGCTATTTTCTGTTTAAATAAATTATCATGTTCCATCCACTATTCACTGCATAGAGAACAATCAATTCGTTTATCTATCTATTACAATTGGGAACTTATGCAATAAACGACAAGGAAAAGTTTCAAATCACCGAAGATCTTTTTGGCAGCTTCTTCTTCTCCATTTTCGATTTGATTACTTTATACGTGCTTGCTACGTAATCAATTTTATATTCTCTAATGTTACATACGAAGATACAAAAATTACGACTCTTGGGAGTGTGAATGCAAAAAATTGTCGGTATTTAGTCAGAGTGTTACTATCAATTGTTGCAAATTTGGATATCAATTAAAAAAAATCCGACTTTTTTAGACTCTTGAACTCTTATTATAGCTTATCTTTTTTTGAGTTTTTTAATCCTGATTTTTGGAAATTTAACTCAATAAGATTCTTCACTACGATTTTGTTTAATACGAGGATTCGACTAAACGACCCTTCAGTGTGTGAAATGCTACAAAATGGGTCCTTGACTCCTTGTTAATTGTTAATCAGAGTGTTGCTATCGAAATATCAAATATTTTTCATATATCATTTTATTTTTCTTGTCAATTGTGTGCATTCACAATGGAGCATTCGACATCAAACATATTGCAATTTTTTATTCATCATTTTTTACACTACTAAACATACATATTAGAGTCGTTAACTTTGAGTTCGATGCATATCTTTAATCGAACTCAAAACATATCAGGCTATTATACAGATATATTTATAAGCACGTACATGTTTGTATCTATAGATGAACCAAAAATACTTGTCACATCTCCAGAGATGTAGTTAAACAAATGAGGAAGAGAGACATATATCAATATATCATCGCCACCGTGAAAAATCTCTACCGTTCTTCGTCATATCTTCGAGAGAAATCATCATGCGAAAACGACGATTCAATACTATTTGTATAATGTATTTTGTCACATACTTCATTCATGGTATGTTCACTATAAAAAAAAAACCAAAGACAAGAAACAAGTTAAAAAAAAAAAATTGGCAAAAGAAGATTCTGTTGAAACAAGAGAAACCGGTTTAAGCCAATATACCGATTGTTTTATTGAGCAACCATAGAATAAGAGCGAGTTCGATGCCGAAAATCGTATGCAACCATGATCTATCCACAAGGAATCCATACACAGTGATCCCAGCTTTGTTGTTCTCTAGATAGGTCACTGCAAAAACGAAACAATATTTAAGAATCCGATAATTATATAAACTTCATGGTCTAAAGTTTCGTAATTTGTTGAATGTTATAATCAAATTTATTCTTACCTAAAGCTTGACGTTTTTGGTAGAAAATTGTATTGGCGTAGATCGGGTGTATCTTGGTATTGTCAAGATCATCGTCTCCTTCTCCTTCTTCATCAGATGTATCAAAGACATTGCCACATGGGGATATTTGGGACTCAATCATTGAAGCTGTAGGAGTTTCGCCATCAAGATTCTCAAACGAGTCTACAGTAGCGCAAACGTTCCATTTAGCCGCAAGGCTGGTTACAGATTGAGCTTTGTGAGTTATCTTCGTTGCACTCCTCAAACATATGAATACTCCCGTAACCAAACTCAACGAACATAACTGTAAAAAAAAAACAGACACAAAACCATCACAAACGACATTGATTAGTAATGATCGAAAAAGCCAAATCAATCCAATCTAAACCAGAAATAAAAACTGATTGAAAACCGAATGTCGTAATTTGGTTCAATTAGTTTCTCTTTAGATATCCAAGAAAACAGAGCTAAGAAACCTAACCGAAATCCGAACAGTAACCAAAACCGTATCAAACTGTTTTATAGACTATAGTAACTTTGGTCTTAAATTGGTTCCTATCGTCCTAGCAAAAATCGGAAGAAAACCGAAATCTAGATTAAACTCCCTTAGTTGTCTTAAAACTCATGTTGGTATCAATTGGCTTTATTTTTTCAGAATGAAATCTCCTATTACCTGAGGAACACGCAATGATTTAAACATTCGCATTTCTAAAACCTAATCATGTAAAGTATAAGGTAATGCTCTGAGCCCAAACCAAATCAAACCGTAGAAGAAAGTAAAAGGTACTAACCACGAGCTCGCCAACTTCATAGATATTAACCGCAACACTAGCTCTTATAGTGGTAAGCAAAGCCATGAACTGAGTAGCAGTAACAAGAATCAACGACAAAAGAATAAATCTCCTGAAACGATGACTAACAATCCTCAAATTACGCCGAATCTTCTGATGCTCGCAGAGCGCCGAGCCAACATCGGTGATCTCAGAAGCGAAGCAACGTGCGAAATCATCGAGACGAAGAGTCTGAAGATGACAAGTGATTTGGTAGAGAATGCAAACAATGATGAAAACGGAGTTACGGTAAAGCCAAGAAGAGAGCTGGAGAGTGCAAGCAATGACATGGCTTAGAATCGGATTGATGACGTAAGGAATCTCTTGTGAGCCAGAGATGTACCACCAGACTCTGTAGATTGCTTCTAGTGTTAGTGATGGGAGGACAAAGATCATTAGCCGTTTCATTGATCTCTGCAACATATCAAGAAACAGAGGAAAATTTGTTAATTAAAAACAAGAATATATAAAAGAAATTAATATCCGACCTTAGCTCAGTTGGTAGAGCGGAAGACTGTAGTCTGTGACAGCAAATCTTTAGGTCGCTGGTTCGATTCCGGCAGGTCGGATTATTGTTTTTTTTTTTCAAGTTTTTTTAAAAATTTACAAAAAAGAAAAGGAATAAGAAAATGAAGCGTCATACTTTAACAAAAAAAACAAAAATAAAAAACCAAAGAAAATTGTCGGCCAGAAATAAAGATTGTTGACTGTTTAGGGACTTTTATTTAAGATATTTTACTGATTATTTTCCAATAATTTCAAGCTTTTTTTGAAAGTAAAATATCAAAAGATTCATAATTTGATAATACTGAATATTTTTATTTTAAAATTAAATCAGCGAGGAGTCAAAGAAAACGAAAAATGATTCGTTAAACAGAAATTATTAATAGACAAAACTTTTGAAAGTTTCGCAAATAGTATTTTATATATAAAAAAAAATTAGTAAATGATTATTGTTGCATTACTATATATATTTTTCCCCAGTTGCGTTTACTATATTCTGATTTTAAAAATGAGACTTGGAAATTAATTAAAAACTAATATATGTCAGTTTCTTGCTTCCATCATCACATCGTAAATTAAGTTTGGTAAAGGTTATGGTTTTTTTTTGAATTTTTTAGGTTTGCAAAATTTCTCTCTAATTTCAAATTAAGAACAAATTTGATCGGATTAATATAAGATTAAGGGGTGTAATTAGCGGGAAACCTAACCTGGATTTCAGCTTCGTATCCGATCCTAACCTTGTCGCTAAAATCCCAAAGCTTATCGAGGAACAAAAACCGTCGCATCCCAAACTTTCTAGACCAAATCGAGAGGCTAACGAACGAGATTCCGGCGAAAATCGATAGAGAAAGCTGCACAACGGCGTCGTACGGACGTCGGTGATGGAAATCGCAGTCGGAGCATACGAGCAAGAAGTGAGAGATCATCGGAACGATAACGACGAGGAGGAAGAAAACTGACCACGAAATCAGAGCTGTGCCGCGATTCGACTGGTCGAACCAGAGGACGAGGCTCATGAACGGGAAGTGCGTCGCCGGAAACTCCGGTGGTTTGTTGATCGTGCTTGGTCGAGTCTCCGGGATCAGATGTTCCCGAGATCCTTGCTCCGATGCGTTCGCCATGAAAGGGTAACTTCGGGATTTAGGAATATTTTCAGAGATTCGAGGAATTTGGGTGAAACAAATAAAGTTGCGTTCGATTTCTGGTTTTTTTGTAAGCCACCTGTAATCTGTTTATATACTAAAAGTTTTGTAAAATTTATATGTTTAATTTAAAACACACACGTATTTAACATAGGAAATTATATATTTTTAGTTTATTAATTTTAAGATATTATGTGGTTACATTTTTTTGGGTTGATTAGTTGAAAAGGAGGTTTAATATCTAAAATAATAATTTAAAAAGGTGTAGTTAAGTGACATGGTCAAAATGGTTTACATAATAAAATGTAATGATTTGATTTATTAGATGTTTACTGTTTAGGAATTTGTCTCTGTATGAATTTAGATGGTGATTAGTTTCCAGCTGAATTGGTTAAAGATATTAAATTAACAGTGAAAAAAACAGATAAAGTTCAAAAATTGTATTAAATCTTTTATTTAGTCTTGAATTTTCGTCTACCGATATTTATTTTTAAAATCCGTCAATTTTTTTTTTTTTTTTTTTACTATTCCTACGAGTAAATATCGTATTTAGTAGTAGTAATTGCATTATATCAAGCTTTTTACATATACGTAATTTTTTTTTTCTTTTTTGAAAATTCACGGGTTAAATTTCGGTTTCTAGTTATACAGGTGTTCGAAATGTTAGCTATGTTTTCACGGGCTAGAATATCAAATTCATGACGTGTCCCACTTTTGGGCTTTGGCCCATAAGTTATTCAAAGCCCAAAACTTAACCCGCATCGGATCATTTGACTGAATCGGATCCTATTTTGGTAGGAAATTTCTCCGGCCGTGATTTGTTGGGAAGCGTCGATGTCGATGGGGATGAGAAGTAGTGGAGAACCCAGAATATCCGTCTTCCTCGGGAACCGTCATTCTTCGTCTAAAACCAGCAAATTCCCACAATTTTCTTCATTTCTACGAAAAAATCCAACCTTTAGTCGCTGTTCGAATCTTGGGTTTTCTGACGGACATGGCGGCGACGGTGGCTATTTCAAGCATCTCCTCACGGCCTTTGGTTGCTCTTCGACGCTCTAAAGCCGCCGTTTCGTACAGTTCCTCTCATCACCGATTGCTTCGTCATCGTCCTCTCTCGTCTCCTCGCCTGCGCTTCAGGTATGCCCAGCTACTCGATTAGAGCCTCGAATGATGATAAAAAAACAGCTAATATTTTATAGATTTGGTCGTCTCGCTTGATGTTGAAAAGGTTTAGTTTTGTGTATAATGGTTAGTTTTTGACATAGTGCTGTCATTGGAACTTGCAGGAACGTTCATCGAGTCCAAGCAACGATTTTGCAAGATGATGAAGAGAAAGTGGTGGTGGAGGAATCGTTTAAAGCCGATACTTTTCCTGGTAAAGAACCAATTGAAGAGCCAAATATGAGTTCTTCAACTAGTGCTCTGGAGTCATGGATCATCAAGCTTGAGCAAGGAGTGAATGTTTTTCTTACAGTTACGTTTTACGACCCTTGCTAGAAATTTCCAACAGTTGTG
Source organism: Pseudoturritis turrita (assembly GCA_900406555.1). Lineage (NCBI taxonomy): Eukaryota > Viridiplantae > Streptophyta > Magnoliopsida > Brassicales > Brassicaceae > Pseudoturritis > Pseudoturritis turrita. Next base: position 216,091 of record OVBL01000345.1, read on the forward strand.
TGTTCAAGTTAGCGGTGGTTATCCTATGCGCTAATTGTTGTCTTGTTTTGTTTTCCATCAGGACTCGGTGATAAAGATACTCGATACATTGTACCGTGACCGAACCTATGCAAGGTTCTTTGTTCTTGAAACAATTGCTAGGGTACCTTATTTTGGTAAGTGCATCCATTTGTAGTTTCAGTTCCTTATAAATTCTTGCAAGAAACCTATAGCGTAGTATTAAGGATTAGTCATTAGGTTTGTATTCTTCATAAGACAGTAAGATTGTGAAAGTCACTTGAAATGTGTTAAGAAGAACAATGACGGAATAGTGTTAGTGTTTGGAGGAATATATATATATGTCCTCTTCCTTATCTCATTAGAATCATAATTCATCTCCAACCTCAAAGGCGGTCTAATCACAATCCTCTTTGTAAAATATAGGATTTTTGGAGAATCACATCTCTTTTTTTCTTGTGTATCAATAGTTATGGATCTGAATGCCACAGGGGAATTGTTCATTGGCTGGAACATAATGTTAGTTTCTGTATGGTCCTTACAGCCTTTATGTCAGTGCTACACATGTATGAGACCTTTGGTTGGTGGAGAAGAGCAGATTATTTGAAAGTACATTTTGCTGAGAGCTGGAATGAGATGCACCACTTGCTCATAATGGAAGTAAGAACCAATTTTTTCCCTTCTGTACAAGTTTCATTCTCTTAACTCATATAGTTGGTAAAAGTAAAATTCATGTTTCTGATCACAGGAATTGGGTGGAAATTCATGGTGGTTTGATCGTTTTCTGGCCCAGCACATAGCAACCTTTTATTACTTCATGACGGTGTTCCTGTATATCATAAGCCCGAGAATGGCATGTAAGTTTCTTTTTCACTAAAAGTATAATCCTGCAGTGATCTTCTAGAAAGTTGCGGAATAAATGATGCAACATAGAAAAACTGACTTCTTGTCTTCATGACTTCATCAACCATTTGTCACCGATGCAGATCACTTTTCAGAATGTGTGGAGAGCCATGCATTTGAGACTTACGATAAATTTCTCAAGGCCAGTGGAGGTTGGTTTAACATCTTCAATACTGATTTAATTGATCTTTCTAGTTCCATTTGCATTAGTAATTTAGTTGTTTATGGATTTATTGAGTTGAATATCACAAAAAAATCTTCAGTGAGTTTTACATTCTGGATTGTTTTGCTTTTTTTTTCCCCCCTCCTAAACAGAGGAGTTGAAGAAGTCGCCTGCACCCGAGATCGCAGTAAAATACTATACCGGAAACGACTTATACTTATTTGGTAAGTTTTTTCTTTCGGGTTTTATCAGTGTTCTCCAGCTCCCGAGTTTTCTTCCTTTGACTAGTAGTCTCTGAAAACTGGATCTGTGTTGTCTGCAGATGAATTCCAAACATCCAGAGCTCCGAATACTCGAAGGCCAGTAATAGGTAGCAATTAACTTTCATTCAGTCTCTAAATTCGTCGGACCACAAAATTCTAAAAAGGTTTATATGATTTACATCCATGGTTGCGAGTCTGCATTCTATAAAGGACTGACCTTTGATCTAATGACTCGACATTAGTATCAGTTTGTGACTTATACCTTGGTGTTGATTTCAAGATCTAAAACGTTGTTTGGTTTTTTTTGTGATTTATGTTGGGCAGAGAATTTATACGATGTATTTCTGAACATAAGAGACGATGAAGCAGAACATTGCAAGACAATGAGAGCTTGTCAGACTCTAGGCAGTCTCCGTTCGCCTCACTCCATCTTAGAAGACGACGATGTTAAAGAAGAATCAGGTTGTCTTGTTCCTGAAGAAGCTCATTGCGAAGGTATTGTAGACTGCATCAAGAAATCCATTACTAATTAAATTAGAAAGGAAAAAAAAAAGGATTAAATTAGAACTTTATGAGTTTATTATATATACTTAGGAATAAAGGAAAAGCGTAAAATTCCCATTCGTATGTATGTGGGAGAGAATCAAATACCATATGATGTAAAATTATTTTAATAAACTACATAGTACCATCGTGTAAGTCGTTTGAGACCATTTGTTTAATGCAAATATAGCCATTGTGTTGTATCGCCGGTTTCAATTCATAAGAGTAAATTATAAACATAAAAAAGCATATAGTTTCTTTTCTTTAAGTTTTAACGTCTAAACATTTTCACTAATTCATTATTTAGATGCTATTTACAAAGATGGATGACTTTGATTGGTGAGTCTTAGAAGAAGTGGTAAGGATTGTACGTACCGCTTGTTTTGTAACCAATCGATCAGGTGATAAATGCATGTGTATGGTACGAAAAGTAATGTTACCGAAAAACATAGCAATACCATTTTTTTATATGAAATGGATGGTACAACTTGTCATGGTAAGACGGATCCGGATCCGTGGTTTTCGAATATCCGGATTTCGAGTATCCGGCCAAAAATCAGGATATCGGCGGATATCCTGATTCAGATCCGGATCCGAAAATAATAATTAAAATAATCAAAATAAAATATTAAAAAATTAATTTTTAAAAAAAAAAATTAAATCATATTTTTCAAAAAATATGATATTTTAGAAAAGAACTAAAATCAATATATATATATATATATTGATTTATATAAATATATATATATATATATATATATTTATTTATTTATATAAAAATAACTTAATATATGTAAAAAAAATATTTTTAATAAATTTAATACGTCCGGATCCGGATATCCGGATCTAGAAATTTTACTATCCGAATCCTTTTTTTACGGATCCGAGATTTTACTATCCGGATGTCCGGATATCCTAATTTACGGAGCGGATAAAAACAAATACCGGATCGAATCTCGGATTCCAGATAATAATTCTACCCCTACAATTTGTAGTATGATATTTCAAGTTTTGCTAGTGAAATTGGAATGATGCAACTTTGTACCGTCATTTTTCTTACCGTTTCAAAATTTCATGCTACACTATGCTACAATCGTATTTTTTATATCACCAATGGGAGTCAAAATAACCGACATGTGTTTTACATAGTAAATGAAAACATTTTTTCTGTCCATATTTATATAAAAAAATATCTTATTTTTCATTCGCATTCCCATAAAATGAATACTATGATCATCATAAAGTGGAGAAAAAAGCAATTTTTTATTTTCTTTAAATGAATAATAATGCGTATTTTGGCGTTAAAACTAATAGAGATTTAGTAAAGTAGTCTTAAAAGATTAATAATGGTTTTTTTTTGTCTATAGTTTCTTGTAAGTTGTAACTATTTAGAATAACTTTGTACAATGTAATTAATTTATAGTAAATGCTAAGTACAAAAAATCATTGAATGTATCATTCTCTCAAAAAGTTTATTGGTATTAGCGTTACAATCTCTCTCTCAACTTTATTATTGGTTTCGTTTGGAGAAAGTGTGGCGCAAAGACGACGTCGTATAAGGGAACATCTCACGTGAGAAAAGCCTTGATTCATGCGCCTTCTTTAATTTTCACCCTCTTGTTCTTTTCGGTTTTCAAATTATTTTTCCGCCGGTTTATTAAATAAAACAATTTTCCCGCCAGAAATTTTATTTTATAACCATCGTCCGGTTTATAGCACCGGTATGAGATTTAATGACCAAAATTGAATCTTTGATCAACGCTTTTATTTCAGATTTTAGTGTTACGTTTAGTTTTGAATATAAGTAAGTATTCGATGGAGGACTTTTTTTTGGGTCAAATAAAATTGTAATTATTCTTCGATTTTGTTTCTATTCAAGACCCTTAAAGACTTTTCTAGTATCGAATTAATAAATTAAATCGTACAGTTACAGAAACAGCATCAACTTTTTTCGTTAAATAATATTCTTTTGGAAATTATAGTTTCTATCAGAAATTCAGAAGAACTAACATTATAGTTGAATGCGTACGGTTTTATCTGGTAATCATACATATTCAACAATTATTTTCTTTATAAAAAAATACCTGCAAAAAACTATAATTGAAATAATGGAACTGAATACGTGAAAAAGAGCACATTGATTTGGGAATATAAACACTCAAGTTTATGAAAGTTGAAAAATATCTTTCCGATAATTATTCGAGGATATTTTATTCCACTAATACTATTATAGATATTTTTATGTCAGTGGGATATAAATTATTACGTTGGTGGAAGAAATGGACCAACATTTGTAGGGAATAGCTAAAAAAATAAAAATAAAAAGGACCAACAGAATAAAATCGTTATAACTGCAAAATTTATTTAAACTGTTTAGAATAATACTACTACTAATCCATCTATTTTATTATAATTATCGTTTAAGATTTTTTACGTAAAAAATAAAAATATATATATATGTTTTACCTAAGTAATACACTATATTATTTGATCTTAGTAATTAATAAATTAAAAAAATAAAAATAAAACTGGAAATATTGTTAAAAATTTGTATTGAAAATATAAAATGATATTTAAAATAAAATAAATTTTTAATTCTAAAATGACATTTAATTTAAAATAGAGAAAGTATTAGTTAGCGGAAAATAAAATATTCTGAAAAAGACTTTTACCCAAAAAAAAACAAAAATATAATTTGGTTTAAAGAAATATGAAACGAAAAAAGCAATGGAAACCTCTGAAATTTCTTTATAACATCATAATCACTGCGAAACCCAAAGTTCTAAACTCTCTCTCTCTCTCTCTCTCTCTCTGTGGGATCTCTAATGGCGGAGCTGATTTGTTGATCTGATTTCACTGTTTTACCGGTGATTCTTCTTTCGCTATTGGGGAGTTTCTTTAGAGTTTCTGTAACAGAGTCGATAATGAGTGAAATCGATCTCGGAACGAGTCACGGGATAACGACGGAGACTCACCGCACGACGACGTTTCTTGATTTGCTCCGACGCCAGATGAGCGGTCACGATCGCACAAGGAGGAAGCGGAGTTTGAAAGAACGGTTGAGATTCAAATGCATCGGATGCTGTGGGCCCACCTGGGGTCTCCGCCTAACTAACAATACGAATCTTCACAGTCCAAGCTCCAGAGAAGAAGAAAGCGAAACCCGATCCGTTCCCGGGTCGGATCATGGATCGGGTACGGGTATGAATCTCGCGACGGCGTTGGAGGCGGAGAGATATAACCGGGAAGAACAGACGGAGACGGCGGTTGACATGACGCCGACGAGGATTTCGCTGATGAGATTGCTGGAAGAGACGGCGGAGAGAGTAGTAATCGTTGACGACGGAAAAGAGACGGAGATATTAACGGCATCTACGGGTACGTTAACGGGTAATGATTCGGTGTGTTGCGTGTGTATGGGAAGAAAGAAAGGAGCGGCTTTTATCCCATGTGGACACACTTTTTGTAGAGTGTGCTCCAGAGAATTGTGGCTAAACCGAGGCTCGTGTCCTCTCTGTAACCGTCCGATTTTAGAGATTCTTGACATATTTTGATAAGATCCGACGGCTGAAAGTTCTTGATACAGGTGGTTACGGTGAGCTGATTCCTAGACGCGAAAACTACGGTTTGTTGTACTTGTACGTTTCTTTTGGTATGAAAGATGATTTGATGTAAATGCAAAAAAAAAAAAAAAAGGTACAAGAAAAGTTTGTTCACAAGGCCCGTTCTATCTATTTAGGCCCACTAAACGTATATTTTGGAACAGCCATAAAGTCATGCCATTTGGCTATTGTGTATAAAAAAGCACGGTAAAAATAGCTTGTATTAAAAAAAAACTGTTTTCTCAATAATAAAAGATACAAATTCCTATACAATTATAACACTAAATTACATCATATATTATGATTTTTTTCCACATTTTTTTTGTATTTTGTATAAGCAAAACAGGGTGGAAATAATTGAATATTTTTGCTAACTAATCCTTTATACTATATAAAAAATAGTAAGCAATATATTTTGGGATTTCTAGCCATAAACAAGAAACCAAAACAATTATCACCTCACACCGTGAGACGACACGACGCTTAAAATGTCGATTCTCGTCCGTTGATCTTACCCCTCACGTGGCAGAATCGTAGTCGAATGTCTATGATCTGTGTGCAAAAGTCGATACTACCCCTCCTAGTTTGGTTTGAGTAGTTGATAAAAGGAGAGCATTTACGTCATTTAGCCATTTCAATATTAGTACGAGTCTTTTCTTGTTCACTAGCTTCGAATTTTGTTCCAAGAAAAAAATCATGGCGACGGTACAATTATTCAGCCAATTTCCCTGCAAAACCCGAGTTTCGAGCTCGTCAAACCCTAAATCCCTCTCAAAGCTTCCGATTCTGGTTCCGGTGAGCTCGATTAGTCGCCGGCCAGGCTTCGCTGTTTCCCGGGCGGATTTCAGAGTCAGAGCCACTGATGCGGAAGACGAATGGGGTCCGGAGATGGGAGAGAGAGGATCGGCTCTATTGGTGGCGGAGGAAGCAATCGAAGCCGTTGAGGAGACGGAGCGGCTTAAGAGATCGCTAGCGGATTCGTTGTACGGAACAGATCGAGGTTTGAGCGCTTCGAGCGAAACCAGAGCCGAAATCGGAGACCTAATCACACAGCTCGAGTCGAAAAACCCTACCCCAGCTCCAACCGAAGCTCTCTTCCTTCTCAACGGCAAATGGATCCTTGCGTAAGTTTTCCGATGAAGTTTTTTTCCCCTCGCGTAAATCGATTTGTTGATTTGTCTCTGAATCAAAGAGCGTAGCATAAATTTTCGGAGTAATTTCTGCCGTTTAAGTCGGAGTCTAGAAATTTCGTGCTTGTTCTTGATTTGGTTTGAGTCTCTTTTTTGTATAGCTACACATCGTTCGTTGGTTTGTTCCCGTTGCTTTCACGAGGGATCGTGCCGTTAGTGAAAGTCGATGAGATCTCGCAGACCATTGATTCGGAGAACTTCACTGTCCAAAACTCTGTTCGTTTCGCTGGTCCTCTAGCTACAACTTCAATTAGCACCAATGCCAAATTCGAAATCCGAAGCCCTAAACGTGTCCAGGTAATTTCACCATCTATCAACCGATGTGTGATTATCAAACACCTTGAAACGATTCGTTAACATTTTGGATATGTTTTCTTGCAGATTAAGTTCGAGCAAGGTGTGATCGGGACTCCTCAGTTAACGGATTCGATCGAAATCCCGGAATACGTAGAGGTTCTTGGTCAAAAGATTGATCTAAACCCGATCCGAGGGTTACTGACCTCGGTACAAGACACAGCTTCGTCGGTGGCTAGAACCATATCGAGCCAACCACCATTGAAATTCTCTTTGCCAGGGGACAATGCACAGTCGTGGCTCCTCACGACTTATTTGGACAAAGACATTAGGATCTCTAGAGGTGACGGTGGAAGCGTCTTTGTGCTCATCAAAGAAGGAAGCCCACTCTTAAACCCTTGAACATCACCATAATCTGTCTCTGTTTATGCTTAAGTACAAAATAAGTGTTCAAATAGTGTTGTCATAGGTTTACTTCTTAATCGTTATTGTTAACTCAATGATAATGAATAATGTTTCAACTGCTTTGTAGCTTTCTTTGCTATGTCCATGATGACAAAATGCAAATGTTTTACAATGTCTTGCAGTGCTCATCAGAATTTGAAAAGAAAAAGTCAAATCTCAAAGTTTAATTAGCGTCTAAAGTTAGCTAAAAAGAAAAAAGAAATAGCAAATATCACAAGAATCATCTAAACCGTCCACGTGTCACCTCGCTTATCTCTGAACCAAACCGCCTCCTCGTAGCCCCTTAAAAGAAACCTCGATTTCGAGATCTCATTTCAATATCAGCAGAACAAGTACTCGAAACCCTAATCGACGAAATGATGCTCAGGCAAGCTGCGAAGAAGGCTCTAGGGCTTACGTCACGTCAATCGACGCCGTGGTCCGTCGGTATCTCCCGACTCTACCATGAGAACGTCATCGACCACTACGATAATCCCCGCAACGTCGGGTCTTTCGATAAGAATGATCCCAACGTCGGCACGGGTCTCGTCGGAGCTCCTGCGTGCGGTGATGTTATGAAGCTTCAGATCAAAGTCGATGAGAAGACCGGTCAAATCACAGATGCTCGCTTCAAGACGTTTGGTTGTGGTTCCGCTATCGCGTCTTCATCTGTCGGTATGTGTTACCCCTCTTAGTTTTTAGCGGCGGATTGGAAATATCTGGTAAAGATTTTCGTGTTTTTCGTTCCAATTTGTGTTGGGTGATTCATGTTCTGTTCTATTGACGAAGGGATAAGAGAAATTAGAGGATTTGAGGTATGTATACCAATGAGGGATTTTGATTAGGGATTTTCTCAAATTAGGTTTCAAATTGATGGGTTTCGTATGGAGGCGGCGTCAAGATTTAGGGTTGGTGCCGTAATTGCCGTGACCGATGAATTAGAATTAAGGCATGATTAGTCGGATTTTGTGAAATGAGACTTTTCTGATGATTCATTGTGAAAGATTTTTCCTTTCTGATGCGATGTCTTATTGTCCTGGTCCAGTTTCTGGCTTATCGTATCCTGCCCCTGTCATTTCTGATTCCATTTAGAAGTTTACGGCTTAGTGCTTTCTGTTTTTTAGCAGGGATATGTAGCAGTTTTCTAATGGTGATTGATTTATGTTTTCAGCCACTGAATGGGTGAAAGGCAAAGCTATGGAGGAAGTCCTGACCATCAAGAACACGTAAGTACCGCTTTTTTGTATCTTACATGTTATGTAATCTGCCATTCATATATCCCAAGATAAGGATGGCTTGTCATGGTTTTCCAACATTAACATAATCTGTTGTGAGTTGTCGCATTCTGCTAACTTGTGTCGTCTACTTTGTTCATTCTTTGATTGTTGACATGCCTGTTGCTGTATTTGTATGACTGGTATTTTGTTTTGAGGAACTCAGTCAATGGACTTTTGTCTATTGATATGATACTTGTTACTGGTTGGTATGGTACATAATGTTTTTCAGCCTATATGCTAATGCAAACCCCCTTGACTTCTTTAACCGAGACAAAGTAAACATTGTGATTTATGTCATGGAGTTTCTCAATATCTGAATGTTGTGTGCTTTTCTTTCTATGATTTTGTTTTGCCAGTCAAATCGCGAAGCATCTCTCTCTCCCACCAGTGAAGCTTCATTGCAGTATGTTGGCGGAGGACGCCATCAAGGCAGCTGTGAAAGACTACAAGGAGAAGCGTGTGAAAACAAACGGTGCTGCAGCAGCCGGAGAAACCGTCACACAGGCTTGATTCCTTCTACTAATGTTTGTATCATAATGTTGTATATGATGGTGAAAACAGGGGAGGAGTAGAAGAGGATACATACAACCTATATGGTATGTAATGTAATGGTACTTTTTCTGAAGTATTTTGAATAAACCTTGTTGACAAAAACATCTAAGAATTATTTGCTTTTGCCCTGTAGTTTTTGCTGTTTTGTACACGGATGTGTTGTAATGGTTTCTTTCTTATTTGTGAGATTTAAAACTTTGAAGACAGGTCTACAGTTTTCATTCTGGTTAGTGTTTTCACATGTTCATATGATAATAATTTTCATTCTCATTCAATCCTCGCCGGTGCTCAGTTCCCGATCGTCGGAGGCAGCATCTACGAAAAAGGACGATTTTTTCCTTCTTTTAATCATGGGTCGACTTGCAAGTTCGAAACATAAGCCGAATTATGAAACTAAAACTTGGGAGAATCATAAGAAATATATCTTCAATCGCACACATCTTTCCTCTTTTGGTATATATCCAAGTTGCTAGTATATTGTAAACTTAGGGATACGTCTATTATTTTGTTATGTTTCTGAACTACTGGTATATCGTAATAAATCTTTGTAGGTTAGGTTTAGTACTTGTATAAATAAGCTTCATCACTCGGCTAATTACTAAGAACAAAGAAAACTTTTATAGTCGTAATTATAAGGATCTTGGACGATAATGCTCAGGCAAACAGGGAAGAAGGCTCTTATAGGGTTTACGTCACATCAATCCACGCTTTCTCAATTTGGTATCTCCTCTCGATTCTACCATAAGAACGTCATTGACCACTTCGAAAACCCGCGCAACGTGGGATCTTTCGATAAGAATGATCCCAACATGGGTACGGGTCTTGTCGGAGCTCCTGCGTGCGATGATGCCATGAAGCTTCAGATCAAGGTCGACCACAAGACCGGCCAAATCGTCTATTCTTGCTTTAAGACATTTTGCTGTGGTTCTGCCATAGCCTCTTCTTCTCTATGTATGTTTGCTTAAACCCTCCTAATTTTCTTGTAAATTAGTGTTTAGATGTATGATTAGATACTGACACTGATTGGTTTTTAATGTGATTTAAGCCACTGAATGGGTCAAAGGTAAATATATGGAGGAAGCCTTTGGTCATTTATCAGTCAGGATCTAGATGAAAATATAACTCATGTAGTTGGGTTGCCTGGTCAGAGAAGGCCAGCTACTCGATTTATCCATATTACCTCAAAAAACTCTAAACTTTCCATACCTAAAGAGACCATCACAGAACCTGGATCTGTGTTGATTTCCATAACTACTCCAACCAAAAATTTATTCTCTTGCCTAATCAGTGTTAATCCAGACTCTTTTGATCTTATCCCCAATCATCTCTCATCCCTTTCTGGCCCTCCCACCAACTCAAAAACCCTTTCTCCTCCTAAACCCATGGACCTAGATAGCCCATCTCAATCCCAGCCATCTTCTTTTCCTAGATCTTCTTTACCTCACCAAACTCTACCCTCTATTTCATCATCCATCCCTAACTCCAACCTCTCTTCTGACCAAACACCTACTTTTGTTAACCCCTTAAATTTAACAACTACTCATACTACCCTTCCCATGGGTTCTTCCCTTCTTATAGGGAAGTCCTCCACCTAAATTTTTTTATGTCGATTAACTACTTTTTTGGAATGTCAGAGGCATCAATGACTATGATAAGCATCATGCTTTTCTGAATTGGCTAAATGTAAATAATGTTGGCTTTGGAGCTATTTTGGAAACCCACATCAAGGAAACTAACATGAACCAAGTAATGCAGAGCTTGTGTCCACAATGGTCCTTTATCTCTAACCACTCTGAAGATGGTGATGGTCGCATCATCTTCATCTGGAATTCCCCATTGGTTGTTTCCATCCTTCACAAAACTAAACAGATGACAACATGCAAAGTTTCAGGCCCTGGGATCACCACCTTTCTATCCACTACAGTTTACGCTTTTAATCTACCAGCTGAAAGGAAGAATCTCTGGTCTGACCTAGTTCTTGTCAGCAATCTCCTTCCTACAGTCTCAATTCCTTGAATCATTACTGGCGACTTCAATGAAACCATCCACTTTGCTGAACACTCCTCCTCAACTATAAATAACCTCTCTCCTCAGATGTTAGCTTTCAAAACTTGTCTGGATGACATAGAAGTGAGGGATCTAAGGTTTCAAGGGTCACTGTTCACCTGGTCAAAAAAACATGTCAACCCTACTGTCAAAAAACTGGATAGAGCCCTGATAAATGAGCAATGGTTTCTCACCTTTCCCCATAGTTGTGCCCATTTCCATCCTCCAAGGAGACTTTCAGACCATGCCTCTTGCCTTATTGATTTAGCCTCTCCTATAAATCCTGCTAGAACCAAACCCTACAAATTCTTTAACTACCTCACCACCCATCCTGACTTCCTTTAAACTGTAGCAAACTCCTGGGTTATATCCGAAACAGAAGACTGCTTTCTCAATGCTTTGAGCTTAAAACAGAAAGAGATCAAGAGAGCCTTAAAGAGACTACACAAACACAATTTCTCAGAAATACAAAAGAGGGTTTGTGAGGCTAACAGTTTGCTTAAGCTTGTGCAGGTGACATCTTTACAATAACCTACTGAGGCAAACTACTTAGAGGAAAGGAGAGCCAATCAAAGATTAACAATGCTTAGAGGTGTGGAAGAGTCCTACTTCAGACAAAAATCAGGGATAAATTGGCTTAAGAAAGGAGATAAGAACACATGCTACTTTCATAAGATGGCTCAGACAAGAAATTCCTACAATACTATCCATTCCCTTACTGACCTTAATGGAGTGGAGGCATTGACTCCATCAGATGTTGGAATACTGGCTGTCAGTCATTTTCAATCAGTTTTGGGACCAGCTCCATGCCCAAGGATTCCAACTCTCGATTTGGAAGTTGCTTCTCACACTATCTTCTCTTGCTCCCCTGAGGAAACAAGTGCTCTTGTTAGGATTCCAACAGCTAAAGAAATTAAACAATCATGTTCAAGCTCAATCCTAACAAAAATCCTGGTCCATATGGCCTAAATTCTGGTTTTTACAAAGCAGCTTGGTCGTTCCTAGGTGTTGAGGTCACAACTGTAATCACAAAGTTCTTCAACAGCCCTTTTATGCCTACTACAACCAATTCAACAATCCTAACACTCCTACCAAAATTCCCAGGAGCTAGTGTCATAAAGGATTTCAGGCCTATCTCATGCTGCAACACTATCTACAAAGTTATCTTTAAAATACTGGTAAACAAGATCAAGCCTCTGTTGACTAAGATCATCCTTCCTAACCAATCTTCTTTCATTAAAGGGATGCTACTACTTGCTAGCCTCAGAACTAGTTAGTGGATATCATAAACATAGAGGACCAAAAAGGCTAACCTTAAAAGTGGATATAGCAAAGGCCTTTGACACGCTGAAATGGGATTTTGTGATCAGTTGCCTATCAGCTTTGAGGCTCCCAGCTCAGTACATCATTTGGATTGTACAGTGCCTTACCTCTTCCACCTATTCCCTTGGTATTAATGGCTCCATTCAACGTTATTTCAAAGGCACCAGAGGCATTATACAAGGAGATCCTCTAAGCCCATACTTCTTTGGAATAGCTATGAATGCCCTCTCCATTAAGTTAAACAAGGCTGCAGAAGACAACAAAATTGGTTACCATCCAGGCTGTGAACAATCAAAGCTTACTCACCTATGTTTTGCTGACAATCTACTCATCTTTTCAGACGGTTCCCCAACTTTTATCCAAGGGATCATCACGGCCCTAAGGGAATTCCATGTTTTATCAGGCTTGTCAATTAATGTGGTTAAATCCTGCTTCTTCCCAGCAGGCCTCTCCCAATATTATCTCTCTTCCATCACTCAAAGCTCTGGTATCCCTCAGGGTCATCTATCAATACGATACCTAGGACTTCCTCTCTGCACAAAGAACCTCTCCTTACTCAATTGTGAGCCTCTCCTACATAAAATCAAATAGAAAATCAACTCATGGACAACAAAATACCTTTCTCTTGCAGGAAGACTACAATTGTTGAATTCAGTGGTGTCAAGGATAGTTAACTTCTGGACATCAGCCTTCATCTCCTTATGGGATTCTTTATGGGGAAGTACCATCGTATGATCAGTTGCGCGTGTTTGGATGTTTGAGTTATGCACACTTGCGTTCAAGAAACAAGGATAAATTTGGTGCAAGAAGTCGTCGTTGTGTATTTGTTGGATATCCTTTTGGTCAAAAGGGATGAAAAGTCTTTGATTTAGACAAACAAGAGTTTTTCATATCTAGAGATGTTGTGTTCCATGAGAATGAGTTTCCGTTTGGGATATCTCCTTTACCATCGGTACCAATAATGCAATCATCTCCAACAATTAAAGATGATGATTCGTTAATACCACCAGCCCTCACCTCGGACAAAAGAGGGAGTACAAAGCATGATGATGTACCTCAGGATCATATTTCTCCAATTAAAAATTTAAAAACGAATCCTGTTGATTTAACACCAGAACGTGTTTCCGTTCCGGTTCGGTAACACCTACTCCTCCGGCTGGTGTTGCTGATGATTCAGCCACAGTTTCCCCACCGGTATCTTCCTCACCACCAGCTGATACGGTTTGACGTTTTAAAAAGAGGACAGAGAGCTCGTGCTCCACCAGAAAAATTCAAAGATTATGTCACGTAAAAGGTAAAACACCGTATTCTTTAGATGATTATGTTGTTGACCTCATTTTCTCACCATCACATCAAGCTTTCTTAGCAGCGGTGACGGCTGGAACTGAGCCAAAGCGGTATGTCGAAGCAGTTAAAGATGGTAAATGGCGTTATGCCATGAAAAATGAAATTGATGCAATGGAAGAAAACGAGACATGGGATGTTGTTATGCTTCCGCCAGGCAAAGTTGCAATCGGCTCACAGTGGGTATATCGCATAAAGTTTAATGCCGACAGATCTGTTGAATGATACAAAGCGAGATTAGTTGCATTAGGCAACAAACAAATTGGAGGAGATGATTTTGATGAGACATTTTCCCATGTTTCTAAGATAGTACTGTGAGAAGTCTTCTTAGTCTTATTGATGCAAAGAAGTGGGAAGTGCATCAAATGGACGTCCATAATGCTTTCCTCTACAGTGATCTTAAAGAAGAAGTGTATATGAAGTTACAACTAGGCTTTAGTCATTCCGATCCCAACAAAGTGTTGCGTCTTCAAAAATCTATCTATGGCCTTCGTCAGGCTCCACGTTGTTGGTTTGCCAAGCTTACTAAGGCTCTTCTCCAGTTCGATTTCGTTCAATCGTACTCGGATTACTCTTTGTTTACGTACTAACGAGATAATACCGAGCTTCGTGTCTTGATCTAGGTCGATGATCTGTTAATTGGAAGCAACAATCTTGCTACTCTTAACAAGTTTAAGGCATATCTAAGTGAATGTTTTCACATGAAAGACTTGGAAAAATTAAAATATTTCTTGGGTATTGAAGTTGCAAGATCAGAAAAAGGTATATTTCTCTCTCAAAGAAAATATGTGCTTGATATAGTAGCAGAAACAGGCATGTTAGGACCAAAATCAGTGGCTACTCGGATGGAATAAAACCACAAATTGGCTTTCGATTAAGGACCCTTTCTTATGGATCCTAGCAAGTACCATAGACTTGTTAGTCGTCTTTTGTTACTCTATCTATTTGTTAGTTCGGTTTATACAGAAGCCTCGTGTTGCACATTGGGAGGCTGCCCTCTGAGTGGTACGATTTCTTAAAGGCTCACCAGGTCAAGGAGTTCTCTTACGCTCCGACAGCAATCTACAATTGTCTGTATATTGTGATGCAGATTGTACATCATGTCTGTTAACTCGTCGCTCCCTAAGTGCTTATGTTGTTCTTCTTGGTGGTTCACCGATTTCTTGGAAAACCAAGAAGCAAAACATTGTCTCCCATTCTTCTGCTGAAGCCGAATACATGGCAATGGCTGCTACAACTCGTGAGATCAAATGGGTCATACGGTTAATGGCTGAGCTTGGAGTTCCAATCACCAAGCATGTTTCTTTCTTTTGTAATAGTCAAGCCGCAATACATATAGCGGCAAACCCGGTATTTCACGAACGTACAAAACATATTGAAAATCTGACTGTCATAGTGTTCGGGATGATGTTCGTGATGGACTTATTAGTATTATGCATGTTTGTACAAAGGATCAGATTGCCGACATTCTCACCAAGACCCTCGGTCATCCGCAGTTTGATGTTTTATTATCCAAGTTGGGAGTTTGTAATCTCCACTCTCTCACTTAAGGGAAAGTATTAGGGATAAGGATTATCAATTCTAGATATATACAATAGGGAGAGTATTAGGGATAAGGATTATCAATTCTAGATATATACAATATATTTCTGATATATCTTAATGTCAAGGATAAGTCCTAAGTCTAGTTAAGATAGGTCCAAAGTTGTGTATAAATACATGTCCATAGTATCGTCAATTAATAATACAACAGAACATTCTCAATTCTATATCTTCATGTACATCATGAATCATATATATCGTTATAATATGACGATGTTACAAATTGTCTCTAAATGGTGTTAAACATTATAATTTAGTTGATTGTTTTTCATTGAAAATCATTTTTATTAAACACTAGCTTAAACACATATCATATTAATATTATTAAAATTATATATATATAAGGTGTTCACATAAACAAAACAAACAATTTTGTATTAGAGACTATTTGAAATGTTCGGTTAATCCATATTTATTTATGTTATTAGTAATTTTGATGCATAAATCTAAATTTACAAAAAAATTATAAAACACCAAAAATTAAGAAAAATGAATAAAATAAAAAAGTTAACGTCATATCTATTAATTATAATAAGAATGAAAGAAAAATATAATGAACTTGGTAAAACGTAATAATTTAAATATTTTTGTCAACGTAATAATTTAAAAAAAATGTTGACAATTTTTTTTAATAATGTATTAATAATAGTAACTACAAGAATATGACGGTAGTGAGTGAAGGCATGTATTCATTTGGCATGCCCAGAGCCGGCCCTGCCTGGAAAAGTGAAGCCGAAGATCTGTTGCATAGCCACATTGATCTCTTGATTCGCTTGCAAAGTTACGCATGAGACATTGAGCCATAGTGTTTGGGATCCAGCGACAGAGGTGGTCCCTAGTTGGGAGCCTATCAAGAGTTGCAATCCACATCTGAAATGAGTATTTTGGGACAGCTCCATTGAACAAAACAGCGTTGTACTAAGGGATGATAGGAGCAGCTTGTCTAACCACATATGCTTTGCCGTGATTCGAGGGACCGGGACGAATTTATTGGCATGTCCTATGGAGAGGAACTGTTCCTGTATTATCATGTTTCTTGAAAGCCTCAGAGACTGAAACATTAATGTGTAGACCCATAAGCTGAGATCCCTTAAGGCCCACATAGATTATAAGTGGTCATTTCTCTGTCCAATTGTCGAGCCAGAACTTGCAAATCAAGCCATTTACCCACTTCATATTTGAAAACCTGTGAAGCAAGCTATCGGATCTTAAAGCAACTTAGCCCAATACCAACAACCACGTCCTCTGTTTTGCATTCCCCAAAACCCTTTAGAATCACTTTATTATTTTAGTCATTACAATGTTTAAGACACATAAGTTATCCCCTTATTAATTGTATAGTTGGTATAACTACGTCATAAAAACATAAATAGTTTGCAACAAAATTTGGAAAATTACTTAGAATGGCCCTAAAGTTATGGTTTATTACTAAATTAACCTATCTTATTTTTCATATGAGTAAAAGACATAAATCCCATGATTACAACATTATATTACATAATATGCCATTTAAATTAAAATTTTGAGGAAACAAAAAATAATTATAAAAGCTGAAAAAAAACAAGAAACTCTAATATTTACTTGCCTCCTCTCAGATCTGCCTCTCCACTTTTCTCTCGCTTCCTTCTTTTTGTCACCTTGATCCCACGAGCACAAGAATCTGGTGAAATTGATCGGATATTGCTGCGAGGAAGAACACAGGACTCTTGTCTATGAGTTTACGCCTCGTCGAAACTTAGAGAATCATCTTTTTAGAAATGAGTCTTTTTCTTTCTCTATGTTTTTTTTTATATCCATAAACGACCAAATTTAGACAATACTTTTAAAATTTGGGATTAAAATTCCAGGGAATTCGGCGTCGCTTCCATGGGCGACGAGGATGAAGATCGCTCACGGAGTTGCAACAGGTTTTCATTAATTCCAATACTGCTTGTTAGGGGTATGCAGATTTAATCTGCAGATTTGGTACACATGAATCGAGTAGCAGATTTAATCTGCAGATTCTGAATTAGGGGTAAATTTGTTGAATTATGTTGCAGACTTGTTTGACAGTACATAATTATTATTTCTTTAAATTTATCTTATTTGGTAGATTTTCTTCTTCTTACGGTGTGCAGATGTTTTGGTGTGTTTTGCATATTTATTTAATATTTTATATATTTTGCAGATTTTGCGGTGATGTCGTCTTTAGGTGATAAGAAGAGTCATCCGAAAAATGTTAAGGAGACTGGTAAAGAGAGTCATTCGGAGAGTGATAATGAGGTGGAGTAATTACAGACTTATGATTGTATCTTATTGTATTTGGTAGATTTGTTCCATACTGTAGAATTTTGTATAAGCTATTACAGACTTATGATATTATCATGTTGTGTTATTGTAGATTTTCAAACTGTAAATTTTTGTATTAGTCATTGCAAACTTATGATCGTATCATATTGTGTTATAGTAGACCTATTTTAGACTGTATATTTTTGTACCAACTATTGTAGACTTATGATCATATCATATTGTATTATGGTAGATTTATTTCAGACTGTAGACTTTTTATCAGTTATTGCAGACCTATGATCGTATTATAGTGTAATATGATAGATTTATTTAATACAAGTTGTTTCAACTATGATAGTAGATTTATTTTCAGTATTATGGTAGATTTGTTGTTTGTTTAATATGAGTTGTTTCAACTATTATAGTTGCATATCTCAACGCACGATTGATCTTCCAATACTTGACTTGTAATAATTGAGGAATATACAAGTTATTAAATCAACCACATGGAGAATAAACATACCAAACAAATAACAAACATACTCTAAAATAACCTACTGAACAAAGTATAAACCTACCAAACCGAGCATAAAACTACCAAACCAGGTATAAACCTACCAAACCAAGCATAAATTCCATTAAATATGTCTTCTTGAACCTTTGATGGTTCCTTCAATGTCACACATATCCGAATGAAGGCTTTTTTACATAATTAGATAACTTCAAAATTGTCGATTATTTCCAACGAATACATACTGAGTGTTTGACGGTAAGTTTACCAACATCTTCTTAGGAAGCATGTAACTCAACTGGATTTTTTAATCCATTTTTTCGAACCCAAAATCTTATACCACCATATAAACGAAATCTTCCAACACTGTACCACGATCTGCATCAACAACTCGAGATCCACAAGTACTATTGTCGAAAAACAACCACCTATTTTTCTCAGATCTCCAATCTCCACTGTATGACCACAATCTCAAAAACCCGCAAACATCTGTAATTCTACAAGACACGATTTGTCCCTTGTCAAAATATATGTAACGTACATAATAAATCTGCAGCTTGTAAATAAAATTCTACAAAACAAAGCTGCACAGTATGACGAATTCCTCAAAAACTGCAAAAAATTTAAGTCTACTAGACAAGATTCGTACTTTGTCAAAATATATGCAACGTTGATAATAAATCTACAAGTTAAATCTACCATACCACCTAACAACTAAACACCGTACACAAATCTACCGTCATTTCTAATAACTCTACATCGAACCTAATAAACCTGCAAACATCTGAAAGTCTACTAGACACAATTCGTCACTTGTCAAAATATATGCAATATACATAATAAATCTGCAGTTTGTAAACAAAACCTACAAAACAAATCTACACAGTATGACGACTTCCTCAAAAAACTGCAAAAATATTTAAGTCTACAACACACGATTCTTTTTTTGTCAAAATATCAGCAATATACAAAATAAATCTACCAATTAAATCTACTACACCTCCAACAAACTAAATACCTTACACAAATCTACCGCCATTCCTGATAAATTTACATCCTACCTAATAAATCTGCAAACAAATGTAAGTCTACTAGGCATGATTCGTACCGTGTCAAAATATCTGCAACCACCCAACAAAAATCTGCAAAACAAATTTGCACTGTAGGACGATTTTCTAAAAACCTGCAAATATTCTTAAGTCTACTACTCATGATGCTTACTTTGTCAAAATATCTGCAACGTACAAAATAAATCTGCAACATAAATGTACTACACTTCCAACCAACCAAATACCTTACACAAATCTACCGTCTTTCCTGATAAATCTACATCCCACCTAATAAACCTGCAAACATATATAAGTCTACTAGGCACGATTCGTACCGTGTCAAAATATCTGCAACGTACATAATAAATCTGCAGATTCTAACAAAAATCTACAAAACAAATCTGCACCGTAGGGCGATTTCCTCAAAAATATGCAAACCCTTTTAAATCTACTACACACGATTCTTACTTTGTCAAAATATCTGCAACGTACAAAATAAATCTGCAACATAAATCTATTACACCTCCAACCAACTAAATACCTTACATAAATCTATTGTAATTCCTGATAAATCTTCATCCCACCTAATAAACCTGCAAACCTATGTAAGTCTACTAGGTACGATTCGTTTTGTGGCAAAATATCTGCAACGTACAAAATAAATCTAGAACTTCTAACAAAAATCTACAAAACAAATGTACACCGTAAGACGATTTCATCAAAAATCTGCAACCACTTTGAAGTTTACAACACACGATCCTTGCCTTGTCAAAATATCTGCAACATACAAAATAAATCTACCAATTAAATCTACTACACCTCCAACAAACTAAATACCTTACACAAATCTACCGCCATTCCTGATAAATCGTACATCCCACCTAATAAACCTGCAAACAAATGTAAGTCTACTAGGCATGATGCGTACCGTGTCAAAATATCTGCAACGTACATAATAAATCTGCAACCACCCAACAAAAATCTGCAAAACAAATCTGCACCGTAGGACGATTTTCTCAAAAACATGCAAACCTTTTAAGTCTACTACTCATGATGCTTCCTTTGTCAAAATATCTGCAACGTACATAATAAATCTACAATATAAATCTACTACACTTCCAACCAACCAAATACCTTACACAAATCTACCGTCTTTCCTGATAAATCTACATCCCACCTACTAAACCTGCAAACATATGTAAGTCTACTAGACACGATTCGTACCGTGTCAAAATATCTGCAACGTACATAATAAATCTGTAGATTCTAACAAAAATCTACAAAACAAATCTGCACTGTATGACGATTTCCTCAAAAACATGCAAACTATTTTAGTCTACTACACACGATTTTTACTTTGTCAAAATATTTGCAATGTACAAAATAAATCTGCAACATAAATCTCCAACCAACTAAATACCTTACATAAATCTACCGTCAATCCTGATAAATCTACATTTCACCTAATAAACCTGCAAACCTATGTAAGTCTACTAGGCACGATTCATACCGTGGCAAAATATATGCAACGTACAAAATAAATCTGCAGCTTCTAACAAAAATTTACAAAACAAATCTACACCGTAGGACGATTTTCTCATAAACCTGCAACCACTTTTAAGTCTACTACACACGATCTTTGCTTTGTCAAAATATCTGCAACGTACGAAATAAATCTACTACACCTCTAACAAACTAAATACCTTACACAAATCTACCGTCATTCTTGATAAATCTACATCCCACCTAATAAATCTGCAAATATATGTAAGTCTACTAGGCATGATTCGTACCGTGTCAAAATATCTGCAACGTACATAATAAATCTGCAACCACCCAACAAAAATCTACAAAACAAATCTACACCGTAGGACGTTTTCCTCAAAAATCTGCAAACACTTTTAAGTTTACTATACACGATGCTTACTTTGTCAATATATCTGCAACGTACAAAATAAATCTACAATAACATCTACTCATTAAATCGCGGATATAAATCTATCACACACGAAATAACTCTACATCAAAGAAATTAATTGCTATATTCCAACAAAAACGTGATGGTAGTTCTGTAAATAAGTGTCTCGATAGACTAAAAAATAATGGCACTTTTGTAATTAGGTTTTTGCTAACAAGTGTTATGAAGATATTTTGGGTATGAAAAATATTATAGTAATTTTTCAAATTTTGGGATTAGTTAAGTAATAAATGGAAATTTTTGAGTTATGATAGTTTTTTACCCACAAAATTTCACCAAACTACTTAATATTTAATTGTTCTGGCACACATCATCGAAAATCATCTAGTTGCTATAATATTTATTTTCTACATATGCCAAAAAATTATCGTATCTCCATCAATGCGACAATTCACATTGTTCTCTATAATATTTTAATGTCTACGAAGCCTACAAAAATATTCTGATTCCCGGTCTAAGAAGATGTACAGATCTAGACTCAGAACCTCTTAGATAAAAAAAAAAAAAACCCTACAAAATATAGATGGAGCCAAAAGTGGTGCAAAAAAGTGGCAAAATCATAAACAAGTAGTATGATTCCGTGTTTGATTTAAACAATTAGCATATGATATCATGAAAAAAATTATACTATTATTACATAACTCTAAAAATATTCAAAACTCAAAATTCAAGAATACAAATGTACAACAAATCATTATAAAACAAAATAAATCACAAAAATAAAAAAACCGCTCGGGAAATTACGTTAATACACAAAAATAGATGGGTCGTTTCATTTGTTATCGGAGAAAAAAATCCAATTTTATTCGAAACTTCATCAACGGATTCAACGCAAAACAAACAGGGTACAACAAATTAGTTTGACGTCGTTCCTATCTTTTGGAATCACATGGTTTCTTTTTTAGCACCGATACTATCATAACGGCAGCACATACAATCCATCCAAGGACTATGGATATTCGCCTGAGGAACGCATGTCCCATCATAATAGTTTCTCTTCAACCCAATGCATCTGTCCCCGCAACTTTCCTGGAAGAGGCCGAAGGGCCAACATATACCGTTTGGGATGTCACACGCCCCCTCTACTTCTGTCTGATCCATACAAACACACATTTCATAATCATGTTTGTATGTGTTAAGTTTCATGAGTTTCCAACTCAAAATCAATTAGTTATGAATGGATATATATATATATATATATATATTGCTCAATGTCTCATCTTGCATACCAAAATGAGATCTTAAACGATATGAATAGTTCTAATCATAGCCAATTGATTTTGAATTAAAAATTTATGAAATCATACGTATTTAAGATCGTGAAAAAAAGATTTTGATTTTTACGTACCGGTAGGAGATAGGAGGAGGATGGATATACAAACGACGACTACTGCAGCAACAACAACGTTGCTCAACCTTAAGCTCCCCATTGCTAGCTGATCTCTCTTTGTGATATTTTTATTATCAAAAAGGGGTTTTAATTTATAGCAGTGGAGGTATAGAGGGAATCAAAACACCTTAACTTTATTTTTATAATAAATTTACTCTTCACTACTTGGACCGTACTATTATTAATTTCTAATTAAGACTCTCCACGACTTCATCCACCTCGCCTATTATTCTTACATTGGAATAATCATTAATGGTTCATCGATTCTTCGGGAGATTTGGATCCAGATGACCAAATTTAATTTCCATCAAAATCGGATTTCTATAATATCTAAAAATAGATGTTTTATTTTTGTCAACAAATATATATGTAGAGTTTAGGTATTTTTTCGTCGCGTGTAGGCCCAATCATTGTAAACAAATTTCTTGCATAAATAAACAAACATGTGGTAATCCAGAAAACGCTTATAACTATTTTTAGAGAATTTTCCAACATTCAAATCATTAAATCAGACTACGGATTTGGTTAGAAACCAGAGAAAATAAAAAAACATGTACTGAATAACATCGGACCATAATGAAAGAGTTGTATGCAGTGTTGTCTGATATTTATTGGGTACTTCAATAGAAAAAAATAAAAAAATGGTGTCTTTTACAAAAAAAATGATTGGAAAAATTGTCGAAAATGAATATTTTCGAATGGTGACAGCAGATTGAACGCTGCGGAACAAGCATATTAAGAAGTGCGGTATGGTTCAAGTGCGGTGCATGCGAAAAAAATACATTATGCGGAACAAGTAGTGCGGGACAAAAAAAATAAATGTTGAATAGTGAATATATAAATTCGGTACGAATATAATAATTTGTTTTAAAAAATTAACATTTCATATAACCAATTTTTTTTTTTTGTCCAAATAAACTTGTTTTAGTTGATGAAATTAATCCACACAATTTTTTTCTAACCGAACATTTTTAAGAGAGAGAAAAGAGTTAAACAATTAAATTTTGAGACATTCGCATATTGTTTTTATGAGGTTGCTCAATTTTTTTTAATTACTTTTTTAGTCCATTCTAATTTAAGCATCAGAAAATCATCATAAGACACAACACATATATTCCGAATAACCGTTTGATATCCCCTTGATATTATTTGGAAAGTGATTTGTGAGAAGATGCTTATGGCCATCTCCACAATTACTCTTACAAAATAAATATGACATGTCAAAACACTAATCACTCTCACAAAAATAAATATCCCCTTAACATTATTTGGGAAGTGATCTGTGAAAAGATGTTTATATGTCATCTTCACAATCACTCTCACAAAATAAATATTATATGTCAAAACACTAATCACTCTCACAAAAATAAATATCCCCTTAATCCTCTTAACATTATTTGAAAATTGATTTGTGAGAAGATGTTTATGTGTCATCTCCACAATCACTCTCACAAAATAAACATGACATGTCAAAACACTAATCACTCTCACAAAAATAAATATGACATGGCAAAACTCTAATCTCTCTCATATAAATATTTATGACATGACAAAACAATTAATTTCTTACTTTTCAAATCTTGATTCACACGAAAATATTTTTCCAAATCGTGACTAATCCCCTTAAATCTAATTAAATTTTTTTTTGTCCACTTTACCTAAACCCTACACGATAATATGCCTCCCCATTATATATATATATGATGAATTAGTCAACCAATTTACATTCAAAACAATTTTTATATTCTTCTCTTATCAATGGTTTTTCTTTATAATTATGATGATGATATTGTGGATCTAAATAATTCTAAATACACATGGAGCATTCCACCGAAGGATTCTTTTTCTATTGATGTAATTTTATCCAATTTTGATGAATTGTAATTTTTCTACTTGTTTATTATAAGGTTATACGCACATGATATCATGATTCAAATGCAATATCAAGCGACATAATTTCAGATATTCGCCTACCTAATGAACATGTACATAATAAAATTTCAGATCTTTAACAAATTTTTTTTGCTTCTATACAATGAATTAATTGATATATTTTTATTATATTAATATCAATTCTACAATCTCATGGTATTACATCATTTTGGTTGGAGAAAAGCTAAAAACCTGTTTGATTACTCTACTAAATTAAACAGGCTTTCAAATAAGAAACGACGTCTAACCATTCCTACATATGGAACATGTTTTGTTGCGAATTACGATATTTGATTTTAAATTAGTTATTGATATGTTGTAAGCCTGTTACGTTATCATTATATAATTATACGGTGACACAATTTGTCTGAGATGTTTTACTCATAATTTTATTGTTATATTTAAATCAATAATTACATCTTTATAATTACATACTTCCCATATCGTAATATGTTCCTTTTTTCTTAAAAAAAAATTAATCAATATTTTTATTGTTATCTTATTGTTTGTTAATACATATTCCTTTTTTCTTAAAACAAATTTTAAAACTAAGCTAAGTGTCCGTATATATTCTCTTATAACTAAGTTAATTTAAAAAAACCCTTAATTGATTATATATTGTCGATAGAGATAAATCTAAAAGTCTTATTTGAAACCACTGATATATTGTCATAACTTCACCTTTAAAAAAATTGTTAACCGATCTTTCCGTTTAAAATTGATATAATTTTTATGGTTTTAATTCTAACTTTCCAGTATTAAGATATTATTGATCAAGAACTAGATTGTCGTTATACGTAAATCTAACTAACCTTATTTGGAATCAAAAATTAATTCTCATAACTAAAACTTTATTAAACTTCCTAAACCAATCTTTGCAAATATTTGATTTAAATCAGAAAATTAATATCTATAAAATATTAGGTATTAGTCGAGATTTCCATATAAAAATATTGATGGACACTGAAATTTTAGTAAGATCAATTCCAAATCTAAAATATGATAAATGGACATATATATTGTAATTAATTGCAATTCAAAAAAATCTTTCAATATAATATTTTGGAATATTCACAATAATATTCTACTAAAGATAACCAAATCCCCTTAACATTATTTGTGAAATGATTTTGGAGAAAACGCTTACTTGTCACCTCCACAATCACTCTCATCAAAAAAATTATGACGTGGCTTGAAAAAGTATGATATGACTTAAAAAATAATGACCTGGCAAATTTTTTCAGGAAATTTTGATTATAAATTTAAATTAACCATAACTAAATCTCCTACGAAATCTTCGATAACTAAATTTATATTTATTTCTTTAAAAAATTAATTTAAAATTAACGAAAACCATATATTTCATAAATAAATACTTACCAAATTTTGTGATTGAACTATAAAAAAACGTATTCTTTTAATTACCAATTTTTAAAAAGTTTAATTACTACGTTTTCTTACATATTGAAATTTGACCAAAAAAATATTTAAAGCTATGAAGTTTGATGAAATTTGACCAACCAATAATAAGTTGTTATCATGCCTTAAAGTATTTGTTTTATATATTTTTGCATTACTTTTCTCAAGTATAAATGTTTTTGGTAAAAAGTAATTAATTTTATTTTTAAAATTCAATTAAAAAGTATTAATTAATCCAATTAATCCAAAATCTAAAACAAAAAATTATATTTAAATTTATTTTCACCATTACTATATCTTTCGTAAAACAAAATTCCAATTAGAAGTATTTGGAAAAAAAAATCCAAACCAGATTATAAAGAAAAACCAAAAGATGAAGATGGTAAAAAAGTGAAAAACGTAGGAGATGAAAAAAAAGTGAAGAATCTATATCAAATATTTTTTTTGAATTATAAGACACAAAGTATGTTATTTTATTTTGAAAATATTATTTACAATTAGGTATGATGTGGATAAAGTATTTTAATACTTCATTTGTATCACTTTAGATGATGTTTAAGGATGTTGCACACACATTAAAAAAAACATAAATATGTACTTTCTACATTAAACAATCATTTATTATGTAAATAAAATTAATTTAATCAATCACAAAAAATACTGTAAAATTAAAATAGTTACAAAAGATAAAAGATATCAAATTTTTACCTAGAAAAATGAAAACATCAACTAATTTGATACGTATAAAAAAAACTTTCTCTAAAACATCAATTAATTTGATACAGAAAGAGTATGAGATAATAAACATGTTTCTAAAAAAAATTTCAATAAATATCGAAAATGACTTATACCATCTTACGCAAAATATCAAATTACTTTAAATTTATTTTTAAATTATTATCCCGCGTTATACGCGGGAAGTCACCCAGTATATAAAAATAAATGATTTTTGCTTGCCCTATGGTTTTTAGTTTTGCTGCACTGATATCAGTGTTGCAATATGGTTTCTTTCTTGTTTAGGAGATTGTAAGACAAGTCTAGAATTTCCAAATTTTGTGTTTTCATATGTTTGTTCAGTAACTTTGTCTCTTTACATCGAAATCGTTTAAAATTTAAAATTAGTCTACCTTCAAAGGAAAAATGGCAATGCTCCAAGGCCACTTTCAGGACTTTGTTTTACCATTAAAAAGAATCAGATGCCAATTAAAATGATCGAGAAATACAAGGATCGGAATAGCAAACTTTCGTGGTTGCTAGTTGCTACTGGTTCCTCTGTTCTATTCTCTTTCTTTCTTCTCTATTCGCCGCTTTTTGAAAAATCAGAAACGCGCCACTCAACGTCAGTCTTCCACGTGTCCCCGGCGCTCTGTTTCCGACCATCGGAGAGGTCATTGTTACGTGGTTTGAGGTTGTTGCCATTGATATTGAGGTTTTCGCGGTTTGTCATTGTCAAAATAACCTGTGATTATGACTACTTGGTAGGTTCATGGATCTTAATACGGTGAAGGACGAAAGAAGAAGGTGTGTGAATCTTTATGGGATCTTAAAGACATTTTCTTTACAACAGGTCGGTTGCAATGTCTTTCCCTTTAAGCTAACCATGTGATTGCCTGAAAAGCCAAATCAAGAATATATGATCAATCTAGATGAATACTATACCGAAGATGACTACACGCTTAGGGAACTATAACGCCTTTTTCGCCTAAAAAAAATGGTCCCCGGTTTTTTTTGTTTTTGTTTTTGCTCACTGGAATCTAATTCCTTTGATCTCATTTCTTCTGCTTGACATACCCGCTAGTCAATGTTCATAAGTGCACACAACATTCTCTCTTTAGTATGTGGAAATGAAGCATTTTTTTTCATGTTTCTCTTAATCTCTTCTTCTTAGTAGATTCTCAATATAGAGAGTTTAAAGTTGTAATGAGAGAGATACGTTTTGGGATTTATAAGAGCCACGTTTTGCATAATTATCTGACTCAACCTTCACCTCTCTCTTTTGGGGACCCCATCTTTCACACTACATACCTTATCATCAAAACATTACCATATTTATTGTGTTGGATCCTTCAAAAAATAAAAATTGTGTTCCCCACAAAAGCTTCCCCAATTTCACTTCTAACTTAAACAAGAGGACCACCACCACCACGTACGGTTTGCACCATACAAACCACAAACTCCCTCTTCACTCCAATAATTATATCATCTACAAAACCCATCTCTCTCTCTCTCTCTCTCTCATGTTCTTAGTTTAAAAAAAAAACATTTTTGTTTGTTCAGGAAACATATAATGGAGCTCAAGTATGGAGCATCTCACTGCCACTTATCCTCAGACATGAAGCACCGGCGTTTTCATCAGCATCGAGGAAAAGGGAGAGATGAAGAGTATGATGCTTCTTCTCTCAGCTTGAACAACCTGTCAAAGCTTATTCTTCCTCCACTTGGTGTTGCAAGCTACAACCAGAACCACATCAATTCTAGTGGATGGATTATCTCTCCCATGGATTCAAGATACAGGTACCATCCATGTTCCTCTTATCGATTTCCTCTGTGAACCAAAGCACTACAGAGTACCTGAAAAACGCTTTCTTTTTTCTGTTTTTGTGTTATGCAAGCAACATGCCAACTGAGTTTATGGAAGTTGAAAATCATGTTCTGGTCATCTTGTTTATCTTCGGAAATAACGTAAACAAGTTAAGTGGTGATTATGTGTGGTTTATTCAGGTGTTGGGAATCATTTATGGTGCTTTTGGTGGCATACTCTGCGTGGGTTTACCCCTTTGAAGTCGCATTTCTGAAATCCTCACCAAAGAGAAATCTTTGTATCGCAGACAACATCGTAGACTTGTTCTTTGCTGTTGACATTGTCTTGACGTTTTTCGTTGCTTACATAGACCAAAGAACACAGCTTCTTGTCCGTGAACCCAAACAGATTGCAGTGAGGTCAGTATTTGTTGTCCATGATCTTAGTTTCACCCTGTAATATGATCTTTACTCCATGAAAGATCTGGTTTTTGTCTTAAGTGGAAAACGACAAGGTTTAGGTGACTCTTGTGCCCACACCATGTGATTCTATTTTTTTTCATTATCAACAGTTAGATAAATTGCTGATTATGGGAAGAACAGAAAGATTCCATTTGTAATATTCGGTGAACAGAGAGCTTTTTTAATAAATGTTATTTAATTTCTCATTAAAGGTACCTTTCAACATGGTTCTTGATGGATGTTGCATCAACTATACCATTTGATGCAATCGGATACTTAGTCACTGGCACAGGCAGCTTGAATCTTACTTGTTCTCTCTTGGGATTGCTCAGATTTTGGCGACTCCGACGCGTCAAGAACCTCTTCACAAGGTACACAATTTCCCTATGACTCCATGTCATGTCTCTGATCAAACCGTTTTTGAGAAAGTAACGAAAAGATCCCATTTTTCCGTGTTTTTTATAGACTCGAGAAGGACATAAGATTCAGCTATTTCTGGATTCGCTGCCTTCGACTTCTATGCGTGAGTAAAGAAGTTATGAGTGAAAAAACAAAACCATATCTTTAGATATTCTAGTTGCAGAACATGATGAAGATTTGAGTATATTTACAGGTGACATTGTTTCTGGTGCATTGTGCGGGATGCATGTATTACCTACTAGCAGACAGATTTCCACACCAAGGAAAGTCATGGATTGACGATATCCCGGGTAGTATCAGAGACAAAAGTCTATCCATAAAGTACATTACATCCATCTACTGGTCTATCACAACAATGACAACTGTGGGATATGGAGATCTCCATGCAAGGAACACTATTGAGATGGTATTCATTACATTCTACATGTTATTCAATCTCGGCCTCACCGCTTATCTTATTGGTAACATGACTAATTTGGTCGTGGAAGGGACTCGTCGTACCATGGAATTCGTGAGTCTGATCAGCTCTCGCTCTTTGGTTTTACAAAAGTTTGTCCTTTTTTTCTTGGTATTGTTTTCTCAGGAAGGTCTTGTTGTTCTTGTGGTGCAGAGGAATAGCATTCAAGCAGCGTCGAACTTCGTTAACAGAAACCGATTGCCTCCTAGATTGAAAGACCAGATATTGGCTTACATGTGTTTGAGGTTTAAAGCAGAGAGCTTGAATCAGCAACATCTTATTGATCAGCTCCCAAAATCCATCCACAAAAGCATTTGTCAACATCTTTTTCTTCCATCTGTGCAAAAAGTTTACCTCTTCAAAGGCGTCTCAAGAGAAATACTACTTCTCATGGTGAGTTATCATGATCGGTATCCAATATCATTGGTGGATGAGTTTTCTAAACAGAGATGTTTTTTTGTGTATTGGTGATTAGGTTTCAAAAATGAAGGCTGAGTATATACCACCAAGAGAGGATATCATTATGCAGAACGAAGCGCCCGATGATGTTTACATAATTGTATCGGGAGAAGTAGAGATCATTGATTCAGAGATGGAGAGAGAGCGTGTGTTAGGCACTCTACGTTGTGGAGACATATTTGGAGAAGTTGGAGCACTTTGTTGCAGACCTCAGAGCTACACTTTTCAAACCAAGTCTCTTTCGCAGCTTCTCCGGCTCAAATCATCTTTTCTTATCGAGACAATGCATATTAAACAACAAGACAATGCCACAATGCTCAAGAACTTCCTACAGCATCACCAAAAGCTGAGTGATTTAGACATTGGTGATCTAAAGGCACAACAAAATGGAGAAAACAACGGCCTTGTTCCCCCGGACATTGCCTCAAATCTTAACACTGTTGTGTCCACAGGCAATGCAGCTCTTCTTGATGAGCTTCTCAAGGCTAAGTTAAACCCTGACATTGCAGATTCCAAAGGAAAAACTCCATTGGTAACGTTTTCCTTTCACCAAAAACCATTTCAAACCCAAACTCATCATCATACTAATTAATTTCGTCTTATATAACTGTTTCAGCATGTAGCTGCTTCAAGAGGATATGAAGATTGTGTTTTGGTACTCCTAAAGCATGGATGCAACATCCACATAAGAGGTAAACACATTATACTCGAGATCCACGTTATATATTATGTTTTAAAGACATGTTTTAAGCACACAATTTGAAAAAAAAAAACAATCTTGCAGATGTGAATGGTAACACGGCTCTATGGGAAGCAATATCATCGAAGCATTATGAGATATTCAGGATCCTTTATCATTTCGCAGCCATATCTGACCCACACATAGCTGGAGATCTTCTATGTGAAGCAGTGAAACAGAACAATGTAGAAGTAGTGAAGGATCTTCTGAAACAGGGGATTAATGTTGACACAAAGGACCACCATGGCTTCACAGCTTTGCAGGTCGCTATGTCTGAGAATCAAATGGATATGGTGAATCTCTTGATGATAAATGGTGCAGATGTTGTTGGTGTGACACCATTGGAGAAGTTAAAGGTTGTGAAAGAAGAAGAAGAAGAAGAACGAGGAAGAGTTAGTATTTACAGAGGGCATCCATTGGAGAGGAGAGAA
The DNA here is from genome assembly GCA_900406555.1 of Pseudoturritis turrita. Classification (NCBI taxonomy): domain Eukaryota; kingdom Viridiplantae; phylum Streptophyta; class Magnoliopsida; order Brassicales; family Brassicaceae; genus Pseudoturritis; species Pseudoturritis turrita. Next base: position 247,669 of record OVBL01000345.1, read on the forward strand.
AGAAGCTGCAATGAAGCTGGAAAGCTTATTTTGCTTCCTCCTTCACTTGATGATCTCAAGAAAATTGCAGGTAAACAAAACACACAAATCTGAAATTACAAATTACACAAAATTAGTAAATTAGCTAGGTTTGGTCTGGTCTTGGACCGGTTCTGCTTGGTTTTGGTTTATTTTGCTAACCGGGTTCGGTTTGTTTTTTTCTCCTTTTTAACATTTGTTGTTTGTGTGCATAAAAACAGGAGAAAAGTTTGGGTTTGATGGAAGTGAGACGATGGTGACGAATGAAGATGGAGCTGAGATTGACAGTATTGAAGTGATTAGAGATAATGACAAGCTATACTTTGTGGAAATTAAATAATACAACAACAACAAAATTAAAAACGAAAGAAAGTATGAGATAAGATCGAGGGTGATTAAAACCAAAAAATAAAATAAAAATCGAGCGTGAAAAATATATATATATTGACGTAAAAAAAAATTGTAATATTTTAGTGAATTTTATATGCGTCCATTTGAGTGGGATGTAAGAAACTTTAACCAAAGAAATGTAAGAAACATCTTTATCAAAAAAAAAAAAAAGTGTAAGAAACATACCATATATATTATAATAATAAGTTGACAAGGAAAGGTCGTGAATCTGATAATAATAAATAAAAAGAGTTCAAAATTTATTAAAACCTAGCTAATTTACTGTACTATATAGCTTTTTAACAAGGTTTTATTAGTTTCTTCATATATGAAAATGTGACGTGACTGTCGTAGTATCAGTATCACATGCTATGCTAGGGTTCGAATTTAAGTTGAATTATTGAGTTTTATTTAATTTTGGAACATCTTTTTTGAGGTTGTACACGTTATTTTCTTTGGAAGGGAAGAAATTTTTATTCTTTGGTATTATGGGAATAGTCGTTGGATAGAAGAGAATGATCACGTGATCTTCACGTGAATAAATTTATGATATTTCTTTGTCAATGGATCCATAAAATGATGCGACATTTTTGTGTTTGTGTACCACTTGAGGTTTGTACACACTCCAAACCCTACCTTACATTTCTAGTAATTCGACTTCAATTAATTTTATATTGTAATACATATATAGATAAACAACAAAACATCAATAGTTTAATGCCTCTTAGACTTTTCTTAATCACAGTAGTATCGGATATTTTGTTTTTGTTTTTGCTAATTTGAAAGTACTAAACGAATAAAAATTGCATATACATGTTTTTATTGAGCTGATTTTTTCTGAATTAAAAACTATATATGTAAAATAATAAAGTACATATATATATATCTTGTTCATGTGATCAGATATAAAATGGACAATAACATAGAACCAAAATAACATTCAAACCATATCTGTAGATTTGTGATTAGTTTGAAAAAAATATAACTCGTTGACGAATTAAACAAAAATCCATGAACATGCTGTCTAAGGACCTACAAAGAAAAGGCTCTCGATCCCTTAACAAAATATGGACCATGGATTACCAAATTTTAGTTCGTTTAGCATATATCAATTTTGTATAATATACATATGCATGACTTAAAAAGTCTCATATATAAATCATCAGAAAATGCGTTGGCTAAGTAAGTCGAACATGTCGAAACTCTTTAAGTAACCAACATATATAAGTATATATGAATACTGTTTCAATTTTCTCAAAAAAATTATTAAAAAATGGTGTGGTGGTTGAAGCTAATTAAAAAAAAACTATAGTTTTAAAACAAAAAATGCTCGTAAGTCGTAACATGGGGGCAGTGTACGGATGGGGAAATGGGAAAACCTCCAGATACCAAATCTATGTAATAATCGAAGTTGCGTGTGCAGAAAAGAAGAAGAAAGGTTTAGGGGTATTTATGACATTTCGTTATCAAAGTGGACCCCACGTCATTTAATGAGTGTGAGATAATGTTATCCGGTCACATGGCCTTACATTATCTCTGTCTCTGTCTGTTTCCAAACACAAACCAACCAGCAAAAATCTCTTTGCTACTGTATTATTTTTTATTTTAATTATTTTCCGCAATCAATTTTATCTCTCTTTATATATTTTTTAAAAAATTGATTTGGTTATCTATGTTACCAGAACTTCATAGTTAAACAGATTTATGCTTGAACGATTTCAGAATGAATAACCTACTGGAAAGTAGTTTTCAATATTATGTGAGTGAAGATAAAACACACAAAAAAATTTCGTGGTAATTTACAAGAATAGTAAACAAATTTTTCGAGTTTTCCAAAATAGCGTATCGACCATCGAACGAAGGTGAAACCTACGGGCCGAGAGAGGAGAGAACGTAGGAATCCACGAACGGTGACAATTGGCACGTCACATTTTGTGAGATAATTTTTTGTATTTTACTTATATATTTAACGTATTTAAAAAAAAGGCAATTCCTTAAAAGTAGTTAAATTCACAGCCACTGGTGCACCATACTACAGCAGAAAGAGCTAAACAATATGTGTAAAAAGCGTTTAATACGTGTGGGTCCCTCTGAATCACGTCCCATTCTTAATTTTTTTGTTTCCTTCTATTAATGGGCCTCGTTTTGGCCCGTTTCCTTCTTCTGGCTGTCATTTAATCGTTAATTATTTTTTATTATTTAATATTTTTGCGACTTTTTATTTATTTATTATTATATATATTGGTGTCGTAAATATAACATACCTTGGCAAGGTTGACAAATAAAAACATAACAGAACAAAAGAATTTAAATTATTCCTGAATATACATAATAAATAATAGTATAAATAATTTATATTCAGTCAGAAACTCATTTTTTAAAACTAGTTAGAAATCGATTTTCTTATGTGCTATATTTGTAGAGTTGCTCATGTTTGATCATTCATCTTATAGGATAGTTCCTATTATGATTAATTTTTCCTTAATAATATCACGTAATGATACAATTTGACTATTTCGTAAATTATCAAACAAAACATTGATTTTGTCGTTTTTTTGGAAAAGAATCGAGTGAAACTTGATAAGTAAAGAAAGGTTTGTACATATGTATGGAAATATTTCCACTCTACGTATACGTCGGTGACTTAATGGTTGTATCTACAATTGACATTGCTCATGTTTGATCATTCATCTTATAGGATAGTTCCTATTATGATTAATTTTTCCTTAATAATATCACGTAATGATACAATTTGACTATTTCGTAAATTATCAAACAAAACATTGATTTTGTCGTTTTTTTGGAAAAGAATCGAGTGAAACTTGATAAGTAAAGAAAGGTTTGTACATATGTATGGAAATATTTCCACTCTACGTATACGTCGGTGACTTAATGGTTGTATCTACAATTGACAAAACTCCCAAGTGCACTAAGTACTTAGTCTAAGTAATTAGTTTACCCATTATCAAAAAAACTCTTTTAAGTACTTTGTTGGTTAAACAAACCCCCTCAGTATTTGCTAATTTATTTTCCATGAAATGCGGTCGAGGAATGTGGTTTGTTCCCTCTAATTATTTTAGTCAAACTAAAGTAATGATTGAATATCACATGATGGATAAATAATTAGATTTGAAGTTTTGAAACTTGATATCACCAACATCACAATGACATCATATTTGAATATAAAAGTAAATTGTGTTTGTGTTGTACTCCTGAATTAAGAAAGTAAAATAAGACCAAAAATGTAAAATGAAATGACTTTTGGGTTGAGGGTAATGATAATCGCAGAAGATTTTTAACATGACAAAGGGTCAACTTCGATTTGAATCCATCAAATTTAACTTTCTTCAGCTATTTTCTCGGGAAACATTCATTAAGAAACCGGAAAAAATATCGAGTTCCAACGGGTCCAGGAATAAATTTGAGTGGAATTAATATTCTCCATCTCATTTTATGCCTTCCACATACTATATGTGTAGTTGTTTACATAAATTGAAGAAAAATATATGACTGTTTAGGTAGATGACATATATTTAGGTATTGATTGTAGAGAAATAGATGTCAAAGCCATTTAATTTTAACAAATAGCAAAAAAATTATATAAATAGCGTGTTATGTTATTGCACGTTACAATTAAAAATAAATTACAGCATGTCATCAGAAAAAAACCAGTATGAAATTTTGAAAAAAATATAATTTATAAATACATGTTATATTAAAACCATTTATAAATTAAAAATAATAATAAGATCATTTAGTGTACATTTCCAAAATATATAAAAAGCGAAATACAATACAAATGATAAGGTGACAAATAAAAAACAACAATACGAAAGATATATTATTTGTTTTTGTTTTTTAAGTATGTAATTTGTAGTGGAAAAATGTAATAAGGAAATACAATTATACTCTTAGTTTCCAAAACCTTTTCGCCCTTAGATATTTACCCATAACTTTTATATATATTTTGTTTTTGTTTTTTAAGTATGTAATTTTGTATTGGAAAAGTTTAATAAGAAAATAAAATTATACTCTTGTTTCCAAAGCCTTTTCGCCCATTAGATATGTACCCATAACTTTTATATTATTTGTTTTTTGCTTTCTAAGTATGTAATTTGTATTGGAAAAGTGTAATAAGGAAATAAAATTACACTCTTAGTTTTTTTTTGTTGATCAAGTAAATTACACTCTTAGTTTCCAAAACCTTTTCGCCTCTTAAATATGTCACTCTTAACTTTTATATTATTTGTTTTTGTTTTCTAAGTATGTAATTTGTATTGAAAAAGTGTAATAAGAAAATAAAACTATACTCTTATTTTCCAAAACCTTTCGTCCCTTAGATATGTTACCCATAACTTTTCACATAACCTATTTTAAGCTAGAAGAGTCTTGTCATGAGTTGGTTTTTAATTAAGAATTTGGCAATTTACACATTGAAACCTATAATTTGGTTAGCTTGTCCCTTGAAATATAGAAATTATTCATATATTTATATTTGCTTAAAATCAAGTTTGGTGAGGAAAGTTAATGAATTGGGTGGTACGTAGATGGAGAGGAGATACAAAGCTTCAAGAGTGTTGAGGATTTATTATTAATGGTGAATTTAACAGTTAATAAAATAAGGTGCTGCAAAGAAAAAAAAAACATATGGCTACGAGATTTCCTTGATAATACATATATTGGTGAATTTAACAGTTAATAAAATAATGGTGAATTTTTTTATATTGATGGAAAATAATATATAGGTCTATTAAATTTTTTCTTTTTGATAAAGGAAAGGTCTATTAAATATTGCATTCGGTATTACACGTTCAATATTTTATCCACATCTAACAAATAAAACAATATAAAATTAAAATTATGAATGGTGATTGTGCAGTGTAAAATGAAATAAATACGGACAATCGAAATAGTAACCAAAATATTAAGTATGACCAAAAGAATTGTTTTTTTTAATTACTGTCTAGTGCCGGGCAATGCAGATCGGTACATCACTATTTGGAGATTAAGTGATCGATTATAAATGTTTTCCAGTTTCCATTTGATTAAAAAAAATTAGAGATATTTTCCGATCCATCATATTTTCAAATTTAAATAATAAAACAAGTAATAAAAAAGGAAAAGAAAATAATATATGTAAAATTTCTTAAAATACTACTAATTGAAATTTTTGTTCCAAATATATCATTATTAATTTTCTTTTTTAAAATATATCACAAAAAATTATGTTTTTTTAAAATATCATAAATATTAAAAATAATTTTTAAAGATTTAAAATTTAAAATTTTGGTTTTGGATTAACTATTTTAAGTTCATGATTTTATTTTTAAAATTTTGTTTTGTGATTTAAACTTAAAAATTTAATTTTAGTTTTATGATATTTTAAAATAATATAAATTTTTAATAATATTTTTGAAAATAAAATTATTAGTGCTATTTTTGAAACAAAAATTTAAAGCTGATATTTTTAAGAATTACCATGATATATTTGGAACATAATTTTCCGTCATTTATGTACTCTGCATATATGGTCACACTGCATCTGCTCATCTTTCTCTCTCTAACATTACATTAATTTATTATCTTCAACCTTCCAACTCTCTCTCTCTTCTCTCTCTCTGCAACATGGATAGTCCGACGAGCATTCGAAGTAAACCACCGGAGATTCTCTCTTCATCCAGTAGCCAACGACGGAGAAGCAGCTGCGACTCCAACTCACCGGAATTCGAGTTTTGGCGTCTAACCAACTCTTCATTTCATCAGCCTGACTCAGATCTTCTTTCCGCCGACGAGCTTTTTCACGACGGCGTTCTCCTCCCGCTTCACCTCCTCTCCATCAAATCTGAGACTCAACCCGACCCGAATGTCATAGAATGCGACCCGGATCCATCTCCTTCCGTTTCCGACCCGACGGCTAGTTTGATTACAGAGCAAAAACCCGAATCCGAACCCGGATTAGGATCCGAGTTGAACCGGGAACCGACGGTTTCGAAGCGGTGGAGGGATATTTTCAGGAAGAGCGAGAATAAACCGGCGGGGAAGAAAGAGAAGGTGAAAGAGAATAAGAAGAAGGAGAAGAAAACAGGGTCGGGTCCGGTTCCGGGTTCTGGCTCCGGAGCGGAGCTGAACATCAACATTTGGCCGTTTTCTCGAAGCAGATCCGCCGGGAATAACGTGACCCGACCCAGAATGTCGTTTGGAGCTCCGACGTCACGGAAAGTCAGCAGCGCGCCGTGTTCACGGAGCAACTCCACCGGAGAATCTAAATCGAGGAAGTGGCCGAGCAGTCCTGGTCGGAACGGTGTGCATCTTGGTCGGAACAGTCCAGTCTGGCAAGTCCGGCGTGGAGCTCCGACAGGGAAAACGGTACCCGAGCCGACGGGTCGGGTTGTGGGCAAAAGGGAAATTCCCGAGGCACGTAGGGCTAAGACGGTAATTGATAATAATAAAGCAAAAGTCATGAACTTGAACGTGCCAATGTGCATCGGTTATCGGAGCCGGTTAAGCTGCAGAAACGACGAGGGTGGGAATAGTAACATTGGGAGTGACAATAATAATATTAACGTCAATGCTAATATTAATCCTAATGCTAATGGTTTATTTGGCTTTCGTAATCTCTTTATTAAGAAAGTTCATTGACTTTTTATTTTGTGTATTATTATAGTAATCTTTTGGAAGTGTCTATTTGTCAAACCCTCTCAATAGTCTTAAGGGTCCATTTTTATTTTTGTTAATTTGCTTACTTTTGCTGTTAGTACCATGTGTGGATTTGGGCAGATTTTCGTATTTGCTTATATATATCATGTAAATTAAGAATTCGATGCTTTTTATATTAATATGTATGTAATGTAACTACTTTTCTCCCTTTTTATGGGTTGGTTTCATGTTGAGGTAAACTAAGGTTGTTATTATGATGAGATTTTTTTTAAAACTATTAAATTATGATGAGATGAATTGTAATTTTAATTTACTTCAAAAAAAGAAAGGTATTGGGTCCGGGCGAAAATCATTTCATTTTAGCTATAAATATATTAGAAGTTATAAAAAAAAATTGAAAATTTATCATGAAAATAATATAATAAAAAACAAAAATTTTATATCTGGTGAAGAATGTGATATTGAAAGATAGAAGTGAGAGATAGTTTATTATTCGTATAAATGTTGTTATGATAATTTACAAACAAATGAATGCATTCCTTCATATAGAAGTAAAAAATGAAAATTACTGTGCATGTATAGTGACGGTGAGCTCCACACAATTGATTTTTTTACTCCAATTCACCGTTTGTTTTTCTGACATTCAGAAGCATAACATCTAGAAGCATAACATCTAGAAGCATAACATTGTTGACATTGCTTTTGTTGACTCTGCTTTTGTAACACTCCCCCTTGGAGATCAGTATTACTATTGCGTTATGCTTTTGTTGTCTCGTTAAAAACCTTTCCAGGAAAACCCTGTGGAAAAAGCCATAGTAAGGTAAAAAGAGTACAACCACGCAAACTCCCCCTCAAATTACCAGGTGTCATCTTGTAAATCTCATTGATGACGCATTCCAATGTTATGGACATGTTTCATGAACATAGTGATAGGTAGTGACTTCGTGAAACTTTTTGCAGCATTGTCACATGACCGGACATATCTAACTTCAATGTCTTTATTCTTCTCAAGTTCTTGGGTGTATGAGAAGAACTTCGGAGGGATATGTTTGGTTCTATCACTTTTGATATATCCCTCCTTCGTTTGAGCGACACATGCATCATTGTCTTCATATAAGATAGCTGGCTCTGTATTTACGTGGATCCCACTGCTCGATTGGATGTGTTGGCTTATTGATCTCAACCATACACATTCTCTACTTGCTTCATGGAGGGCAATGATTTCAGCATGATTTGAAAAAGTTGCCACAAGCATCTGCTTCTGAGAACGCCAAGATATAGCAGTGCCTCCGATCGTGAAGACGTATCCAGTTTATGATCGTGCTTTATGTGGATATGACAAATATCCTGCATAAGAAAAAAAGAGTGCAGTCTCCCCCTTGATTATCCATCACCATTAACGTATGACATATCATATCTTGTACTGCCTCGTCAAAAACCTTGTCGTGGAAAAACCTATCTGGGACAAAAAACCATGATAAGGGAAAAATAGTACAGCCACGCTCATCATCGTATTTCTCTCCCTGGAAGCATCATCTTCAGGAGATGCATTCCGTTAATATATACCATTCTTTTGGAAGTTTTTACGTGCTCTTTGCTGCCTCGTTAAAAATCTTTTCATGGAAAAACCTAGTGAGACAAAAACCATGATAAGAGAAAAGAGTACAGTCACGCATTCATTATATTTATCCCCCTGGAAGTATCATCTACCAGAGATGCAATCCGGTAAATTATCCTATCTTTTAGGCAGATTCTCTGAACAGAGCCTTAGTGAATAAACTCGTATGATCTTCATATAATCTCTCAGGCCGTTGGACTTATGGTCCATCATGTTTACATAGAAGATCATTTCTTGATCTATTTGGACTTCTGGTCCAAATTTTCCTTTACGTACAATCTTCTAAACATCGATTGTACTTACGAGTTATTCATGCTCTCCTTGTATTATTTTGGCTTTCCTTCTGAAAGCACATTGTATACCTCCATATCTTTTATACATGAGGAATACCTTAATAAATTGCTCACATACCATTTAAAAATTTGGTACTTCAGGACCAAATAGCATTTCCTTTAGAAGTACTTAAACGTGAGTTTTATATAAATCTTGTTAGGATTTTCCCATATAACATCTCATTCACAAGATGTTCAATTTTAGAATATCTGAGGACAATTTTGCCCTTCCAAGGTCTTTAATTCCAAATTATTTTCATTATACTACGTGCGATAACTCTTCAGGAGTTTTGATCGCGTAGAGTTCCCGGGAACATAATAATGATATCCTTAATCTTTCAGGGATCAAATACTTTAGTGATTTTTTCATGAGGCGCAATTCAAGTCAGATTGTCCATTCTCTTTCCTGGACAAATCTTTCTGATGTTTGGACTACTGGTCCAAAAACTTCTCGTTCTTCAAACGAGTTTAATACATACTTGATTGCCCTTTTTACTTATTGGCCAATAATTATTCTCTCTACGCTCATCCACAGAGTGGATATTCATGATCTTAATTAATCATAACGCGAGCTATCTCATTTATATTGTCGACACTCATTTTATCTTTGGTTCCCTCTTTTTATCTTAATGACATGGTTAATCGAGATCTCTTTATCATTCTTATTGATTTCATTCAGGTACCTGATTTCATTATCAACCATGTCAATGGTCTCTTTACTCCTCTTTAGGAGTTTAATCATCTTTTCAATAATTATTTGATCCCTTTTATTTTCGAGGATTTTCTTTATCTTTGGAACCAAAGTAGTCTATCACGTTTCTTACGTGCTATATCCTTCAGGGACATCTATTCTTATTCTTATTGGAGCATTTCAGCTAGAATATGAGATTTTTTTTTTTTCTCTTAAATGAATTATCCTTTGAAGTTTCAAGTTTATATTCATGAGGATCTATGATAATTCTTTTCACGAAAATTTCATTCGCCAGCTGCTTACTTTTCTCATAAATGCTTATGTCATTTGATTTGCAAGATATTTCGAATAGTGATCCTTTGAACTTCATGTTCATAATAAATTGTTCAAGGATACCAACTATTCAACAATTTTTCCATGGAAAATTTTTTCATCAAAATAATGATTACAAATCTTGCAATAAGCACATCTCTGATTGTTGGCTTAATATATCATTACTACATATTTTATACCAAAGCATTGAGATTATATTTCACCATTATTTGTCTTTACAATCCTTTGGATTTGCTTTATAAATGATTCATCATGCTCATTTTGCATGTGAACATAACCTTATTTATGTTCTACCTTTTTGTCGACGTATAGTAAGTGATAAACTTTGAGATGTAAACTCACCAAAATTATCAACTTACTTGTCGATATGAGATTTTTTAATTCTCCCCCTCGAGATGATGACACTCTAGATCCATCCATCTCGAACTGAATCTCATTTTAGGATCAACATATCCATCTTGGATCATGTGTTTTATCTTAGATCCTTTTCAATATGGGTCTCTTAATACTCCCTCTTAAGATAATGGATCTTTTGGCCCATTCATCTTAAATCGATTCTCACTTTTAGATCGATTATACTCGGGGTTTGATTTAGGGATTAAATAAATCAACAATTATAGCCAATGAGCTCTTTTTGCCAAAAATGGTGATTCATTCTTGAATCTCTTTATGATGGTTTTATTGTTTATTTAAGACATGTTACGTGAAAAATTTATAGTTCTTCACATAAATTTACAATGATCCTTAATATCATTGTTGGACCAGAATGACATAACCAGTTATAAAATTCTTTAATCAAGTAGTAAACTAGAAGTTTACTACCATATATACTTTAACCAATTTAGTAAACTTCAGGTTTACTATACACTTTGCCATTTTTATTTTGTATGTACAACTATATACATGCATGTCTCCACATATGCTCTTATGGAGCATGTCACCATCATATGCTCTTCAAGAGCATTTCGCTTTTCTGGAGCTTTAAGCTCTTATGGAGCTTTTGCATTATCTAATATTATATTGACATGTGCCTCATAATTTTTCATAAGAAACATGATAAAATAATTTAAAATGATTGAGCATAATAATAACATAATTTAAAAAAATCATTTCAGGAGGCAGCGCCTTCCATAAAATTTGCAATAATAATTAAAGGAAATAATAAATCAATAGACATGGTCTTCCACATAATCAAGAAGGCAGAGCCTACCATAAGATTACAGAGACACAATCTTTAATTTGATCGAGGAGGCAGAGCCTACCATAAATAACGATCAATCCGCATCATTTTGATGCCAGGGTGACCGAGGTGATCATGTCATAGTGTGAAATCTTCTGGATTTCTTTTAATCAGTAGATGTGACTCAATTGCACTTATATGAGTATAATGCAATCCTGAATGAAGTTTTGGAAATTTTTCTAATATAATCCATTTTCCGGATTTATCGGAAGTTATATACATATACGTTTTTTTTATCCTCAGTTGCCGACTGAGTGTCATATCCTTGAAAGTATATTTTTTTGAAACTCAACAAATTTCTTTTAGAATTCGGAGAATACAAGACATTATTTATTTGGAAAATTTCGTCCCATTAAGCAACGTAAAGGTGGCTTTACCAGTTCTTTTAATCACGTCTGCAGGACCTGATATTGTATTGACAATAATGTTTGTCGGTTTTAGATTAGAGAAATAACTCTTTTGTCTCAAAATAGTGTGCGTTATTCCACTATATGGTATACAAATTTCTCGAATCATTTCCTTGGATATTGTTTCATCCATTTATAATAAATATATATGGCATAACTGGAGACTATTCAGCAGTCTCACTGCAAATATTTTAGTTATCCGCAAAAGCGGTCTCGTCAAAATCATTTGCAAAGTCGGGAGAATCTAGGCACGATGTACCCTCAAGTTTTCTGCGAAATTTACTTATTTTCCTTTTCCTTTGGTGGAATCCATGTATAACTTACAAAGATGTGGAGGGATTATACATGTACGGACCCAATGTCCTTTAGACCTACATCTGTAACACACATTCTCACGCTTCTGGGTGGAATGTTCTTGGTGTTCTTTCCCTTTAGAATTATGTTCAGAACAAATCCATTTGAACCACCCTCTCCCTTGTGGGTTGTAAGTTTTTCCTCGTCCACGATTATATCGACGGCCACGACCACGACCCTGAAAGGTTTGATTTTTTTTTTCCTGGATTTCTCACATCTGTTGCATTCACTTCTAGGAATGCTTTGGTTGTCAAACCTTTTCTTTAGAGCTACCCACAACTCTTATGGATTTTTTATGTGTGCATAGTTATGCGTCACATTCTCATCGAGATGTTTCTTCAGAAAATTTATCGCATTTGCCTTAATCCCTGGCAGATGATTTATTCCCCACTTTTATGGTGGTGGATATATCTTGCATCTCTAGATGGAGCTCAATGTTAGTGGTCTATGCAATATAATTTGCTCCAATTATTTTGAGAGCTGGGAATTTAAACTTCTCAATATTTGCCATTTGATTTCTAAAAATAAAATCTCAAAAATATTATTAGAAACATAACATAATATTATTTTAGAACGACCCGTTTACATAAATGATAATATCGATTATAGTAAACATTATTGCATAAAAAAGTAAACCAATATTTATGATGAATTCTTCGGGAGTTAAATTATCCAACAAAGAGACCATAAATAGAAATAAAAATTACACCGATAATAAAAATTAAAAACCAGTGAAACATTTTTCTTACAAGATGAAAACTAAAAAAATATTTGGGAGAAGATACAATGTTTGAGTGATTTGAAAGTGTGAAATATGAATGTATTTATAGATTAAAAATACTGTTCATAGCCGTTTGAAAAGTAAAAAAAAATTTGAAATTTTTTCTTTGTGACCGTTGTAAATAATAGTGTAAAAAAAAATTAATCTGAAAATATTCAATAATCAATCAGATAAAATTTACCAATTCAGATGAAATATTTATATGCAGGTGATTAAAATTCCTTGTATAATAACCATAATATAAACAAATATTTAACGGTGATATTATGGTGACGGAGTCATCCACATATGAGCAGTAAATAAAATATGTGGCGGCTAAGCCGTCCATGAACAAAAATAAATAATTAAAACAGTAAATGAATTACCAGGCGGTAAGCCAACCATGAACATAAATAAATAATTAAAGCAGCAAAAAAATTATCAGGCGGTAAGCCGACCATTAACAGAAATAAATAATTATAACAGTAAATAAATTATCAGGTGGCAAGCCGATCATTGATATTCTCATATTTTACATCATTTCGATATTTCATCACGTTTTCATCCCGCATTTGCATATCATTTAAGCATTTTTAGGTGCATTTGCATTCTCTTTTGTGTTTTATAGGTTTGGAGATGGATTTTCCACTTCGAGGTGATTCGGAGAGCGTTTGACATGCGAAATGATGGTGATTGAAGAGGAAAAAGTCTTGGATCAAATGGATGCAAGAAAAAGCAAGTTTAAAGTTCTAGGAGAACTTTAAACTTACTTTTCATTCTTAACCAATGAGAATTGATGGTTAAGGTGATTAGTTGGCTTTATGGGCTTGTGCTTAATGATTATTGATCATTCAATTGCAATTGAAAAATTAGCTTAATTGAGTGATTAGTAAATGGATTAGTCTACTTTGTGTGATTCATGCCATGTAATTGATTTTGAATTGTCTCTCTACCATCATTAATTAGTCATTAATCATCCCGAGTCGTTTGCTTTGCCCAAAACCCATATTTTTCTCATTTGATCAAGTTTTTTTCGTTGTTGACTTTACGGTTGACTTTTAGTTGACTTGTGCCTTTAGACTTGTTTATGCTTGAATTATCTAGTTTTGATCTTGTTTAGTGCTTGTTTACTTATTTGGCTTGGTTTGTCTTCCATTTGCATTATCATTTCGTTTATTTCACTTAGTTTAGGAATTAGGACTTTTAAAATCGAAAACACAACCTCGACTCACTTAGCTTATTTGAATACTTGGATTCTTAGTGTAACTATTTCAATCTCTTTGGTTCGACCCTATACTATGCTACAACAACTAGAGTGTGTTGATAGTTAGTGTTAGATATAAATTTATAATTTGACACACATAAACCATTAGCAGAAATAAATAATTATGGTGCATGAAGTAACCATTGTAAAATAGTATATTATTATAGGGACGATAACCCGCACACTAAAGGATATTATAAGTATACATATAAAAGTTGAAATTTTAGAGTGATCGTGCTGATTACGTGTTATAAAAGAAGATTGAAAAATTTATCATGAAGATAAATATAATAAAAGACGAAAATTTTATACCCGATGAAGAACGGGATACTGAAAGATAGAAGCGAGAGAGAGATTTTATTATTCGTATAAATGTTTTTCTGATAATTTACAAACAAATGAATGCATCCCTTTATATAGAAGTAAAAAGCGAAAATTACCGTGCATGCATAGTGATGGTGGACTCCACACAATTGATTTTTTTACTCCAGTTCACCGTGTGTTTTTTTGATATTCAGAAGTATAACATCTAGAAGCATAACATTGTTGACGTTGTTTTTGTTGACTATGCTTTTGTAACACTAGAGAATACCACTAATTTTTTTTTTCAAAAAATACCACAAACACTAAAAATTATTTTAAGAGTTTATAATTTAAATTTTTTGGTTTAGAGTTTATAGTTAATTTTAAAATTTAGAGTTTAGTTCGAACATGGTAATTTAATGTAATTGATTGTATTTCATATACTTTGAAATTCGGTGTTATTCAATTAAGCATTTGGAAGAATTCGTTAAAATTCATTATTATTAAAATTAAGCATTTGTTTGATGTAATCTAAAATACATTAAAAACATTTGTTTGATGTAATCTAAAATACATTAAAAACATTTGTTTGGGTAAGTGATGTGTTTTTGTCAAATCCCATAGATACCAGAGTAGCTATGGCTTCCTCAGATGGCTTTGTACTTGACGATGCAATTGGAGCTAATATCTCGTGTTCATGAAAAAATTCCAGATGTGAACAGAAAATCCCAACAAATTTATTAAAATATATTTGTTTAATGAATTTTTTGAAATCTAGATGAATTTTTAAAACAAAGAAATCCATAGCAATTAATAAAAGTACACTACAATGAGATAAAAAAAACTCACACATTATATAGCAAATTCATTAAAATCCTTTAAAACACTTTTAAGCTCAAATAAGTTCAAACCACTTTAAAACATTAATTCAATAAGACCCCTTAGTTCTCATGAAAACGATTAAAAATTTGTTACTATCTTTAACCAAAATGTAAATATTAGAGTTGACTTCGCTACACTCCCCATAGTCTTGCAGTCTAAACTATTTTCTCCTAAACTATTGAACTCATCGGTGAACTCCCTAAACTTATAATTTTAATATCTAAACCCCCTAAACTATTCAATCCTAGTTAATTCTACATTACTAATGAAATTCTGTTAATCACGCTTAATTAGTCAAATCACGTTTAAAGATATTTGCGATTGTGCATATCCGATTTTAATCCTAATTCGACCCAATGAAACACACTTAATGAAACAGAGGGCTTCATTAGATGTGGAGAGATCATGGAGAGGTAGTTTGCGACGTAAGGATCCAACTCATCTTTCCGGTTAGAATTTAATAATTTCTCTAGATGTTTCTCGGTCGCTATTGCTGATTTGGTACTTGATCTGCATTATCTGGATTGAATCAGAATGGCTGTAATCTGATTAGATTTGCTTTCGTTTTCATTTTTTCCATCTGCATGTGCTTTTGAGATCAGGCAGCTAGGTTTGAAGATACAGAGTTTGTATTAGCACATGCTATGAGAGATTGTTTCAGGAATCAAACTATATCAATGTAGGAATCCTATATGTTCGTTAATAGCTCAAAATATGTGGATCATGTTCCATATAGTCAAAATATAGTTTGACTGTAAACAAAACAATTTCGATTTTGTGTAGATGTTTGATCCACGTTGCATCTGAAATTTTGTTGTTCTTAAGCATGGTTTGTCATTTGTTCATTGACAGAGGAGATGAATAGATTTGTCCGAAGGATATCATGTAAGCTCTTACTGACGAATTAATAAATGAGTTCTCTTTTCAGTCTGGATTTTTTGGTTATATAATTTAGATTTGCAATCGTGTTATTTTTAAGCTGTCTTTGGTGCTGATCAAATTCTTCATCTTCATACAAACTCTCTCTGTAAACAGAAGTGTCTCTTAAGTCTGTGACATTTTATCAGTAAAAAATAACATCTAAAAAAACACATTACCATGTTTAGGAAGAAGAACATCTATTTGCTAAACTCGTATATCAGATTGCTCATTCATAATCTCCAAAGATCACTACAGCAACTTGCTAAAGCTGGACACAAGGCCATATTATATGCTTATTCCGTCACGAAGAAGAAGAACTCGTGCTCCTCTTCGAAGATACGAAACAACACCTGCTCCGAAGAACAAAATGGATAATATTATATGTATAGGTTAATCAGCCGCGAAGATTCACTAATCCAATAAACGAAAAAGATATCTAAGACTAATAAAAAACTAAAGCTGGGACGTTCACGAGATATAAAAATAAGAGCATGGTTTTTTGCTTATCTTGCATCCACCGCGTTTATTAGTAATGAACTACTACATAGATCACAATTCACAGGAAGAACATTTAGCCAATTCCACTAATGAAGACTAATTCCATAAAGAAGATTAATAGACATGCTTCATTGCAATCTATGAAAACCCAAACCAGAGACGAGAATAATGATGTTTTGCACCTTAGATTCTTTCTGGAACTCTCAAAATCTAGAAACATGATTAGAAAAATTAAGAAAGTTTGATGAACCCCTAAAACGAAGAAACCATCGATAATGAGTTACGATATTTGCCTCACTTTAAAAAATGATGTGAAAACTTTTGTTTCATTCGGTGTGTTTCAGTAGGTCGAATTGAGATTAAAATTGGATATGGGTAATCACAAATCTTTAAACATGATTTTGGCTAATTAAACGTAATTAGCATAATTTCATTATTAGTGTATAATTAATTAAAATTGAATAATTTAGAGAATTTAGAGATTAAAATTTATAAATTTAGGGGATTTATCGATGCATTTAATAGTTTAGAAAAAAATAGTTTGGACTGCAAGACAAGAGTGCAGCGAAGTCAACCTAAAATATTATCTTGATTTTAGAAACTAAAGTCCATAGTGAGCACTGAGCAGAGTAATTGTAAAGAAAAGGAACACACTGATTGGGTGGTGTGGGCTATATAAACTGGGCCGATGAAGCCCATAAAAAAGGACGGAACATGTCATTACAACTGACCATAGAAAAAGACGGAACACGTCATTACCAATGCATTCCTCGTTTAGGTTGGAGTTTAAGACTTGGTCTGGTTAATATATAAAACACGGAACTTATGGGATGGTAAGAGATAACTATTCAATCGTCTCGATTTATAAAAATCTCTCTCTCTCGATTTGCCATGGAGATGGTGGGGAATCATAATCCTAATTCTCACGAGTGTCTCAGACGAGACCTAAACTGCACCGGCACGGATACGGGACGGAAACGGGAATGGGGAACGGCAAAATCAAAAAAGTAAAGAAGCGGGTACGGCAATATAATATAAAAAAAAATATATATATATAAATATATATATATATATATATATTTTATTATATAAAGCTTGATGTGTCAAACTTCGTAATTAACACGATTGTGACACGTGTCAGTCGATCGATCGAATTTTGACATATGTAATTTTTGTTTCAATTAGATTTTGACATGTGTCATATAAATCTTATTTCTTTTTAAACTTATATATTTATATTTATCAAGTAGATTATAAAATCAACATATATCAAAAAATAATAATTAATTTCTGATAAATAATTCATTAAAATAATTAATTGATAATCATGGTTTATTTATTTAAATATTGACATTGGTATGTCTCTATTTTGTTTTTTTCGAACAACCATTCTTTTTTCTCTCTTTTCGTTTGCGTTTATTAAGATAAATTAGGTTTCAAAATTTTCTCATTAGAATATTAATTAATTAAACTTTGTAATTAACACGATCGTGACACGTGTCAGCCGATCGATCGGATTTTGACACATGTAATTTTTTTCCAATTAGATTTTGACATGTGTCATACAAATCTTATTTCTTTTTAAACTTATATATTTGTATTTATCACGTAGATTATAAAATCAACATATATCAAACAAATTAATTAGTTTCTAATAAATAATTCATTAAAATAATTAGTTGATAAGCTTGGTCTATTCCTTTAAATATTGACTTTATTATATGTCTCGGTTTTGTTTTTTTCGTACACCCATTCTTTTTTCTCTCTTTTCGTTTAGTTTATTAAGATGAATTAGGTTTCAAAATTTTCTCATTAGAATATTAATTAATACATGTGTAAAATATTTTTGAGTTCAAATAGATTTAGGTTTACATACCGAAATCTTCAAAAATTATAATATTTTGCCTTTATATAACAAGTTTTTGTGCTCTCTCAATCTTCTCACCAAAAAATTTCAAAATTCAACAATCTCTTCCACAAATTTTATTTCAGCTTTTTATTATAAATAACCATCACTCTCTTATTCGATAAAAACAACATATCTCAACATTTACCAATTAGCTTATTTTAGTAATTCATAAAAAAAGTAAATAAACTACATATATACACGCTTACATATATTTTGATTTTAAATAAAAATAGATATGACAAAAAAATCAAACACGTTTTCTCATTAGAATATTAAATACACGTGTAAAAATCTTTTGAATAGAATTAGATTTACATACCCAAATCTTTAAGGATTATAATATTTCACTTTTATTTAAACAATTTTGTATTCTCTCGATCTTCCCACCAAATAATTTAAAATTTTAATAACATCTTCTAAAATTTCTGTTTTCAATTAATTTTAGCCAGATGTCAAAATAAAATTTTCCATTTAAAAAAAATCTAATATCATTATATTTTAAAATCAGACAAAAAAATGTACATTATATTGTGGTTTTTTTAAAGACTTACCACTACGTAGACATCCTAAATATTGTAAAATTGATGTATGAGAAGAAAATTATTTTGAAAATTTCTCATTTTGTAAAAATTATAAAAAGTAAGAAACCAAGTGATGAAACACATATAATTCGTTTTTCATTGGAAGAAAGATAATACTTGATTCATCAGTGAAAAAGAAAAAGAAAAATATGATTAAAAAATGTGAGTAAGTTTAATTCAAATAAAAATACGTAAATCGATTTGTCAAGAGTTAAAAAAAAAGATATATGAGTAGTTACATAATAAAAAGTAAACATAATTTAAATAGGAATAGGAAAAACTAATAATTTAGAAATATGTTAAAAAAATTAATTGAAAATCCAGTTAATATAAAAAAAAGTAGGAGAATCAAAATCAAGAAATCATTTGTAGGCTTTTCTATGAGTGATTTCACATCGATGTTTTCAATCTTATATTATTTATTTTTACGGATGATATGATTTTGTTTTCCATTTTTTTGCGGTTTATAAAATATTAAAGGAGTCAAAATAATTCAACTAAAATATGAGAATAAATTCATCAAGATTTTAAAAATGGGTTAAAAAGTAATATTAATTCAAATAGAATAGGAAAACTAATAATTTGAAAGTATGTGATAAAATTTAATTGAAAATCAAATAATCAAATAATCAAAGTAAATAAATAAATGTTAGACTTTTGAATTAGTGGTTTTGCATTAGCGTTTTCAATTTTATTTTATTTATTTTTACGGGTGATTTAGTTTTGATTTCTACTTTTAATTGATTAACTTTTTTTACATGTTATAAAATATTAGATTACAAACCCGCATATATGCGGATCATTTATCTACAAACCTGCATATATGCGGGTCCTTTATCTAGTATATAATAAATATCAAATAAGTTAAAACATAAGGAAGGAAAAAAAACTTGTTTAGTATTTTAACTAACGAAAAATAAGCTACTTAATTATGATTGAGAAATTCGTCTTCAAAATCTGGCTCATCTAGAGAGAGTTCTGAAAAATCCAAATATCCCCCATCTTCTAGTGGATCAGAGGAATCTCTACCAACATCCCACATCTTAGTCTTCTCATCTTCATATTGAGAAGAATTCCTTGATAAAAGGCGTAGATTGTTGTGGATGAAAACCAAGTCTCGAGCGCGACTTGGTAACAATCTGTTCCTTCTAAGTGAATGAATGAATCCGTAAGTACTCCAATTGCGCTCACAACAAGAAGATGAAGTAGGCTGTCCAAGCAATTTAAAAGCCAAACTCTGTAGGAGAGGAGCATCGACACCAAAGTTAGCCCACCAATTCTGAGGTTCCATAGTAAACATCATTATAATGGATGATAAATCTCCAAAAGGACCAGCCCTCATCGAGAATGATGCATACTCATCCATAACTCTACGATAATCTTCACTATTGGGAAACAATCTTTTAAAACACTTTAGTCTTTCATGTGAGATTTCTGCATCTTTATGTGGACCAATTCGTATGGCATTCCCATTCAACCATTCATCACTATAAAATCTACAACATAAAAAAATTTATTATACATACTTTGCAACGAAATCAAAACAAATGTTAAAATATATAGTTTAAAACCACATACCTTGGATTTAAAGAGTGAGCTAGGCAATGTAGAGGAGTGTTATTCTTCGTCCAACGAGCCATTAAGATTTCATAAACGACATCATAGAAGGGGCTAAATTCAGACATTTGTCGTTTCTCTCTCTTGTAGATCTCAACCTTTACCTTCTCAATCATGGAATCTCACATCTCATATACCAAGTGAAGGCATGGCTTGTCAGTGTCACAAACTCTGATCATCTCATATATAGATCCTGTGAAATCAAGAATATAAGAAACTTTTTCCCACCACTCATCATCCAAAATCTTCTCCTTAACAAAGCCTGCTTTCCCCGGATCATCCTCTCTATAAGAAGACCACTCCTCGCTTATGACCATGGTTCGAAGACCCGTTTTGATAACTTTCATTCTCTTAAGCATCACAATAATGGAGGCAAAACGAGTATCAGCAACTGATAGCAATTTCAGAGGAGAGAACTTACTAAAAATTGCTAGCCTCATATTGTGGTTCATGATGAAATGTTTTATTGCCAAGGCATCATCATGAACTATAGTTATCCAACTACACTCGTCATATGTTTCCTGATTCCCATCCACATTCTTTGCTGCACAAATATTCTTCAATGCAAGATTTAAAGTATGCACAACACATGGAGTCCAATAAATGTGAGGAAACCTACTTTCAATAATCTCTCCAGCCGCTTTGCAATTTCCTGCATTATCTGTGAAAAAAACCCAAATGAGATCTTTCTCTTCAATCTCGAGACACAAAAGCAGGAAAAACTACACGAACTCGATTGTTCGTCCATTCAACTCTCTAAAGCTCAATGGTTTTTACCAAGTTTCACGCAGACAATTGATTGATCTCAAAACTATGCTTTCCTTTTCAGTATGTTTTTTTCCCGGTTTTAATCAATATGTTGTTTTTCTCTCATTAATGATGATGACCTGCTAGTTTTTTTGGGTTAAAAGTGAAATACATATAGACAAAGGTTAAAAAATACATATCAAACTATAGCGATGGAGGTCTTAATCAACTTGGAATTTGATGAAATTTAGTGACGAGATAGATAATTGAGTTATCTTTCTAATGGAGGTGGTTCTTGTGATATATCATGGTTTTAACAGGTTTTCAACCATGATATTCGTTGTTTTATCGAATTTTTTCTGTGTTTTAGAGTCTTTTCAAAATCGAAACACGTTTGGATGGAATCTAAGGCATAAGGAGCAAGGAATGGAGCAAAAGAGCAGAAAAGAAGACAGATCGATCGATCCACTGTTGGATCGATCGATCCATTGGCACCTAACATTCCAGATCGATCATTTTACATCAGATCAATCGATCCAGAAAAACATAACATGTCAGATCGATCGATCTAAGCTCTGTTCGACCAGAAAAAGGAAATTTCAATTTCCTTTTTACTGGGTTTTGTCTTTTATTTTCAACCAGAACGTGTTTAATATATATATTCGAGTTTAAACCGTTGTTTAGGCTACAATAAATACACACTGTTGGGGTCGTTTTCACCTCGCTAAAATCAACGAAAGAAAACGACTAAATACTTAAAATGGACCGAGTCAGAAGAGAAGAAAAGGGCTGAGTGCGTGATGGGTTCGGGTCGGCACTATGGCAACACACCGATGTATTCGGCTCAGCAAAAATGACAAGCCGGCGAGCTCGGCAAAACGAAAATTCGGCGAGCTCGACAGAGTGACAAGCCGGCGAGCTCGGCATAGTAATGAGCCGGCGAGCTTGGCAACTAAGCAAGCTACCAAATAATCAACGACAAGGCTCGAACTCTAGCTGACAAGCCCAATGGGCCGAGCCGGAATCTAAGACAACGAATGGGCCGAGCCCGAGCTCACCGAGTTTTGTGGGCCGAGCCCAATGCTACGAAAGGCAGATTGGCAGGGCCAAAGCTCACGATAAAGCCCATGAACGATTCCGAACCGGCCTAGAAGAATCCGATAGTTTATGAAATGAAGAGGTTGCAGTAACGAAATCACCCTTGGGATCTCTCATTACTCTTGTTTTTTTTTTTAACTTTTTTTGCATTAAAATTAACTGAAACAAAGGAGTAATGCAAATAAATGGTAACGGCTGAATCTCGTTGAATTTGTTTGTGATTTTTAGCAGAATTTAGCAAAATAATCAAGGATTTTAACTGGAAAAATGTTCAGAATAACAATATTTAATCTAAATATATAAATAAATAAATTTATATGATGGTTTCAAATAAAATACTAAATTATTTAAAAATTAGTAGTAATATAAATAATAATTTGGTTAGAAAAATTGAGCTATTCTTTCGTGATTTTTTTTTGAACTATTAAAAACATGTAAATAATGAATCAAAAACTTAGTTAAAAAATTATTAAAAGAAATAATTTCAAAAATTAACATGATTATATAATATAA
The DNA here is from genome assembly GCA_900406555.1 of Pseudoturritis turrita. Classification (NCBI taxonomy): domain Eukaryota; kingdom Viridiplantae; phylum Streptophyta; class Magnoliopsida; order Brassicales; family Brassicaceae; genus Pseudoturritis; species Pseudoturritis turrita. The sequence goes on from OVBL01000345.1 coordinate 270,802, forward strand.
AATTATGTAGTTGTTTATTTTTTCTCTCTCTCTAGTAGCTAAATCAATAATATGATGAGTAAGAATATTATTGAATTTTGAATAATATTTTAGCATAGTTATGAATTATTTTTGTGAAATTTTAATATTATCTCAAAGTTATTAAAATTATCCAAAATTTCTCAAACCAACGTTTTCAAAAATTATCTTAAATTATCCGTAGTTGTCTGAAATACCCAAACATAAATCTGACTTTTGTCACTTGGATAGTGATTTTATATATATGAACTACACATATACATTAATTTTTAATATTTTTAATCGGTTTGCGTATTCGCTATTATCCGATTTTTACCTGAAATGAATATACATGCATGTTAGTTTGAATTAAAAAAACTGTTGAATCTAGCTGAATTTAATTTTGTACAAATAGTACTAGCAAAATTGCTGAATCTGAATGAATTAAGCTGAATTTTTTTGATATCACCATTTACACCATTTATATATTAAAAAAAACAAATCATAGCAAAAAATACAGTTTATATACCGCAATAGCTATATTAAAAAAAATGACACTGGTTAGGTGGTGGGCTATATATACTGGGCCGATAAAGCCCGTAGAAAGAGACGGAACACGTCATTACAACTGACCATAGAAAAAGACGGAACACGTCATTACCAATGCATTCCTCGTTTAGGTTGGAGTTAAACTGGTCTGGTTATATATATAAAACACGGAACTTATGTGATGATAACAATTAAATCGTCTCGATTTATAAAATCTCTTTATCTCTCTCTCTCGATTTGCCATGGAGATGGTGGAGAATCATAACCTTAATTCTCACGAGCAACTTAGACGAGATACACGACCCAAATCCTGGTCAGAGCTTCCTCTTGATCTCTTGAGTTTGGTGTTCGAACGTCTCGGCTTTGCTGATTTTCAACGAGGTAAGTCAGTATGTTCGACTTGGTACTCTGCTTCGAGACAATCTGTGCCCAAAAATCAGATCCCTTGGCTGATTCTCTTCCCCGAAGAAAACAAGAAGAATTTTTGCACGTTGTTTAATCCGGAGGAAAAGGACAAACTTTACAAAACGCAAGATCTTGGTGTTGAATTTGCAAAGAGTTTTTGTATAGCAACCTATGGAAGTTGGCTCTTAATGCAAGATCCTCGGTATAATCTCTCTATTTTGAATCTATTTACACACGAGATGATCGATCTGCCTCCTGTGGAGTCACAGTTTGGAACGACAAAGGTGGAGCGAACCTTAGATGATAGGTTTCACATTTCAAACCATCGCGAGCAAAGGACTTCCGATGGTATTGCTATACGATTCCCTGTGTTTTGGATTGACGAGAAAACCAAAGATTATGTTGTTATATGGGTATTTGCAAGATGGTGTGTGGTAATGTATTCCAAGAGAGGAGATAACTTGTGGAAGCAATTAATCCCCGAAACTTCAGAATGCATTGACATGGTTTACAAGGATCACAAGCTTTACTTGTTAAGCAACTCCGGTGGTTTCTATATCTTCGATTTTTCTGGAGAGATTCCACGAGAAATCTTTGAATGTGGTCTTTCTTTGAATAGATGTTCGTTAGGTCGTCGTCGTCGTGATGGTCGACTCAGTCATTCACGTTGTTTTGTTGCGAAAAAACTTGTAGTCACAGTAACGGGAGATGTCCTCAAGGTTGAAAAATGGGTAAAACCTAGGTCTGGAATCTGGTCTTTCCGCCTCTACAAGTTTTATTCATCAGGTTTATACAAGAAATCTGAGCAAGTTGATTCTTTGGGCGACGAGGCAATGCTTTTCGATAAAGGCATCACTGTGCTTGCCAATGGCTTGGAGGGATTCAAGAGAAATTCCATCTATTTCGATCGTAGCAGTGGAAAGAATTCAAACGAGATCTCTCTCTTCAATCTCGAGACACAAAAGTCGGAGAAACTACACAAATTTGATGGTTCGTCCGTTCAACTCTCTACAGCTCGATGGTTTTTACCAAGTTTCACGCAGACAATTGGTTGATCTCAAAACTATGTTGTTTTGCTCTCATTAATGATGATGACCTGCTAATTTTTTGGGGTTAAAAGTGATATATGTATATAGACAAAGGTTAGAAATACAAATCAAACCAGCAACATCTTTGGGCCGCCCAAAAAAAAAACTAGCAACATATTTGAGACCATGTTATATATAGAGTGTGAGGTCTCTGATGTTCAATAATCTTTGTTTGGTGCCCAAGAATTCAAGAGTTTTGTTTCATATGTGTGTTATGTTCTGAAGGTTTTCACTTTCTTGGATTGTAGAGTTACATGCTATGTGGATGATTGTGTTGCTAGCTATAGAAGAAATTAAGATCATCTCATTTTCTTAGCCACAAGATAATCTTTATGTCCAATGAAGATTAGTAAAAGTGAAATCTCAGCACAAAGCAATATCAGAAGGCATGTTACGGAAAGGAACTTACTTGCGACAGTAGTAATGACGATGCTCATCCCTCGAAATGTGCAAATGCTTCTACGTAAGTTCTACGTAAACTGAATTTTTTCCTTCATAAAAAACAACAGACTTTGCTAGTAACAATTCTTTTCTCATAATTAACGTTTTTGACCCCAATCCTATAATCTATTCGTCTTCTTCTTCCTCCACGCCAATACCGGAAAAGATAACTTTCGAAAGAGCTTTTCTTTATCACAAGAAACACAAGTAAGATTCCATAACAAAAGCATATCATTGTGTACACGTTTGCTAGTCTGATTTTGTTTTTAAGCTTTGTGTATACATCACTTTGAACTTGAGAAAATTAGCAAGTCATTATCATTTATTAGAGTAAAACAAGATATTGATTAAAACATAGTTGAGATATTGAAGAGGACAACATAGTTAAGATCAATCATGTCTGCGTGAAACTTGGTAAGAACCATCGACTTTCAGAGAATTGAATGGACGAACAATCAAAGTTTTGCAGTCGCTCCATCTTCTGTGTCTCGAGATTGAAAAGAAAGTTTGTGTTGCTTGCATGCCTACCATCCAAATAGATGGAATTTCTATTGAATCCCTCAACTTCATTGGCGAGCACAGTGATGCCTAGATCAAATAGCATTGCCTCGTCGCCTAAAGTATCCACTTGTTCACATTTCTTCAAGAAACCTGATGAACAAACCTTGTAGATGCTGAAGGACGATTCACTCGACCAGGCTCCAAACATTTTTTCAACCTTGAGGACATCTCCTGTTACTGTGACTACAAGTTTTGTCTCAATAACCAATTCATTCACAACAACACCACATTGGAAGGTTTCTTGCGGAATCTGTCCAGAAAAATCAAAGATTTTGAAACTACCGCAATGGCTATGTTAAAAAAAAAAACTGGTTAGGTGGTGGGCTATATATACTGGGCCGATAAAGCCCATAGAAAGAGACGGAACACGTCATTACAACTGACCATAGAAAAAGACGGAACACGTCATTACCAATGCATTCCTCGTTTAGGTTGGAGTTAAACAGATCCAATCGTCTCGATTTATAAAATCTCTTTTATCTCTCTCTCTATCGATTTGCCATGGAGATGGTGGATAATCATAACCTTAATTCTCACGAGCAACTCCGACAAGATACACGACCCAAATCCTGGTCGGAGCTTCCTCTTGAGCTCGGTGCTCGAACTCCTCGGATTTGCTGATTTTCAACGAGGTAAGTCCGTATGTTCGTCTTGGTACTCTGCTTCGAGACAATCCGTGCCCAAAAATCAGATCCCTTGGCTGATTCTCTTCCCCGACCAAAACAACAACAATTGTTGCACGTTGTTCAACCCCGAGGAAAAAGACAAACTTTACAAAACGCAAGATCTTGGCTTGGAATTTGCAAAGTGTGTTTGTAAAGCAACCTATGGAAGTTGGCTCTTGATGCGAGATCCTCCGTTCAATCTCTACATTGTGAATTTATTTACCCAAGAGAAGATCGATCTACCTCCTATGGAGTCACAGCTTGGAACAACAAAGGTGGAGCGAACCGTAGATGATAGGTTTCACTATTCAAACGATCGCGAGCAAAGGACGTCCGATGGTATTAGCATACGATCCCCTGTGTTTTGGATTGACGAGAAAACCAAAGATTATGTTGTTATATGGGGACTTGGAAGATGGTGTGTGGTTTTTTCCAAGAAAGGAGATAAATTGTGGAACCAAATTCCCAAAACTTCAGATTGTATTGACATAGTTTACAAGGATCACAAGCTTTACTTCCTAAGCTACTTCGGTAGCTTCAAAATCTTTGATTTTTCTGGAGAGATTCCGCGAGAAACACTTCACGGTGGTGTGATTGTGAATGGATTTGAGAGAGGTCTTCGTCGTCGTCAACCAAGTAATTCATGGCGTGTTTTTGCGACAAAACTTGTAGTCACAGTAACAAGAGATGTCCTCAAGGTTGAAAAAATGGTAAGACCTAGGTCTCTAATTTGGTCATTTCGCGTCTACAAGGTTTATTCATCACAGTTGTTTAAGAAATATGAAGAAGTTAAGTTTTTGGGCGATGAGGCAATGCTTTTTGATCTCGGCATCACTGTGCTTGTCAATGGTTTGGAGGGAGTCAAGAGAAATTCCATCTATTTCAATAGGAGTCATGAAAAGAACCCAAATGATGAGATCTTTATCTTCAATCTCGAGACACAAGAGATGGAGAAACTACACGAATTTGATGGTTCGTCGTTTCAACTCTCTACTGCTCGATGGTTTTTACCAAGTTAATTTCACACGCAGACAATTGATTGATCTCAAAACTATGTTCTTCTTTTCAATATGTTTTTCTTCTTCTGGTTTTAAATCAATGTTATTTTGCTGTCATTAATGATCACTACAAGAAAACACGGCTACTTCTGCTGGCATATTCGACAGAATTGGTTCCGACAATTTTCCAATGTGTTTTCAACAAAAAAACAAGCATCGAAATTCCGCAACCGATAGACCACAATCCGTCGGAAACATTCGACGGTTTCTGACAAAAAATGATCCGTCAATTATCCGTTGAAAATTTTTGCTCGATAATTGACGGAATTATAGCCGTTTTATAGCCGTTTTATAACTGTTTGAATTTCTGTAGGATAACTGTCGGATTTCGTCGATTTTTTTAGTATATATCTGTCAGCCATCCTTCATTCCTTCTCCCCTGCTCTCAATCGTTCTACTTCAAGAAAAGATATAACAACAAAAAAGTAAAAATATGCTTCTTTTTCAAATCAGTTTGACTATTTTCGATCGTGGATGGACAAGCCAATGCGCGATCAAGCGACCGGATTAGTAATAGAGGAATACGAGGCGGGCATTAAGCAAGTTAAAGAATTTGCTGGAAACCAAGTAAAAGTCGTGCGAATTGGTAAATTTTTATGTCCTTGTACGGATTATATGAATCATGGAAAAGGGACGTTTAAAGGAGTATATGGGCATTTGTATAATCATGGGTTTATGCCGGGTTACAAAATTTGGTATTCACATGGAGAGAAATATTGTTTTGGTGTATAAAGTATGTAATACTACTTTTGCATTAGACATTCTCCGGACCTATATATTTTGTAATGTTTTCACGGATAATATTATGAATGTAAGAAAGGTTTTTATTTAAAAAATTGGCGAGTGATCGATGATATAAGTCTTGTCCGGACTAATACAATTCAAGAGTATGGAACGAGTTGAAAAGCCTTAATCCATACTCAAGAGGAACATGATTCCATGGATGGATTGATTTAGGCTCTAGATTTGTTCTGGAACTTGGGTCGGACCGTCTATAGTTTTCATATTGTGGCATTTTTGGGCCGGTCCATTCCTAGAACGGTTTGGGGGTGTTATAACTATTGTTAACATCTTCTAACCATCTTAGCTCAATGAGTGAACATCCTATGAAATTTCAACAAAATGGTGATTAGTATTGATGGTCCGAGATTCGCCGCCATCTCCGGATCTTCTGCTTTCTCCCTTATTCCAAAATCAATTTTTTTTTCTTTTGGACATGAGTATTTGAAATAAGTAAAGATGAGAAGAACATCAGTATTTTGGATCGACGGTCTATATCCCCCCAAGAACTATCATATAGCATCAGTTCCACACAAAGTATCGGCCTCTCTCTAATGCTACACACGTTTAAGTTTCTCAATCTGTATCCACACAGTTTATACTTTTAAACCCAGAACCACAAAAGATTTAAATTTCGCGATTTCTATTCAAATTTAGCCAAAAATTGTGGTTCGATTTCCTAAACCAATTATAAACCAAAATTATATCCGAAAACTAATCATATCGACCCGACTAAAAACCTGACCCAAACTTAACCCAGAAAAACAAACACGACAAAAAGAAAGAAAGAGTTAAAACCTCCAAAATCGATTTCATTATCGACGAACCCTAAAAAATCTAGGTTGAGTGTGATGAAATTAGAAGTTGGAAAGTGAGGATTCGTGGTGGTTTCAATAGCGTATGTATCTCAATTTCTGTTACTCTTTCTCACAAAATCTAGTTCCTAAATCGATGAGATCGATCTGTGTTTCAGTGTTCTTTGTTTCAGTAGAGACCGTATCCATCACCTGGAGTTGTTCTGAGGAGAAATGCTGAGTTGGCATCATTGCAGAAGAAGAAACCAAGCTCTCATTTCATGGAAATCATAAAGAGAGGCGATGGAAGTGATGGTCTTAGGGATGAAGACTGGGAATTTCACATTCTTCTTACAAAATCAGGATCGTGTTTTCTTTTGTTTTGTATGTTGCTTTCTCCATATATGATGTTCTTGTTTATTATTTAGTGTACACAAACCATAATTTATGTGATTTTTAGCACCACACCAGTGTATGTACACATACAATCAATATCAATCTATTTCAAGATCTTTCTATCTTCAACAATCTCCAAAATACGGCTTGTGAATTGTGATTAAGAAAATATGTTTATTGCCTTCAAATTTTGTTACAGGAAACACATAATCTACTACTCCCTTCTTTACTCTTTTTCAGAGAAGAGATTCTAATTAAATTGTGCCAAAGCATTTCTCTGCTCGTTGGCATTAAGCTCCACTTCTCTGCTCTAGTGGCGATGGTTGCACTAACATCTCTTCTTTTTCTATTACTCTCCTCAATAAACCTTTTTACCTAACCGCTCTTCCTTCTTCTCCTCTAATTCACACTCTCGTCCTCTCCGTTTCTCTGTGTATGTTCATTCATGTTTTCCATCTGCTACTGTAATTCTTTCCCAATTCGCTTTGAATTCCAAATATTCCTAGAATAAGAGAAAGAGGAATAGAAATCGAGAGACATAGGCCATTGAAACCACCACGAATTCTCACTTTCTAGCTTCAAATTTTGTCACACTAAACCCAGATTTTTAGGGTTCTTTGAGTTTGTCGACAATGGAATCGATTTTCGATGTTTTACTCTTTTGACGTGTTTGATTTTTCGGGTTTAATTTAAGTATTTGGGTCGGTTTTTTAGTCGGTCGATATGATTAGTTCGGATATAATTTTGGTTTATAATTGGTTTAGGAAATCAAACCGCAATTTTTGGCTAAATTTGAATAGAAATCGCGAAATTTAAATCTTGTGTGGTTTTGGGTTTAAAAGTATAAACTGTGTGGATACAGATTGAAAAACTTAAACGTGTGTAGCGTTAGAGAGAGACCGATATTTCGTGTGGAACTGATACTATATGATAGTTTTTGAGGGGATACAGATCGTCGACCCCAATATTTTGTTTGTTTCTTAAGAGTCATCAATCTTTGTATTAGTCATTTTATGGTTTTTTTATAACAGCTGCTACTTATTATTAAAAAACTCAGTCCAAAGAAACAAAGTCATCCTATCCTCAAAAACAGAGGACACAAGTTCTCAAGTAACACAAAATAGAGTAACAATTCAAACAACCGGAGCTAACGGCAAGGTATTGGGCACAAAACTCAATTTTGAGCCTCCCTGCACACGTGATGATGAAGCCAAGATGATCCTCCAAGTGTCATATAGGATTGAAGTCTCCCCTCTCTTCACATTCTTTGCAATAGTTCTTGATATCGCAATAGCCGAGATTTTAAACAACCGAAACTCACAAATCTTAAACCCTTGAGTCACCTGGTGAATTCGATCAAGTAAATTTCGATATCTAGGCCATTTCTTAGGTTGTAAAATCACCTCCATTGCCATATTGTTATCAGAGGACCACCTCAACATTATGGCAATGTGAATCTTGAATCCCCCTACATTTAGGTTCAGCCACCACACGTTATGTCGATGCAACAAAAGCATATATACTATGTAGTAGCGCATTACCATTCTGATCAAGCAAAATCCAAGCCCCACCGAACAGAGACTCCGCATTCACCCAAGAAGAAGAGACATTGTAAATCAAGTCGTTTTATGTTTTGATGTTTAATTCTCTCTGATGGTCAAAATATTAAATATTGCAAATTAAATAAATTTTTAAAGCTAATGTGTTAAAATAGTGGGTGTTTAGGTGTCAAACCCTTGTGAGACGTCGCTTGCTTCGCTTGCTTTTTATAATAGATAATTAGATTTTGACATGCGCCAAACGTAGAATTAAATGATTAAATAGGTTGACTAATCGATTTTAACATATATAAATTTTTAATATTTAAAAGTGTATGACAAAGCATATGAATTCTAACATCTATAAACGTACAAAAATGATACGTATTGTGCATAAATGTAATAAAGTTGAAATATTTTTGATCAAGCATATGTTAATGCCATTAGTTTTAATATTTTATGTGTAAAACTGATCAAAACATATGCAAATATTATTTATTTCAATATCTTTTAAGTGTAAAATTGATTTTCATTATTCGTGTAAATTATAGAGTATACGATAAATCAGATAAATTTTATATTTATATAAATTTGTGGGACATAACAAACAAAAAACAATATATGTTTTCCAATAATGAATTGTATAAATATTTTCAAGTGTGATTAAATATGTATAATAGACTACATCATAATAAAAATATGTGTATAGTATACTAATCTAAATACATACAAGGCCGTGCCTATGGGCTTAGGGAAGAGGCATTTGCCTCAGGCCTCCAAATAATATATATATATTTTGGGGTCCCCAAACTTACAAATATTAATCATAGTGTAGTGGTTATAAAATTTTTAATTAGGCTACTATAATGTCTCCACGTGAGTTCGAAACTCAATATCCTCCTTTAGGAAACGTTATCCAGTTTTAATATTTGTTTTTTTTTTCCAATTTTATTGTTTATTTATTAAAACCCTAAGATCTTTTTTTTTCTTCACAGCCACCAACACCTACGACAAATTAAAATTGAATTTGATTCTTCTTCCGCCGCCGGTAAACTCTCCTTCCTCAATCTCTTCACGACCCTATTTCGCTGTTAGTCTTCTTCATATTTTGTTTTCACGTTTTTTTCTTCCAAGTCTTCTTTTATTTTTTATTTCAAATAAATTCTTTCTATTTCTTCTCTGTTAGTGGTGTGATTTTGTTTATAATTCTTCTATTGATTTTTATTTTGTTTATACCACTCGTTATGATAAACACCAACATTGATGCTTGTTTAGTGCTTCTATTATATTAATATTACTTATTTTTTAATATGTGTTTCACATTTCTTTTGATTTTGCTAAATGATTGAACCTATATATGTCACAGAAAAACCAATCTATAGAAAGAGAGCTGGTTCGACAAATCCTTTATGAGAGTTTGGTCAAAGGTTCATAGAAAGAAAAAAAAATTATGTAATAGAATTTTTTTTGGTTAATGTTTTAGATTTTTTTTGTTGGTTTTAGACTATATTTATCATTATTTTGATTTTAATTACTTATATTGTTTAGAACTACAGTTAAAAAAAAATATTGAAAAGGCCCCATTTTTTAATTTGCCTCAAGCCTCGAAAAGTCTTGGCACGGCACTGAATACATATATACACAATATATAATATTGTTATAAATATAATAATAAAAAGTTTGTTAATATATCAGAAAAAATAGATGATATGATAAGTCTAAAATATTGCATTTAGTTGGGTTTAAATTTGTAAAATATGTACTAATGTGCTTATGTTATAAAATTAATGAGAATATGTAGAGATTTCCACTGGCATATAGTTTTAATTGAAATGTTCTTATTGGTTAAATTAAATGACATGTCCCATAAAATGCTTTTTGAATGACATCTACGATTTTTTGTGAATGTCTCCTCTATTAATATATATATAGGATATTGATGTTTATAGTCGTTGTGTTTAGTATTCATATAATAGATATAGCAGAGCTAGTAATTAACTACGATCTAAAGTGGCTACCTTTTAGTGGTGATTTAGATTTATGTTTAGTAATTAAAAATGGCGAGAGATTGGGAAGAAATGAAGGATGGTTTGGTTATTCATAACCAAATTAATGAATGTGTTTGGAAACTCATTTAGTATATTTTAAATGTGCTTGGCAACATGCATGGATAAATAGGGAGTGTTTAGTAGTATCCTTAGTGATCTAATACAGTGTTGCCCCTAATTAATCTATTTAAAATCCTCTACTTAAAGACAAAAGATCAAATAGCGTTTTCATGTAATGTAATATTCTTCAACAATAAAGGTTAAAAATTATCCGAGGCTAGTCCAATAAGTTATTGGCAATAACATATAGAGGATAAAAAAATAAAATATTGAGTTAGAGAAGAAAGAAAACAGAAAGCAAAAAACGAAGAGTGCCTGAACAAAGCTCATGCATATACAATGTTTTTGGGTTCATGTAAAGTTTGAACCAGAAAAAACAAAAAAAAAAGGTTAAAGCAAATATACAAACTCACGCTAATTTTCATGCTCCTCCGCTATATATATAGTAACCAAAGAAACCCATTTAAGAAAACAAAATAAACACACAAAAAGATGGGAATAAGAAATTTATGGGGATTAATATATGTAACAGTGATGATGATAATTGAAGTAGAATCAAGTCTTCACAGAGTGGGTGGTGGACGATACACTTGGAACCCATCTGTCAACATCTCCGATTGGGCCACCAAACAACAATTTTACTCCGGCGATTGGCTCTGTTAGTAGTAACATTCCCTCATTCTTTTCTCAACTTACTAAATTTGATTGAAAAAACAAGAAAAAGGGGCTAAAAACAAGTACACCATTTCGGATTTATTTAGGGTCTAGAATTTAATATTTTGAGGTTAGTGTTTAAGATTTTGGATTTAAGGTTTTAGTTTTAGATTTTTTTTTTTTTTTAAATGGTCTAATATAGTTAATTTTAGTAGTAAATATTGTTATTTGAATTTAATTTCTCATCCAAAATTGGCAGATTTTGGGTTCGATCAAACCCGTCACAATATCCTCCAAGTAAACAAGAGTAGCTACGAGCAATGCATCGACACCGATTTCATATTCAACGTGACACATGTAGGACGAGATGTGTTCCACCTCCTTCAACCAAAGCCTTATTACTTCATTTGCGGTAGAGGTTATTGCCTCAAAGGCATGAAGCTCGCCGTTAACGTCCTTCCTCAAACGTCGCCATCAACTCCAACCGTTCCCGTTACTCCCGCCTCAACCGCCACTACCCTCGTACCCTCAAACGCGTTTGCCGCTCTTGCTACCGCCATTCTCCCCTTCGCCTTTAAGGCCTTATACTTTGACTAGGCCATGTTTCTTTGTTTGGATTTTTCTTTTCATGTTATGAAATATTGGAAAAAAAAAAAGTCTTTGACTTTGAGTTTATTGGTTATGTTGTTTAATGAGTTTTTACAGAATTAATAAACCTATAAACAACTTTGAGTTCTTGTAACTTAAATGCTAAAAAGTTTTTTATAGGTTTATTAATTCTGTAAAAACTCATTAAACAACATAACCAATAAACTCTAGTGCTAAAAAGTTTACTTTTAATCGGAAGTGGAACAACAAATGTTCTGTAATGGATGCATGAAAAAGAGTTTAGCTTTGTTGGGGCCTACTTCAACTTAACCTCATCTTATGGAACTCATTGCCATGAAAAGAAAACACAAAAGTCAAATGGAGAATAACTTGTCTTATATTTGTAGAGGCTGTCGTTTGATACACTTTGAAGAAGAATTCTGAGACAGAGCAGAGGAAAGAGCCAAGAGCTGATGATGTAAAGGCTGAGTTGGCAAAGTAAAGTGAAGACTAGCTTGAGTTGTTTCAGTGGGTCGGATTCTCGAATATTAAGTAGTGGAGTTGTTTGTGTTTTCATTTTTTATGTAATTTGTTGTTACAGCCTCTCACATTTTTGGAGTTCTCTTTTGGGAGCCTCTCACATCATCTCCTTCCTCAAAAACTTTAATCAATCGATGGCTCCAAAAACAGCCAAACCCAAAACTAAAGAGACAAGAAGACGATCAGAGACCAAGGGAGGAGAGCTGGTGGCTAAACGTTGAAGAAGCCAAAAACGATGTCGTTTTTGCTATCCTTAATTTACTATAAAAAGATACTGTTTTAACATTGGGCCGGGCTGGATATTGTTTTAACATTGGACTGCTCTACCAGCAATTCATCCTAATTATATATATATAGTTAATTACTTAATATAAATAATGCATTATCGTTACAACGCAATTTATGTGTTAATTTGGTATCAGTTTGGTATTAATTTGTTAAGCCAATCAAGAAGCATGACACTTTCAAAAGCAATATATATATATATATATATATAAATAGGTGAAAGCAAATTAAACCACTCAAGAAGTTTTGTTTTTTAATCTTTGAAAAACTTTTATCAAACGAAAAAAAGAAGTTTTTTATCTCTCAGGTTGTTTTTCTTAATTTTAATACCGTCGCTTTTTGTTCTTAGTATGTGCTTTTTTATCGCACTTGTTCTTGATCTTTTTGTTTTTGTTTTTTACAACTCTTGATTTGTTTAAAGTATATATTTTCATGCTTTAGTATTTCTTAGTAAGCATATAATTTGTTTTTCTTAAAAATTTATAATTGATTAATACTTAATAATTGTAATTTTTTTTAAACTATAATGCTACGTTAATATCAAATAGTTTTCTGCTTTTTTAACTCCATATTTTCAACGACATATTCTTCAAATTACATTAATTCTCTACATTAAAAAATCAATGATAGTACATGTTAAAATTTAAAAATTTAAAAAATCTTTACTCACGCCTTTAGCTATTGGTTTGATCAGTTTTTTTGCCAAACATGTAATTGTTGCCATCCTAGAATTGGAAGGGGTTTTTTGTCCAATTTATAGTCTGTACTTTTTTATAGTTAATACATTTGTTAAATTAAAAATAAATAAATAAAATTTTAAACCAATAAATAAAATATTGTTTCTTCAAATACATAAACATATATAGTTTCTCATGTCTAATATTGATCTATTCTTCACAGTTTATGGAGTTTCGAACAATTTCATTATTTTTCTTGTCCGTTGTGTTGTGATGATTATATCATCAAATGGTAACGGCAATGCTACTGTGCAGATTGGCCTGAAGAGAACAACGCGGAAAAATAAACCTAATAACTTAGAAAATCTTACAGCCGTAGAAGATCATGTTGTGCTTAAAAGCACCGACAATGCTTTTAAGCACAACATGATCTTCTACGGCTGTAAGATTTTTTAAGTTATTAGGTTTATCTTTAGGCGTCGTTTTCTTCATGCTAATCTTCACAGTAGTATTGCCGTTACCATTTGATGATCTAATCATCACAATGGACAAGATAAATGATAGGCATTTCATCGACCTTTCAAGTTGCTTCCTTTAGTGTGGTGTTGAGGATTTTGGTCTCGATGGTTAAGCTCGTACTACCGGATCAACGTGCTTCCTTTAGCATGGTGGGCATTTCATCGACCTTTCAAGTTACTTCTCCTTTCTGGCTTCAAAAATTACATTTTTCGCACGGTGATTTCAGGATCATTATCGCTACTTTCTTATGATTGGAGGTTTCACAGCTAAGAGTCCTGAACGTGTACCGATTGTTTTTTGTTTCCATATTTTTAAAAAAATTTGGGCCATGTGATCAACATCATAGGTGTAAAAAATTGTTCCAGTAAAAATTTGTAACCTAAATTTTTCATTTTCATAAATGATATTTACATTCTTAGCAGAAAAAAAAAAAAAAGCACCGACAATGTGATCTACTATGATGATATTTATATTGTTTGATACGGGAAGCTCAGATCTGTGGGTACCTAATCAAGATTGGCCTCGGGATTCCAATGACAACAAATATAAATCTACCGAATCATCAACCTACATAAAAAAATGGTATATCTGATCCTATTCATGTTCTCATTGTTTTGGTCTCATAATTATAATCTAACTATAGAGCTTACAGGAGAAACCGTAAGACTCGACAATGATGATAGTGCAATTGAAGGTTTCCTTAGCATAGATGATGTAACAATCGGTCACATGGTCGTGAAAAAACAAGTAAGTATGATCTTAAACATCTGTGAATAATTGATTTCATTTACTTTGATTAATTAAATTTTATGCATTTCTATCTTCAGAAATTCATAGAGGCTATTAAAGAAAGATGAGTCAAAAAAAAAATTCGAGTTTTCACTTTTTGATGGTATTCTTGGGTTGGGATTTCGAGAGAATTCTGCGAGACTTTCAGTCCCCATTTGGTAATATTTTTGTTTTAGTTGTATCCTTTATCTCTAAAAAATGTTTTACTAATAACACTGGCACTACAAGAATTGGACAACATAGCTACAAATTTTTTTGTAACTATGATATTTTTTTTTATTACAAATTTCTATTAGCTACTAATTTGTTACAAATATTTTACCGAAACTATATGTTTGAAATAAATTTATGATTTGTAGCAAATTGCCACAAAAAGTCACTGACATTACGTTGTACCTATTTGAATCAAAATTGCTACAACATCTTTCGTAGCAAATTTGTTACAATTTCGTTACAAATAGTTTGTGGGAAGTTGATACAAAATTCCACAAAATTATTGAAGTAAATACTCACTAATTGCGTGACAATTGCCATAAATGGTGTCAAATATTTCGAAGGTAATGGCTATAGTGAGTTACAATGTTTTTGTAATTAATAGCCACACTGAATTACAATTTTTTTGTAACTAATAGCCACACTTAGTTACAAAAGATATGTGACTAATTTGTGGTTTTTTTCAAAAAAAATTGTTTTATTACATTGATATTTTGTAATATATAATAATATTATGTTGTTTAATGAGTTTTTACAGAATTAATTAATGAACCTATAAACAACTTTCGTAGACCTTCAAAAAAGAACTTGAATGCGAAAAAAGTTTACTTTTAATCGGAAGTGGAACCACAGCTTTAACTATCTAACTAGAAATGTTCTGTAATGGAATCATGAAAAAGACTTTAGCTTTGTTGGGCCTACTTCAACTGAACATGATCTTCTCGAACTCATTACTCTGAAAAGAAAACAAAAAAGTCAAAGTCAAGGGTCATATGGAGAATAACTTACAGAAAATGTCCTATATTTGTGTATGTGTGTGGTTAATACACTTAGAAGAAGAATTCTGAGACAGAGCAGAGGAAAGAGTCAAGAGCAGATGATGATGAAGAAGCCTAGCTTGAGTTGTTTCAGTGGGTCTGCCGTTGCGGATTATCGAAGATTAAGTAGTGGAGTTGATTGTGTTTCAATTCTTTATGCAATTTGTTGTTCTGAATTAATAGGTCCCAAAACAAAGCAGATGTCAAAAACAAGAACGTTTTTCAATTTTCAAGTCCCTTCTAATAATTAGACACTAAGGTCTTTGAATAAACAAAGAAAATAAAGTGATCAATCATGGATCCTAAAACTATGGAAATATAATTATGCAAATGTAAGCATTGAAATGTGAAAATCGAGCTCCTATGATTAAGGGAATATGGAAACGTGGTCTTCTTCTTTGCTTCTTAATCGAGTTTCTCCGATTTCATGGGTATATTTGGGTTTTGGTTTTCTTGATCGAAACATTCGGTTCGCATCATGAATCATGACCAGACACTATGAATCTGAAGATGATCGTAATGGGATCATAGTGCGGAGTTTGTGTAATGGATGTTAGCAAGTTTGTGATCGAGTTTACAGATCAAGAAAGAAGGTTTAAGATTTTATTCTTAGCAGTGTTTTATATACTAATAGTTGTTTTACTCTTTTCTTCCAATTCTCTAATGAATAATTTTACAATTACAGGTTGTGTTGTTGTGAATCAAAATGCATATAAAGATGTGTTGTTTGGTCCTTTCATAATGAATAACCTTCTTTTTTCATTTAAATTGACTTTTTCAATATAAACTCAAAAGTTCTCCTATATCCAATTAAGTTTCAGTGTCTGAGGTAAAAGTTCTCCTATATCCAATGAATTGAGGTGGAGGCTGCCTTTGGTTGTTAGCAGGTGTAGGTGGAAATACACCAATGCGAGGATCTTGCTGAAATTGAGGTGCATTGTGTTGTCCTTAAAGGACTACATCTACTGAAACCAAACCCATGGGATCCTAAACAACCCGATTATTCTCTGTACCATGTGCATTAATGACACCAGGAGGTCAAACTTGCTAATTGTTGTTGTTGTTATCGCCCATCTCAGCATGTTCCAACCTGGCTTTTCTGTTTTCTCGTTCTAGTCTCGCTAACAGTTGGTTGTTAAGTGATATCAGATCTTCAAAGGCTTTGCTTCTTCTGGTCATGCACCTGAAACACATAAGATAGAGAAAAGAGAATGAATTAGTAACTTAAAAGAAATATCTTAGACTAAACTCTAGTCTTAGATCCATAGGTAACGCTATTGGTTTCCGGAAACGGCGTCAAAAAATTGATACACAGAGTTTTAACCCTAAAAATATCACTGCAAGTGCACAACAAACGAAGTAGTATTTCAGGGGTCGGATCCACAGAGATCAAGTGTCACACAATAAATCTATGGGGATAAAGCTAAGCGCACAATATGAGTTTTTATTTGTTTCCAATGCAATAATGTAAATGAGAAAGCAATTAAACGATGTAATTTATGAATTAAAGACGTCAGGCTTTAGGGATATTCGCATGGAATCCAGAATTGCAAATCATATGAACATGCAAGGAATCAATGAAGTATCGTTCTAGAACTCAAATCGCGAGTATATAACTAACCTACTGTCGTAGAATTAATTACTATGTCCAGCAACCTAAGATTCTAAACTGTCGTTTGAATTCAATAAGCTAAACATGCATTAATTGTTCAGGTTCGATACGTTCACAAATTACCTTAACATCAACTTTCGTTGGCTAAGGATGTTTTGCTCATCTATGTTCTTTCAGGCATTTAATCAATCACTTTTGGTACCCTAAACAACCTAAGATCATAAACTAGGTGATCAAGCCAGTCTAAGCAATAAGAACAACTATAGATGAAGAACTAGATGATAAATCCCTATTCTAGCAATCTAATTCAACAATCTATGGAAATTCCTTTGAATCCCTAAAGCCTAACTATGAATCTACTCAGACATAATCAAAGAGAAAACACAAATAGATGAAAGAAATTGCATAATTAGATTAAAAGTTAAAAACTGGGGTTCTGAAATCTTCTCAAGAGATGTAGAGTCAGAGATTCGTCTCCCCAAAGCTCACAAAGAAAAAGCTAAAAGTCTGAAGAAAAATAAAGCGTCCTCTCAAAAAGTGGCTTAAAATAAATATATAGGTCCAGGGTCGGATTTGGTGGAGTTTGGATGATTCTGGGAAAAAGATGGACCGATGCAGTGAGCGATAAACTGATCTGGTTTAGTCTAAAAAATTCCTACGCGCCAGATGTGTTGGGATCGATCTATCCAAATTTGGATGGATCGATCCTTCTCCTTCTGGTCCCGTCTCATGCACATGCTTCTTTCTGCTCGCCAGATTGACATATCTTCACGAAAAATGGCATAATTTTCCAACTCTTGATCGGAATGACTTCAAACCACCTCCAAATGAAAGCTAACTCAAGCGGCTATCGTGTCTCAAAATTTTAACACAATCCAATCAAGGGAAGCTTTTCAAATAACACCAAGTTTCTGAACCTTCAGCATGATTCCACACCTTCATATGTCCAATTGCATCTAAAATGTATTGTTTTCTCTAAACCGACTTAAAACTTGTAAGAACTCAATAAAATAATAAAAAACTCTAAAAACACACTTTGACTCGATAAATGACTCAATAACAAAGGATAAAAATACGTACAATCGTCACACATCAACTTTCCTGCCTGCAAGCTCCTAAGCCTGCGACATCCCCACACGGTTCACATTTTTTGGTCGGAGTGAGACTTCTTCATGACTGGGCATGATGTTATCCCCCCCTCCTTCTAGTGCCAAATTGTTTCAGAAATTTTTAATCCTCTGAAATAACTATTGCGCAATCAAAAACACATGAAGGCCTCGGAAAATACGATTGGAGATGCTTTCCGATGGCTCTCCGACGCTCAAGTCATAAAAGATAAAAAGAGAGAAAAGAGAAGAGATCACAAGGAGTCGTAAAGAGCAAGGAAAAATAGTCGAAAAACTAGAAGGAAAGGAAGAGAGAGACTCCGGACTGAGCAAAGAATGGTCCGTGGGGTGTCTGAACATTTTGTGGAATGAAATTTGTGGTGACGCAGAAGAAAGAAACAGAGTATTTAGAAAAGTTTCGGTCAAGAAACGACCGGAAAAGAAGAAAAATCCGGGAAGACAGCCGGAGACAATGGTCCTAAATAACCAGAATGTGACTAAAACTCTAGGGAATGGGCCTTAGTCTCGAGAGAAATGGGCTCAGTGTAAGTATTTTCTAGCCAAAAGATCGGATCCATTTTATGAAGGAAATAAAGTAGTATTTATAGACTTTGACCTATCCGGGCTCAGATACTGGGTTCCGTGTCCTTGGTTGGGTCGGGTATAGACTTCTAGGTTTGACCCGGTACAAAGCACTCTTGTGCTTTTCAGCTACTTTTCATGTCTTCTTACGCCATTTGGCCGATTATACGGCTCTGCATGCGTCTGACTTTCAGTACCATTTGCAGCGTCTGATACGGCGGGTCTGGCGTCGGGGTGCTCCCTCGGAATCAGCTCCTTTGTGCTTTAATCGTTCCATGAGTATGGACCACCTGCTTTTTACCCTAGCATGCATAAAGTGAACGCGTTTTACAATTTGACTGAGAATTCAAACAAGAATATTAGAAATAATTTGAACTTAGCGCCTAAGGAAGATATTTCATACCTAGACCGGGTTCTTGATAAGAAAAACTCGGGTTCCGTGCTCCGTTTCCAGGTGCTGATAAGGGGTACCTGCTTGTCTGGCCACTCAATTCTAGATCCATATCACTCAGAGTAACGGGGTGCGTTACCCGGAGCGGGGATCAGCCTCTGGTGGCCTTACCAATCAAGTTATTTGGACAACTGTAGATTCAAACACCTCTAGGGCTTAGTCCAAGGATACACTCCACCAATAGAGTTAAAATACTGCCTAAGACTTGAGATATGTGGCATCATGCGATTCGTTTAACCCAAAGAAGATTATTTTATCCCCAACAATACACGCATATGTACACATACACATATTTATAAATATAATACTTATTGTTCATACACATGAAACACATGTACGTGTACATAAATTACGTGTACATATATACTGTTATATATATTTAAGTATACATAAATTAAGTACCATATATATGTACGTGTATATGTACACGTGTATATACATATATGAACATACAATATCACACATGAAAAATATATGTACACCACATTTATATGTATAATAGGTGAACATATGTAATCATAAATTTCAAAACATTATAATTGTGAGAAAATATGGTAATATGGAATTGGAAAGATTAAGAAAAAAGAGTTTTGTTTAAAAAGTATAAAAAAATAATTATATGAAAATAGGAAGTAGAAAAATAAAAAACAAATGTGAAGAGAGAACAAAAAATATATATAAGAGAGAGAGAGAGAGTTCGCATGTACAAGTGAGGGAGGAGAGAAAAATGGCAAAATCATTGATTTTCTGATTTAGTGAGAGTAAAAAAGTGATAAATAGTGTCAAATGGACACTAATTCCACTAAAGTGTTAAAAACACATGATTTCCATAAGAAAGTGTTATCATTTAAGAAACATGAATTCTCTCTTATAATTAACATGAAATTTATATGGCTTTGTTATAGTTGAACCATTTAAGAAACATGAATTTTCAATCAAAAGCAATATAAAAGAAAGTGAGGCAAACAGAAACGTTAAACTCCTTTGCCTCTGCCCTCTGGTACACTTCTTATATATCTTAATTTTCTTTTTTTTAACCTCAACTTGTTGTTTATTTTCATGGTCTAATGTAGTTCATTTCCTTTTTCAGATATAAAATATACAGAAAATATAAGGTACGTAATTCTTTTAATTTAGTGATGTTTTAATCAACCATTTCCTTCGGATGGCTGTTTTATCATATTGCCCGTTTATAAAATACATTATTTGGTGCATTATATTTTCGTTAATAAGTAATAAGTAAAATATTTGTATAATTAATCAACTCTAAAAAAAAAAAATTAATATGCCGATCGACTTGGTCTGTGTACTAAGTAATTAACTAGTACTTCCATATAAACTAGTTAAACAATATCCATCCTTTTTTTCAACGAAATACATAGACGATATATATAATGCAAGTATGTATTCATATATTATATATGGTACTGAATATAATTATGTATGCATTTTTAAAACGAAGACGATATATGTTGAGAAAAAGTTTATGCATATATATGTTCATGCAATTTATAGTTTGTGCTTTTTTTTTATAGTTAATACATGTGTTTTCTAGCGTTTTAAAAAACATATATTTTTTGAAACAATTGAAAATAAAGAATTTAAAATATTTTTTCTTAAAAGATAGTTCCTCACGTGTTATTTGATTTTGGCAGTTAGCGATGGAAAAAGCAGTGATTTCTTTTTTCTTAGTTTTTATGTTGATGGTTCAGTCATCTCATGGATATGAGAACAACACTATAAAAATTGGCCTGAAAAGGGTCAAACGAGATATAAAAGATGTCCAAAGAGTAAAAAATGGCATTGTGCTTACAAACGCATAAGATGTGATTTATTACGGTGAGCTTGGAATTGGTACACCAACTCAAAGCTTTCAAGTGGTGTTCGATACGGGAAGCTCGGATCTCTGGGTGCCTAATGAGAGTTGGCCTGGTGAAAAAGAAGAGGTTAACAGATATATATCTAGCGAATCATCAACATATGTAAAGAACGGTACGATTCCTAGATCATGTTTTTGTTTTTCAATAATGAAAAATTGTAATCTAACTCTATAACTTACAGGAGAACCGGCAGAACTCGAATATACTAGTTGTGGTATTAAGGGTTTCCTTAGTAAAGATGATATAACAATCGGTGATATGGTTGTTAATAAACAGGTAAGACTCATCATCCATGAACGTTTTATTTCACTTACCTTGATTAATTAATGCATTTTTATTTTCAGGAGTTCATAGAGGCTACCGGTCAAGCAGAAGGAACACACTTTTTTGAGTTTACAGTTTTCGATGGTATTCTTGGATTGGGATTCCGGGAGAATTCTGTAAGGGATTCAGACCCCGTTTGGTAAATATTCATTTTCCTAATAATCGTTTATTAACTTGTAAACATTATTGACATTTGTTATAACTTTCTACATATCCTCTAATATATTGTTATAAACATTTTAATTTTATATCCTTACTAGTTATATAGTTAAATCTGTTTCAATATTACGTTCTAGGTAATTCGTAGATACTTAATTATCATTTGTCCCCACACATAACAATTGATTGTCTAGTATCCTTTATCTCGGAAAATGTTTCAATATCAACTTTAGTTAATTTTATGTTATATTAAATAGGTATAACATTGTAGCACAACGTCTAGTTCAAAATCAAGTTTTTTCCATATGGTTAAAATATTATAACGAACAAGATCAAGAAGGTGGAGCGATCGTTTTTGGTGGATTCGACGAGGCCCACTTCAGAGGGGAGCACGCGTATACGCGTATTACGGAAACCTATTACTGGCAATTTGAGATGAAGGAAATACTTATCGGAGGAAGAGGAACTAACCATTGCAAAAATGGCTGCCAAGCCATGGTTGACTCCGGTCATTCTGTCATTAAAGGTCCATCGGTAAGTTTAGTGAATATTGATTGTTATGAACTATGTATTAAAAATGTCAATAACTGAAACTATTTAAATATGGTGAGTCATTCTAATCATCGGCAATTAGTTTTAAAATAGAAACTTATCAATATTGAAATTTGTTATGTGTTGCATTTCATACTTGATGAAAAATTTTCTTTGTACATAGAACATGATTGACACTATTTATCGAGCTATTGGAGCGGATGAAATAGCATCTGTGGATTGCAAGAAGGTTCCTTCGATGCCAACAATTTCTTTCACCATTGCTGGAAGAGTGTTTTCTATCTCCCCAAGAGATGTAAGATGAAATTGATTTATTTGTTGAACTTTTCTTTTGTCATGGAAGCGAATTTAAATGATCTTATTTTTTATTTCAGTATATAAACAAACGTGGTGTAGATGAGTACGAAGAATGCTCAGCCTTATTCTTGGTCAACAGGCATGATGATGATGATGATTATCATGATGATAAACTATGGTATTAATCTTCGATCCTCGTCATTGTGATTTGTTAGTTAGAATCAAATATTGAGTTGGTGATTGTTTTGGGCTACATGAACGCAGGATTTTGGGGGAGGTCTTCATGCGACCTTATCATACAGTATTTGACTACGGCAATTTAAAAATCGGGTTCGCTGAAGCGGTTCAAGAGAACCAAGAGTAGTCGCTAATTATAAGTATTAAATTTCATCTAAATAAGTTTGTCACAAATAAAGGATGTTTAAGCGATCACTTAGTTTGTACGCATTTTGTTGTATGGTTTGGATTTGAACTTTTATGCATACATCACTTTTTTTAATTAATTTTTCGTAGCAAATGAATTCATATATCCAAGTACAAAGAAAACCAGCAGGTCATGACTATGAATTAGTAAAAACAATATATTATTGAGAAGGAAAACATGGTTGAGATTAAAAGCATATTCGCTAGCAAAAAAAAAAGAACCATCTATATAGACACATCTTCGTTCTACGGGAAAAAGGGAGAAAGCATAATGTCGACAGAAAAAATTAAGAAAACAGGATTGGTTTAATTAAAGTTAATTTTCTAAAATATGTACTAAAACTCGAAGAAACACTACAAAAAAACATGGTCATTTGCGACAGATTTCCAACAGTTCGTCGGAATTCTTTGTGTCCATGTGATTTTCAATGATTTTTTGAAACCGTCGAAAATCTGTTGAAAATTTTCGATAGGATGAATTTGACGGAAACTTCAAACGGATTTTTGAGCAATGTTTATATAAAAAAATATTCTTTAATATCGCTCAGAAATACTTCAAAAAATTATATTTTTAATAAAAGTATATATTTTAGATGCACCGTCGAAATTTTTTATAAAATATGTAATAAAATTGGAAGAAACACTACAAGAAACACATGATCGTTTTCGACAGCACGTGTTCGTCGAAAAAATTTGTGACCATGTTCTGATGGATTTCCAATGACTTTTTGAATCCGTCGAAATCGAAATCTTTCTTCCGAAAAAGAAATAACTAGATTTTATATAGGCACGACCACATACAAACCACGTAAAATTTATTAAAATTAGAAGTTTAACAACAACAACAACAAAAAAAATCACTCAAAAATACTTGTCTTTTGTGTGACACCTTGATCATGCTACATCACTCTATAAGTTATTCTCCAGTTAACCTTTGATAATTTTTTTTTTTTCAGGTCAATGAGTTCCAGAAGATCAGATTAAGTTGGAGTAAGCTCAAGAAAGCCAAACCCATGTCCCTGTATCAATTACAAAACCTTTGTTGTTAGATCGTTAATGTCAGATTTTTGCCGGAAAATGAAAAAAAGGGGTTTTTAATAGTTTAATTCACCTTGTGGTGGAAGACGTGGCCGAGGACTCGTGTTCTACACCTTCTGATCTCTTCCTCTTCCTCCGTGCCGGAGAAATCTTCTGTTCTCTGACGAGTAAAGACTCCGTCGCCTGCAAGTGAGTCTGCAACACCATCCGAGTCAACTCAACTTCCATTTCCAACCTTCTCCTCTCAGCTTCCCACCTCGCTGCTTCCCGAGCTTTGATCATCTCCATCTCCGCTAATTCCGTTCGAAGCAGCGAATCAGACAAGACCCGTATGACCGCCGACATTCCCCTCGAGGTTGTCGAGTCAGAGCTCCGGTTCGACTCTGTCCCGGAATCAGAGCTCGAGTTAGACACGGTCTCTGAGTCGGAGCTATGAGTATCATCAGACCCATCTTTACCCGACAAGACACCGTCGGTCTTATTATTCTCCGACGAGGTTTGGCTTCGGCGAAATCTCGCCGACTTACCCATGAAGTAGTGAGTGATCGTTTTTTGTTAGTGGAACATTGGTTTTGTTTGTTTGGTTTGATTCTTCTAACTTTAAAAAAGCGATTAGACTATTAAAGTGGTTCCACTTTCGATTAAAAGTCGCACTTTTTTCCCCCACTTTAAAAGTCTACGAAAGTTGTTCATAGATTCATTAATTCTGTAAGAAAAAATCATTTTAAAAAAAAATCTTTATCTATTAAATTCGCTAAAAGATTATTGGAATAGATTAGATCCCATTATCTTAAATGCTAATTAGCTAAAATAATAATGACAAGTCTAAAAAAAAACGGTGTTTTTGTTCGTTGTTCGTAATTTACTTCAAAGAATTGACTCAAATTCAACTGAAATTAAGTGAGTTGGCAGAATTTCGAAAATTGTTTCCGAAGTTCAGTCTTGTTTATTGCATTAGGGACAAAAACATGAAGGTTGACTTGCTTTCACTGCTAGTTTTTAGAACACAATTTTTTTTATATATACATTTCTATTTTTTATTGGTTTATAAATGTAAATAATGTATTTATCTAATAATAATGAAATGCGTTTTTGATATAAAAAAAAAAAAATATATATATATATATATATATATATTGACGTTACAAAAGAAAATAGATGCCATGATTATGGGGCCGATTGGTAAGGACTGTGACTGTAAACTGTTGTTGTAGATTTTTGACTGTAGAAAAACTGGCTGTAAAAACTGTGACTGTTGCTTTTAAATATTAACAAAGTCTGATTGGTAATAAAAACTGTAGAAACTGTTGCTGTTATTTTAAATATTATAATTTTATATTAAAAATATAAATTATGAAAATTTCAAGTAAGGTATGAGTGTTATTATTGGTCCATGTGATCTTTTTCTATTGACATAAAAACACATATATTAGTATAACATAATAAATAAATATTTTTAATAAGTGTTATATTTGTTCTTAGATTACCTTAAGAGAAGATGATGACGATGCCATTTTTTGTAAGAACAAATTCTTTTAATACAATGTAATACAAAATAAGAAATAGAATTATTTACGTAAA
Source organism: Pseudoturritis turrita (assembly GCA_900406555.1). Classification (NCBI taxonomy): domain Eukaryota; kingdom Viridiplantae; phylum Streptophyta; class Magnoliopsida; order Brassicales; family Brassicaceae; genus Pseudoturritis; species Pseudoturritis turrita. The sequence continues at coordinate 296,270 of OVBL01000345.1, forward strand.
AAGTGAAAAAACATAAAAAACAGTAAAACTTTTGCTTGGGTAATATTTCTTATGTTTATCATTGTATTTATAATTTTTAGTGATATTATAAAAATAGTGTTCGAATCTTTTTTTTAAAATTGTTTTCAATAATTGAGAGTTTAACCGTTGACTAAAGATTACTTTGAATGTTTACTTTTGTTCAGAGTAAACATTTATCCCTATAAAATAGAAAATAACAGTAACAAAATAATTTTGGAGAAGTATAATTGGCTTAATGAACAAAAAAATGATTAGTTAATTAATTAATTGACATATCAACAAAATAGATTTAAAAAAAAAGAAAAAAAATTAATGATTAATCAATTAAAATTTTTTTGTAATAAATTGTACATAGATTTATATATAGATTTTAATCATCGTAGGAGTAAAAAATAAACAAAATTTTTAAGTTTTTTATTTTTAAAATTTCTCTATTCACTTTTTAGAAAAAAAAAGAAAAAAAAAATCACTTTGAAACTTTAAAATAAAAAAATAAAACAAAAATCTTATTGGATTAATAAAAGCAGTAAAGATTGTCAAATACCCTACGGCCACGAAGCCAAGCACACATCTCAAACGACAATAACATAAAACCATAAAGTATATAATTATTCACATGAGTTTAGTTGTTAATTTAATCCTAATTTATTTCCCCTAAACACGCGCACAAAAGAACACGCGTGACCAATTAACAAGTCAAGAGACAGAGAGTGGAGTCCACGCGCTCTGTTAGCGCGTAAGACTTGTTAGCGTGCCTACCGGTTTTTTCATAGTTTCGTTTCGATTTCTTTGATGATTCCTAATTCCTAAAACTCTCTCTCTCTAAAACTCGTGTTTTTTTTTTTCCGATCAAAGCAATCGGAGACATGTCGTCGAAGGACAAGAAACCGTCGAAGCCATCGGGTGGTCGGACTGGTGGTATCCGTACGCTTTCCGATCTGAACCGAAGATCAGGTCCTGATTCCGACAGTGATTCCGATGGACCTCAAGAGTATTACACCGGTGGCGAGAAAAGGTCGGGTTGTCTTAAACCCTTAATTTTTCAGATTTTGGATTTTTCCGGTGCTTCATTCGATTCCACTAGGTTTATTTTCGTTGGATCCGATGGTTCACTGAGTTAGACGATGATCGATTAGTTGAGTGTTTGAGTTTTAATCAAAATTATACTTTTTGAGCTTTGTGTAGTTTAGATGATTGTTAGAGACTCTAATCTTAGAAATTACTATCTAAACTCAATATTCAATTGAGGATTAGTATCTAAACTCAATATTCAATTGAGGATTAGTATGATTGGTAAAAGGTTAAAACTTGATTGGATCTTTTGTTTTGTGTGTGTAGTGGTATGCTTGTTCAGGATCCTTCGAAAAACGATGATGTTGATGAGATATTCAATCAAGCAAGGCAACTAGGAGCTGTGGAAGGACCTCTTGAGCGTCCTTCGAGCTCTAGAAGCTTCACTGGAACCGGGAGATTGCTTTCGGGAGAAAGCGTGCCAACCGCTCTTCAGCAGCCCGAGCCTGTGATTCACAATATCGTTTTCTGGTCTAACGGATTCACTGTAGATGATGGACCTTTGAGGAAGTTGGATGATCCAGAGAATGCGTCTTTTCTCGACGTAAAATTGATTATGCTTTCAAATTTGGCTAATGAGTTTTCATGTTAAACTGCTTTCTTAATTCGGTTTGCGTTTGTTGTTTTGTTTATTTGCAGAGCATTCGAAAGTCTGAATGCCCGAAAGAGCTTGAGCCTGCAGATAAAAGAGCTCCGGTACATGTCAATCTTATGAGAAGAGATGAGAAATGCCCTGTGAGTCCTCTTTTGCTCTCTCCATATATCGCCCTTTTGTCTTGAACGACTGATAAATATCTTTTCTTTCTCCAGTCTTTTATATGCTTAAGAAACTAAGAAATCATATCATATGACATAAGTATTCAATATCATCACAAATTGTAAGAACGTTAAATAGACAGTTTGGAAATCACACAAACTTATAGACGTTTCAAAATACCCGTTTCATGTTGCTTGGTATCAAGGGTGTTCAATATAGGTTTGGGTTTGGGTTTTTCGGTTTTTTGGTCTATGAATGATAAAACTACTATGGATTGGTTTGTAGTTGTACCCTTTCGGTTTTCGTTTCTAGTATAACATATCCGTAATTTTCAAAAAAATTATCAAGTTTTCGTATCGAGTTGGTGTAGAAAAATTTACCCATTTTAACCATATTAGGGTATTGCTCGGTTATTTAGTCTCGGATCGGTTTATACGGATTTTAAAACCTCCCTATTTGGAATTGAGATATGGTAACTTGAGCTTGATTGGTCTAATAACATATGGTACTGACTCTGAAACAACCTTTTCTTCTTCTTTTGTAGGAACGGGAGAAACTTACGGTTGCATTTCAAGGAGTCGGAAGGACACTAGGCGGTGCAAGTTCATCAACGGCTCCAAGCCTAAGTAACCAAACCGAGATAGAAGCGGTTCCATCACCGTCACTGAGTCTTGTAGTAGATGAAACTCTTCCATCCACATCGATCCAGCTTAGACTCGCGGATGGGACACGCATGGTGGCTAAGTTCAACAACCATCACACGGTCAACGACATTCGTGCCTTCATCGATTTTTCTCGACCAGGGAATCCAATCAACTACTTCCTTCAGGTCATGGGGTTCCCACCAAAGCCACTTACCGACCCTTTTCAGACCATTGATCAAGCTGGTCTCGCAAATTCTGTAGTCATCCAAAAATTCTAAAAACTTTTAAATTTTCGAATGCATTAGAGAGAGATTTCGAAAACTTGGAAAGTTTGTAAGAAAAGAGGACAAATCGGCTCATTGTGGCAAGATTAAAAAAACATCATATGGTTTCTATGTTTTTTGTTTGATTATAGATTTTGTTTGTTTACCAAATTATAATGCTTCATTAAGTGTATTTATATGGTTGTTACATATTATAAGAGTGGAAAGTTTGGTTACAAAGTTTTTAGTGGTCTCTAGTTTTGTATATAATCATTTAATTTATGTCCAAGTATGTACTAACGTTTTACGAATCTCACCTGAAAATGATCTGATTTTGTGAGTTATTAATGTTCGAAATCTAAACAATTATTACATGACCGTTTGGTATATCAAAATGTCATATCTTCTATTAATTATATTCGTGTTATTGGTGTGCCAAACTGGCTGATTTTCGACATACTACATCCATGATTAATTTTAGTTTATTCATCTATAATAATGTTTTGTTACATCAAATACCAAAACTGATGATTCTTTGAATAGTTATATTGAATAATTAGTAATTTTTATTGCCGAAAGATTAACACGCGTGGTACCATTTCAGATTTAAATATAGGAAACTTGGACGAGCATGAAAATTAAAATAAAATTGTTGTTTTGTTTAACTTGTTTATGGAGAAACAAAACAAGAAAATATATAAATAAACTATATTACTAATAAATTCATCTTTCGAAATATACTTTTTTCTATTTCCATCAAATTTAAAACGGAAGTAAAAATGTTTTGCTAATAAATTCATCTTTTCGAATTTTAACTTTGTTCTATTTCCACCAAATTTTTGAAACGGAAGTAAATTTTTTTGAAAATTTGGGTCTCTTTTTCCCATTTTACGGCATATATGTCAGTTGCAGGAAAAAGTAAACATAATTCCAAATTTGTAATGAGAAAAAAGAAAAATAAAAGAAAATAAAAATAAAAGGGCAAAATAATAAAATTGCCCTTCTCAACAGTAAAACTCCCAAATTGCAAATGACTCATCTTCTTCACCTGGAGAGAATCTAGGGTTCCAGATTTACTCTTCTTCCTCTCTTTCTTCTTCCCACTGAAATTTTCATCTTCTTCATCTTCCCATCGATCTTCACATCCTGATCTTCTAAAAAGCCCTAATCTTTATACATTTCGAGCTACGGAAAAAAAAAAAAAAAACCTAGCTTTTTTTTTCCGGCGTACCAGTCTTTTTGAAAAAACCCTAGCTTCCATGGCGAAAACTCGACCTGGTGTTGCTTCGAAAATCAAGCCGGGAAGGAAGGAGCTTGATTCATATACCATCAAAGGCACCAACAAAGTTGTTAGAGGTAGTCTCGTATCATCTCTTACCGTCACTTTGTAAAAAAATTGTACATTTTTCTGCATGTTTTTTGGGCATTTCAGCATCTAGTATATGTGTACAAAGGAAGTGATAGCTTGAAAGCTTAGATATGGAGTCTATATTGTTCAATGTCTGCCTTGGTGTTTTAGATTTACTCTTGTTCAGGTATGTAGCTGTTACTGTGTATGTCACTGCTTTGTAGCTATACTTTGGAAAGTGTTTGGTTTATGCAATGTTGCAAAATGTGGTCTTTGGTAGCTTTCTTGTTGTCTAGAATGGAGATAAATTTGAGTGAACTGTTTTGCTTTAGGCTTCTTTTCTTGTGAATTGTCTTATTTGCTTGCTTGTGTTGGTCTCTATAGGTAATTGTGAAACATGGACCCTTTGTTTTGTTTGGTTTGTTTACGTGCATTCGTTTTACTGCATCTCTATTAGCTGCATTGTAGCTCGTTACGCGTGTTGACGCAAAATGTTTGCTTTCACATGTGAAGTATCTGGTCTGTGCTGGTTACTAAGTGAATAAGAGTGATGGTATACTTAATATTTGCAACCCATACTTGACATTTTTGTCCCTTGAAAGCTTCTTATGGTGTTTGTGGAATGTTAGTTGAAATGTGGAATACAACTTTCGCGAGATTCATGTCCATTTAGTAATGTTGGGCACTGATGAGCTATGAAGTAATCTTTGATGTTATTTTTTTCAGTGGGAGATTGTGTGTTGATGCGTCCATCAGATGCTGGTAAGCCACCATATGTGGCTCGTGTTGAGAAGATTGAAGCAGATGCGAGGAACAATGTGAAGGTGCACTGTCGATGGTATTACCGCCCTGAGGAGTCCCTTGGTGGTAGGAGACAGTTCCATGGAGCCAAAGAGCTTTTCTTGTCTGACCATTTTGACGTTCAAAGCGCACACACCATTGAGGGAAAATGCATCGTTCACACCTTCAAAAACTACACGAGGCTGGAAAACGTTGGCGCGGAGGATTATTATTGCAGATTCGAGTACAAGGCTGCTACTGGCGCGTTTACCCCTGACCGTGTTGCTGTGTAAGTGGATGATAGTAATCAATTGAGTAATACATCTTCTTATCACCTGGGATTTCCATGATTTTTTATTTTGCTGTGGGTTATTTTTGGTTCTGAAGGTACTGCAAATGTGAAATGCCCTATAACCCAGACGATCTCATGGTGCAATGCGAAGGCTGCAAAGACTGGTAAATGTTGATATGCGTCTTTTTATTAACTTCCTTACTACTGTTTTAATGGGAAAGAGACTTTAATATCTGTTTTTAACCTTACTGCTATCCCTATCCACGCATTATTGATGGTAAGAGTTGCAATTTGATGTTGTAGGTATCATCCTGCGTGTGTTGGCATGACGATTGAAGAAGCGAAGAAGCTTGATCACTTTGTATGTGCTGAATGCAGTTCTGATGACGATGTCAAAAAATCGAACGGGTTTACTTCATCTCCAGCTGATGATGTCAAGGTCTGTTTGTCTCTCTTTAGTAATCTCCTATATAGATGTTCTATTACCTTGACAACCTTAGCCTCTGTGTGCACCTGTGTCCTGTCATTGACTTCAATTTGAGATCTGAGAAAAGTTACAAAACCAAAAAAAATGCATTGGTTTGATGGTGCTTGCTGACTGAGGAATGGCCAGAAATATACAATTTGTGATTCGGAACACTCTTGGTCCTGTCGGGATCTGATCTTTGCTTAATGTTGCTCCACCTCTTGCTGCAAAACGATCTGTCTGTTAAGGTTATCAAAGATTTGTTTTGCAATGCTTCTACTTCCACGCACGTTAACCATACTATAAATATCGGAGTTAGAAATCTCCATGACTGTTACCGAGAAAAACTTATTTCAAGAAGCTTTTATTTCGCAATATTAGCTTCCGACGTGTCTGGCACTCAAAGGAGAACCTTTTTCTGTCTTTCTATTTTGCGTGCAAAACCGTGTGGCTGATACTAACAATGGCATTGTTGTCTCCAGGTGGAAACAAAGCGCAGAAAAAGATAATCGCAGGTTCTCGGGGGATAAAAGCCACAGCCGATGGGTAAGTTATAACTTGGAAGCTCGTTGGTGCAGATTTTAGTAAGTTAGGGTTTTGTCTTTATGTCTGTCTTTGTCGTCGTCGTTGTGATGTCTGTATGGTGCCTTCCAAGACTTAGAGAAAATGTGAAAAAATGAGAGAGATCGGAGAGATGATGAAGAAAATTATGGTGGCAGAGTCAGTTGTATAGACTTTTCCGTGGGGTTTAAGTTAAGTTTAGGTTTGTTGTTGTGTCTGATGAGAACAGACGAGAACTCATGAACAAGGCTATAACTTTGTGTCAACTCAACCAAAACTAACATCAGATATGTCTTCCCGCTCTCTTTATCATGTTTGCATATCGTAACAAGGTGGTCTTCATGTACTACTAATTGGTTAAATTAGTCAGTTTCACTTCTTATTAAAGAATCAAAATAAATTATTTGACAAACAAAATCTTATTTAGATGCAAAGAAAGTCTCCAGATTGATTATTCGACAAAACAAAAGAAGAAGAAAGATGATCGAAGACTCTCTTCTTATGTACTCTAATTTTTATCCTCACAAAAATACACAAACACAAAAGTCTCTAACTTTTTTTGTCTGAACCAAGATGCCTTCTTTACTTTTCTGCGCATCTGTTGGATCAGAGTATCTTAAGCAATGAGCCTTTCTCTTCCTCTTGAGTTTTTGAGCTGCTTTTAAACTTCCAGTGAACTGAAAAGACTCGATCTTGGAGTAGTTTTAGTTACTATTACTCAGAATGAGGCATCGATATACTCGTGTTCAGGTGTTCTGTAAGAAAATCCAGTGTCATCACTAGATCTTCGTTTGACAACACTTGCTCGTTGAACCAATCTCACTAGCTGTTGTACCACCTCCGACATTGGAGGCCTGAACTCTGGTTCCGGCTAAATTAACAGAGAAAAAAGATTGTTACTTTACGAAATATATTTGGTTTTGTTCATTTTACTCGGGATGGTAGTTTACCTGAATACAGAGAGCAATGATATCCGCGAAACGAGACAGTGACTTAGCTGGATACATTCCATTAAGAGAAGGATCAACCATTTTAGACAAAGCATCTATATCGTGAAGCTGCGGTGTAGCCCATCTCACCAATGATTGTTCTGCTCTTGTTCTCGAGCTATTCAAACACACACAAAGCGCAGATTAGCAAGGAAAACTCGAATCATTGGCTTTTTTGGGTTGACAGTTAGATGAAAAGAAACCTGTCAAGAGGCTTCCGACCAGTTAAGAGCTCAAGCATGACTACTCCAAAAGTATATACATCACTTTTAACTGTATAAATTCCCGACAATGCAAACTCGGGAGCGCTGTATCCAAATGAACCCACCACTTGAGTAGAAACCTGTTGACATAAATAAACCATGAAAGACTCATAAAACGTTTCAACATTAGCTCAAAATCTGATTCTTCCCCCCATTTTTATTACCTGTCTCTCAGTGTTAGGTGTTAAAGCAGCTAAACCACTGTCTGATAAGTGAGGATTGAGTTCTTCATCTAGCAATATATTCGCCGATTTGAAGTTTCTATGTACAATCGAAGGCAAGCAAACTTCGTGCAAGTACTCTAAAGCTTTGGCAGTTCCAAGTGCCACTTTAACACGCGCATTCCAAGTCAAGGCCATGCTTCTATCATCATTCATGTGAAGCATATCATCTAGATTTCCATTTCCGACGTATTCATAGACCAGAAGGCGTTGACCATGCTCAGTGCAGTATCCAGCCAATGGAACAATGTTTTGATGCCTCAAGCGCGACATGTTTGAAATGGCTTCTAAGAAAGTATCTTCTTCTTGTAATGAAAGTGCTGCATTATCAATCTTCTTAATTGCCATTATCTAGAAATTGGTTACACAGAAAAGATTAGTCCCAAGAAAGAAAATTGGCTTTGTTTAGTGTAGAAACCTTACGACTTTGAGTTACCTTTCCATTGGGGAACTCTGCTCTATAGACACGGCCTAAAGAACCTTCACCGATTATGTTTTCTTGACTAAAGCTGTTTGTTGCTACTTGGAGAGACGAAACAGTGTATTGTGAAGCAGTGATTGGAGATCTTATTCTACTTACAGACCCATTTTTCATTACCCGATCAACCGTTACTTTTGCTGCAGGCGAAGACTTCAAGTCTGCAACGGATGCTACACTTTTTACCCTCTGTTCTTCCATCTCAGTTGTTGCACTAAGTGGAAGATTTCTTTGAGAAGCTCTTGTGTTTTCTCTAACTTTCTTTTTATTCTTGTGAAGGCACAAGTAAAGAACAAGTGCTACAATACCAGCAACAAACAGAGAACCGAACACTATACCGCTGACTACTCCACCAGACAAACCCTTGTCAGAGTCAGAAGATTTCTCTTCAGAACCTTTATTGGGTTTCTTGGAACCAGAAGGAGGTTTCCCTTTTTTGTCAGGTCTGTCTGGCTGAGGAGAGGCAGGGACGTTATCGAAGGAATTACCATCATATCTGTTTCATTTTGGAATGTCAAAGACAAAAACTTGCTAATCGTTTAAACTGAAATTCAAAGAAAACTCCAAAGCAAAGAAACAAATTGTTATTGGAACTTACATTAATGTTTGAATAGAGCTAAGCTCCTTAGGTATGGATCCATTGAAATGATTGTTTGCAACATTTCTGCCAAGAAAACATACGGTAAATGTGATGGGGGAATAATAATACAATATACATTAGTTGCTTTTTCTATTTGAAATGAAACTTACAGAGTTTTCAAAGGTAAACTCGAGAGTACATCGATGGAACCTGTCAACTGATTGTTCTGGACATAACTGTCACAAATGAAGATACATCATGATTTAGGAATCTCTGTTCGCGCTTCTTAAATTCTCGTTGCAACAAAGAAAGTTTGAAAGCACTCACAGAACAGAAAGTTTGGATACTGTACTTAAAGAACTCGGAAGATCGCCACTGAAGTTGTTGTGAGAAAGGTCCCTGAATGTAACAACTATGCATCAATGGAAAGTGGATACAGAGATATCATTATCATAAAGAGATAGGTAAGAGATCTTACAAGGTTGAAAGTGACTTATGATCGGCAAAGATATCTCCTATCGACATTGAAAGTGAATTGCCACTTACATTCCTAGACAAAAGCATTTCAAACTTTAATACATAAGAAGAAGAAATATGCTAAATCTCACAATCTATAGTTCTAGAATAGCAAACTCACATGTACGAAAGAGAACCCATGGCGGATATGGAGTATGGAAGGTTACCACTTAGGTTGTTTCTCGCAAGATTTCTGCATTACATTTTCTTCCAACTGTTAGTTTCAAATTGAACATTGAGACTAAACACTATAAGAACACAGCATTACATGCTCGTGAGATTCGGTGGCAATTGATATGGAAGTGTGTCATGGATATTGTTTCCACTAACATCCCTGTAACAAAAAAAGAAAGAGACCAAAGTTGTTGAATCAAAACCAAAAAAAGCACAAAGATCAAACAAGAAAAGAACAGAAAGAAAATGCCAAAAGGCTATACAGTTTTCTGAGTGACATTAAGTCTGAGAGCAAGTATCCAAGAGTGCCAGAGACTCCTAAATCCGATATATCTCTGTTAGTATCACAACAACAACAAAAACACAAAGAACATTACAAAACACTCAAGAATCATCAATCAATGCTAATGCAAAGAAAATCAAAATCTGATTCTTTACATAGAGACAACTGCTGATCCCTCACAAGTAATCCCTTTCCATGATTCTCCACATGGATCACCACCGCCATTTTTCCAATTGGTTAGCTGTGAAGGACTGTTTAGTGAAGTATACAAAACTTGAAGGGCTTGAACTGCAATAGACCAGTGAGAAGAGAAACAACTTCAGAAGTCAGAAACCCATCAAAAATCTATTAAGAAAGAACACAAAATCTTTCATAAAGTCCACAACTTTCCTTCTTGAGCTCAAAAGTAAGTAAAGTAACCACATTTGATTAACATTTCCACTTACCATAATCTCCGGCGGTTTCTAGGGAAACAAAAATATCAATTAATCATCAAATCTACGTTAATGCAAAAGGGTTTATCTTTTGAATCTAAAAGTCAGAAACCCAGAAAATCTCTGGTCTCAAAAATCACATCTCTAAAGTCTAAACCAAAGAAACGAAAAGATCTCAAAAGAGACGATCACGATGATGTAAAAGCAAGAAAAAAGAAAAGTCACAAACTCGTAAAAAAAAACCAATACTTTACCATCAGATTGATCGGTAACACAACGAACAAATGAAAATCCAGAGATCGAAGCGATGAATAGAAGCAAAACGATGAACATAGCCATTTCGGAAGCTGGTGAGTCGGTGATCACATGCCAGGAGTTTCATTGAAGAGAAACATCGCCATGAAAGCTCTACAAGGGGAAAGAGAGAATAGAAAGTGACAGAGAAGAAGAAGAAGAGTGTGTGTTGGAGATTACTGTTAGAGAAGAAGGCATTGCCATTAAAGAAAGGTATAGGTAGTGACTAGTGAGAGAGAGAGAGAGATTGATTCCAAGCTTGGTTGAGTTATGAAGAGAGAGAAACTATTTTTTGTTTCTGTTTCTTTATTAATTGATTATTATACATATAACCCTCCATTTCTCCGTAGATTCATTATACATTAATTAATGAAAAACTTAATTTATGACTTCAATAAAACTCATAAGGCAAGAATCTTAATTGCACTGATTTAATGATTATATATATATATAAGTATTTTTTTCATTTATAATTTACTTAAGTTTACAAGTACTATATAATAAATCAATCAGTAACGTATGATTGAGCTGAAATTGATGAAATTTTATTTGACCATTTTGATATATTTGATATCTCTGACTTAGCGACTGGTGTTGTGTCGGTTCGTCGGTGGGATTTTGGAATTTGCTTTCATTTTCTTCCATATATATTTTAAAGTTTTAAGAAAATACTTTACTATATTTTATAAAAAAAGAAATAAAATATTAAAAAAATAGTAGTTTAATTGTGGGGTAATGAAATGAAGATTTGACTCGCGTACTTTTGGGGTTATTTTCCTTTCGTGATGGTTTCGCTTTTTCCTATGCTCTCTTTTACTTGATTCTCTACCTGAGTCTCTTCCTTTCTTATGGTACACCTTTCTATTTTTCTGCCACGTCTTCGATTTAAACTCCACCCACTTGTGTTTACCAACTATGGTGGCATTTCTCTCAATGTTCATCATTTTTTATTTTATTTTTTTATTTTTTTTATGACTCAGAGGTAGATCTTAGGCATAGGCCCAGACTAATCCCTTGGAGGAGAGGTAACCCACAGATAAGCGCCCCCGGTTTTTCAAATGGGCCGAAAGCAAAGGCACATATCCGTGTGGATGTCCAAAATAATGTGTTTTTGTTTCGTATAGCAGGTGGATCGAATTTGGAACGCTTTTGACGTCCCAATCCCGTCTCCTTACCACTTGACCACAAGGAATGTTCATTATCTTTCTTTTTCTAATTTGAATATTCATTTTATGTTTAATATTCGATTTTTATTTTGTCATATTTTTTAGATATTCAATTGAACAACGAATTCAAGACATTATACGACGTGAAAAAAAAAAAAAAAAATTCCCCACATTATGCATGAGCTTTTTCTATATACAATATCTAAATGGTACCAATTATATTGACTAGTAGTAAGAGTATTTGCACTATAGAGCCAAAAAAATCGAAGATATTAGAAATGAGAATATTAAAATATTTTTTTGGATGATTTTACATTTTCTTAAAATGCTATAAAAGCGAGATTTCTTTTCGTAATATGTTTTTTATGTGTATGTCTAATGTGTTAATTGTTAAATAGAAATTCGAGTTTAGAATTTAGTTTTTAAGACGTTTATTTGGAAAATACTAAACCTATTTTAGTGTTTGTGGTATTTTAAGAAAAATAAAATATTTAATATTATTTTTGAAAAAAAAAACTAATATTGGTATGTTTGAAACAAAAATATATTTTAGTGGTATTTTAAGGAATTTTTATTTTTTTTATAAAAACAATGATTTGACAAAATATAAACACCGGCTCAGCTGGTAATGAATTGGTTGTATAGCTTGCAACATTTTTTTTAATAATAATTCTAGGGAAGAATTCTATAAAACTAAAATAGCAACAAAACGGAAAACGACATATGTTTATGGACAAAAGAAATGTGGGATAGTTTCGTGAAAACGACTAATAATAGACTACATTGAGTAAAAGATATACTGAGGCCACTTATGAAACCACGAACCTAATGTTACCTTTTGGCATGTTCTCATGTAATATATATATATATATATATATTTTTGTACTATTATGAACATATTATTCCTCTCAAGAGATATTTAATTCATCAATGAGTAAATATAGAGATAAACCCAAAAGAAAATATATTTAAAACTGAAAGTGAAATCATGTGTGAATCCAATCTGGCTAATAGCTTATAAACCTGTTAATTCTTGACAGAGATGAGAACATCAATGATTAATAAACTTTTCTCCCATTTTTATTGATCTTTTCATTATAGCTTTTAATATATGTTTTGTCATACAAAGTTTAGAATGAGATTTGAATTTGAATGATAGTATCAAATAAATGGTTTCTTACGGTCTTGTCAATAGATTAATTTCGTTGGAACACATTAAAACATTAATTAATTCATATTCTAGTGTAGTTTTATGTTAAAATTTCTCACATGCATATAGTTTTATTCCTTTACAATTAATTAATATATAGCTAAAAGAAATAGTTCTTATTCTTTTGTACTGTATTTGGAAGAATTTAGATTGCTTGTTTAATGTCTCGAAGGAGAGACTTTATTCCAAGGAATGAAATCCCGTGATCTTGTCTTGGATTCTTTCAACATACATATATTTATGTTTATTCACTGTTGTAACTATTTATGCATATAGTTTCACGAAATCTTAATAACTTATGTGGATCAAGACTCCATGGCTCCATGCATGTGATTATATATAAAGCATATGGAAAAATTAATTTAGATGAGTAGTTGACCTAATCATGTCAAACAAGTAAATGTAGCAAAAGTAATTAAATTCACATTACACGTTTTCATATGCAAACCTCCTAACGATTTTTTTTTTTTTGTTTGGATGCATCAAAATCATTTATATATTAGTGAAAGACAAACTAAAAATGTGATTAATAAATAACTGTTGATACTTTCTCTGGTGTATATAAACCATATATCTTCCAATTGAGTTATAGTGACTCCCAGTGAATTCTACCTTAAACCACATTTTTCTGTTGTTTTTTTTTGTTATTTTCCCAAAATATAAAAAGTTAGAACTAAAGTTGTTCAAAATTGATTTTCGAGATCCGCTTACCGGTTAAAACAAAGTAAAACTATTTCATAGCTCTATTTTAGAGTTGAAAATAGAACACCATTACAAAATTATGTTATTTTCTCAAAATAGTGAACTATTAGAAATGTTCTAATCAAATTTGATTAATATATCAATGATTTTATAAGGTTAACATTGAAAATGTGTAATATTAATCTTTATATCCATACTGGCCTACTCATCTTACTCGTATCATTGTACTATAATGTACAACTTCAAATCTATAATATATATATATTTTGGATACCAATAGAAATGATTGAGATGTAGGGTTTAGAGCATCTCCAATAGTACTCTATTTTTGTCTCTAAACTTTATTTTTAGAGCAAAACCATTTCTAATGGTATTCTATATCTTATTCTAAAAACAGAGAAATGAACCGTGTTTTTTTATATTTGGAGGAACACTGTTCATTCCTATAGTTTGAGAATATAAATTTTTTATTTACAAAGTGATTTTTCAATTTTGATTTGTTTTTATTTTACACCTAAACAAAATTATATGCTTTAATTTTATATTTAAAAAAATTATGTACCCGATTTCAAGAATTTTTTGCTCGATATAGACAAATCAAAGACAAAAAAGCTCATTCTCACTTCAAAATGCTTTAATTGATAATTTGTGGAAGAAATAGACTAATAATAATGTTTAACCAAAAATGTATTAGTTATTTGTTTCCCTATTTATGCGGTGTAATGAAATTTATTTTTATAATAAAAGTTTAATTCGAATAAATATCATAATTTTTAGTTGAACTATTGTTAAAAATAAAATAAATGGGTAGAATTTGTAAATCTTAAAATTAAAGGGTTTTGTAAGAAATTAATATTATAATAAAAGTATAATATATTTGGAATGTTTATTTTTAGAATTAGAAATAGAGGCAACCATCACATCCGGAATCGAGTCCTATTTCCTGCAAATGTTATGAATTAGACTAATAGGCCGGCCAGTTGTGGTTCAATATTGACAAAGAAACAGAAGCAACTATTAGAGCAAATCCTACTCTATTTTTAGAGTAAAAAATAGAGACAACCATTGAAAAATGTGTTAACAAGTCACAACGTTAAAATCGTAAGCAATAACATGCCACGACTCATTGTAAAGGAAATGAGAATTAAACAAAATAAACCAATGAAGAGAAAACAAAAACACAAGTTCATCAAAAGAAAACCCTGACCAATTGCTTCCAAGGATATGAAAATTCCTATATCCTGGTCCGTGAAGTTTCGGGCTATTTGAAAAGGGCCCATAAGTTGATAATTTGGTCACTCTATATATTTCCTTGAACATTTTTTTTCTTTTTCATTTCCTTAAATTTATCATGTCCATAAATAAACCAATGCGTCAATTTGGAATCAAAGCTTCAAAAATATTCGATAAATGTTTATTGAGCGTCATATTGTGAACGTTGATTCTCGTAAATCAAATTGTAGTGGCCTAGTGACAAAAAAAAATTCATGAAAATGAATAAATCCTTTTAATTTGAGTTCGATTTTCCGTGGGAATACTTTAGCCTCCATTTAACCAGTCGAAATAGTATCACATTTTAGACTCATTAAAAAATTCGGTAAATAGATTATTCGACGGCTATACTAATTATGAATGATTAACCGAGTAGTAAAAACGCCTTTGGTTATATAAAAAAGAACATTCATTCTCGTAGTGCATGTTTTGTTGCAATACTCGAATCTTTTGATATAATTTTCTATATGTTTTTACGGAAACAATGAATCTTAATATTATCAGCATATTAAGTGGGCTCCAAATTCGAATCCAAAAATATCCATGAAAACGTATTGTGGTCGTGGCCACTAAGCCCTAGACTCTTAAAAATGAGTGAATAAGTTGCTAAAATATAATTCCAGAATTAAATTATTCAACAAACTCTTTTTCCTTTTATAATTGACTCCGTTTTTAGTGGACGTTGAATGAACAACTCATCTTGCATGATTTTTTAGCATAAAGTTTAAACATTAAGCCAAAATAATACTCAAATTAAATATTTGTTTTTAATCACAACTCACACGCTCTGCGCGTGCCTTAATCATTAGCCTAGCACGTCTTACCAAATCCTTCTCTAAAACCTCTATAATAATTGGTCCGTGCGTTACACGCGCGTAGTTAGCGAGTGATCCAAACATCGCAACATTTTCTGCCCGTTACAAAGTCCATGTTTCTAACTAACCGTTATGATTCAGAAACTAATAGCTACTGCTCAATAAATTCTCATTAAAAGAAAATACTGACGTTAACGGCCACAAAACGCCAAGCCAAAGTTTTATTTTTATTTTTTAAATATAAATAAGATTGATTAACCAGGAAATTTAAAACTTTTATCCCCTAATCAGTGCCAGTTTTAAGTTTTAGTAAACCGCAATGTAAAGAAAAAGTGACGTTTTGCACATTTTCATTAAAAAAATCATTTTATAGATAGAATTGGTTTTGAATTCTAGAAGACCACAAATCAATGTTTGATCTATTTGGGCTTAAGAGAAATTCTATCACTAATCTCTCAAAATTAAAACCAATTTTATCTTATGTCAGAAATATAATCTATTATGTCTTAAGCGGACGTCAAGTAATGGAACATAAGAGCTTTTTATCGAAAAATCATATCTACTATTAAACTACCACCTATTTAGTTGTTTCTAAAATAATTGTTTACATAATAATAATAATACTAAATTTTTTGACCAAATTTTTTTTTTTTATTGTTTAGTGAAAAATATTGTTTTTGATCGAATAGCATAACTTGTTAATTTCTAACACATCAGATAAAAGTTTTTTTTGTTTTTGTTTAAAGAAATTAGAACAAGAAATCCAAATTTTTCACTAGAATTCAAAACATTGTTAACATATAACAAAAAAAAAAATCAGGTTTAAAACATCCTTAACTTTAAATTTTAAAGAGTATATGGATGAATAAAAAAAAGAGAAACTTTTGGGAAACTTATTATTTTGTGGGTTCTTACAAATGAATTCTTTAGATTTGATAATTAAAACAGGAAAACCACTTACTACATTTAGCAGCCTGACTAAATTAGAAAATTACAAAGAAAATGATGTTCTTGTATGCGTCAAGATCACAATTGATTTAAAGCTAAAATCAAAAGAAGATTCGAAATTATTAAAAAATGATCTTTTTGAAATTATTTAATCGACCGACTCAATTTGTTTTTAGGTGAACGACTAAAGCCTTTCACAAAAATCCAACGGCACTAAGAATAAAAGATTCGGAAAAATATTAAAAAATACGAATAAATAAATAACTATAAATTGATACTTTTGGGTTTTGGCAAAGCCAAAAAAAAAAAAACTAATCGTCTTCTTCTTCCTCGCGAGTGTCCGATCTTTTTCATCTCCCATTCTCTTAAATCTTAAACTTTTCGTAACTCCTTCTCTTATCAGTTTACATAGCAACATTTATCTCAATCATTTTTTATAAATATAATAGTAATATCCTGAAAAAGTTTTTTTTTTTTTTCATGGGTTTATAAATTTTCTCTATTATACCTTTTTCGGAGGTTTCGGTTTGTGTTAGAGAAAAATAAAGTTCTTAGCTTTGGATGAATCTCGAAGTGATCCAAAGACCTCTTCTTTAGGGTTTCTCTCTATTTCTTTCTTTCTTTGATTTCTCAACTTTTTCTTCTTTGTTTAATGAAGTTATGTCACTGGATCTCATTGTTTCGTTGGAGTAAATCTGGGGATATCTAACAAAAAGCCAACTTTTTTTTATGCTTTGAGTTGTTTCACTGTCCTTTTTATGTTTCTGTAAAAGATTCGAATTGTTTTTGGAATTTGGTGTTTTGGGGTTTTGTTCACAAAGTTTGGCCTTTCTGTGTGTTTTCATCTTCTTTATAACTTCGCTCTTCCAAATTTTGGTTTCACCAAGATTCCGATTTGATGCACTCTTTCTCAAGATTTTGGTTTGGTTGAGATTTTGATTTGACAATCTTCTTATAGCTTTCTTTCGAATGTTTCATATCAGCAAGCTTCGATTTTTAAGCTTTGGGAGTACCAATTTGCTGCTTCTTTGTGTGTTTACAGGTTTGAGTTTTTAGTTAAGGGAGCAACAATATAATAGGATGGCTACACTTCAGGATATTGGTGTATCAGCTGGGATAAACATCCTAAGTGCCTTTGTTTTCTTCATCATCTTTGCGATTTTGAGGCTCCAACCTTTCAACGACAGAGTTTACTTCTCGAAATGGTACCTAAAGGGTTTAAGAAGCAGCCCTGCGCGTGGTGGCGCCTTTGTACAACGCTTTGTGAACTTGGATTTCAGGTCTTACATGAAATTCTTGAATTGGATGCCAGAGGCTTTGAAGATGCCTGAGCCTGAGCTGATCGATCATGCCGGTTTAGATTCGGTTGCGTATCTCCGGATTTACTGGCTGGGGTAAAGTTTTAAACTTTGCAATGACTTTGGTTATGTGCTTGTTTTGGTTGATTGGTGTGGAAAATTTAGAAATTTAGGGACTGTTTTCTTACTTAGTCAAACCCAATTGACTTAGAGAAGCAAAAGGGTAACTATGTGATATGTTATTTTTGGAAGCAGGAAGAGGAATTATAAGTTTAACCAAAGCTCAATACCATTTCTTCTCTCGTTATGATTTGATTAACATGTCTCTATTGTTTTCTATATATGTGCAGGCTTAAGATCTTTGCTCCTATAGCAGTGCTTGCTTGGGCTGTTCTTGTTCCAGTCAACTGGACAAACAACACATTGGAGTTGGCTAAGCAGTTAAGGAATGTAACTTCGAGCGATATTGACAAACTATCTGTTTCGAATATCCCAGAGTATTCGATGAGGTGCGTTAGACCTTACCATATCGGGTCTTTTATGTTTTCATCTGTCACAATTGGTGGTGTGGTCAGGTAAAGTTTTGAGCTACAATGTCTTGACTTTTTTTCCCATCTTTTTCCAGGTTTTGGACTCATATAGTAATGGCATATGCCTTCACCATCTGGACTTGTTATGTGTTGATGAAAGAATATGAGACAATTGCTAACATGAGACTACAGTTTGTTGCATCAGAAGCTCGTCGACCTGACCAGTTCACTGTAAGACTCCTATCTTTCCCTTGGTTTAAACTTTAAAGACTGAACAAAGTGTAAAGTCGTGGCCAGCGATCTAATATGTTGGGATTTGTGAATAGGTTCTTGTCAGGAATGTACCTCCGGATGCAGATGAATCTGTTAGTGAACTGGTGGAGCATTTTTTCCTGGTCAATCACCCTGATAACTACCTGACACATCAGGTAAATGTCTCAGAAGCTTGAAATTGGAAACAATTAAGAACTCTTTGAGTTATGATCTTCTTGAGATGTAAGAAAAATACAAACTTTATGAGACTATGATATGCTTCCTGGGTTCTTACTTCGTCTGAAAACAATATGTAGGTTGTATGCAATGCAAACAAGCTCGCCGATTTGGTGCAAAAGAAGAAAAAGCTGCAGAATTGGCTTGATTACTACCAGCTCAAATACTCTAGAAATAACTCTCAGAGACTTATGGTGAAGGTACGTGAAATGAAACTTCAATCTTAATTTTGTTTCTCTCTGTTGTGTTAAATTGACCCTTTTCATCATTCTCTTCACCAATCAGCTTGGCTTCCTTGGGCTTTGGGGACAAAGAGTCGATGCAATCGAACATTACTTTGCTGAGATTGACAAAACATCAAAAGAGATTGCTAAAGAAAGGGAGGAAGTGGTGAATGATCCCAAGTCCATTATGCCAGCAGCTTTTGTCTCCTTTAAAACCCGGTGGGCTGCTGCTGTCTGTGCTCAGACTCAACAGACTCGAAACCCGACCCAATGGCTAACCGAATGGGCTCCAGAACCGCGAGATGTGTATTGGGCAAATCTTGCTATTCCGTATGTTTCTTTGACCATAAGAAGGCTGATAATGCATGTTGCCTTCTTTTTCCTAACCTTCTTCTTCATCATCCCAATCGCGTTTGTTCAATCTCTTGCTACCATCGAAGGGATTGTGAAAGCTGCGCCGTTCTTGAAGGTTATTGTCGAGGAGTGAGTTTCTTCTTCACATTCTCTCTTCTTGACATCGAATAAACTGAAACATTACTAATATTGGACTGATTGGTTTGGTTTTATGCAGGAAATTCATGAAATCAGTGATACAAGGTTTTCTACCGGGTATTGCACTAAAGCTTTTCCTCATCTTTCTGCCATCCATTCTGATGATCATGTCCAAATTTGAAGGCTTCACATCCATCTCATCCTTAGAGAGACGATCAGCATTTCGATATTACATTTTCAACTTCGTGAATGTCTTTCTTGCAAGCGTTATCACTGGAGCTGCGTTCGAACAGCTTAGCGCTTTCCTCAATCAATCCCCAAACCAAATCCCCAAGACCATTGGTGTGGCGATACCGATGAAAGCAACTTTCTTCATCACGTATATAATGGTTGACGGTTGGGCAGGAGTTGCAGGAGAGATTCTAATGCTGAAACCTCTGATTATGTTCCATCTCAAAAACGCCTTCTTGGTTAAGACGGAGAAAGACAGAGAGGAAGCAATGGACCCGGGAAGCATCGGTTTTAACACGGGCGAGCCTCGGATACAGCTCTACTTCCTTCTCGGTCTTGTCTACGCTCCCGTGACACCAATGCTTCTTCCTTTTATCTTGATCTTCTTCGCCCTTGCTTACATTGTGTATCGCCATCAAGTAAGTTTCTTTCCTGCTTCTTCCTTCCTCAATGGGGCCGAATCAGTTTTAAAGTGGACATCTTTTTCTTTTGTTTGTCAGATCATAAATGTATACAATCAAGAATATGAGAGCGCTGCAGCGTTTTGGCCAGATGTTCATGGACGAGTCATAGCGGCATTGATAATCTCTCAATTGCTTCTGATGGGTCTGTTGGGGACGAAGCACGCTGCATTAGCTGCACCGTTTCTCATTGCTTTGCCTGTGCTTACCATCGGTTTCCACCGCTTCTGCAAAGGTCGTTACGAGCCTGCCTTCATCAGATACCCTTTACAGGTTTGTTGTTTCTTCTAACAACCATTTCATATCAGAGGATGGGAATCATTCTTGTATTGATTCCTTGTGGGGGTTGTTGTTTACAGGAAGCTATGATGAAAGATACATTGGAAAGCGCGAGAGAGCCGAACCTGAACCTTAAAGGCTACTTGCAGAATGCTTACATTCATCCGGTTTTCAAAGGCGATGAAGACGATGATGACTATGATGACAAGCTCGGGAAGTTTGAGGATGAAGCCATCATTGTCCCCACCAAACGTCAGTCGCGGAGGAATACTCCGGCTCCTAGCAGAATCAGCGGAGAGTCTTTGCCCTTTAGTGGTAAAATCGTCTAGAGAAAACGTTTTTTCACGACGGATGTGCTTTACAAGTATATATATACATATGCTACTTTATATATGTACAGAGAGAGAGAGAGAGAGAGAGAGAGAGGATAGGTAATGAGGTACCAAAATGGGGGTTTGCTTGAGCTTGGTTCGGAAAGATTTGTTTTGTGGAGACCTCAAGGGTTTTGTCGGTGGATTCCAAAGTTTCGGGGTTGTTTTATGATATCGGTTTTGTTGAGGTGTGTACCTTCAAATCTTTGTAGTCTTTAGACCAGCAAAAAGAAAAGAAATAGTGGCAGCAGAATTTGAAATTAATCTGACTCCATATATAATAAACGATACTTGCAATTTTGAAAAAAAAAATTGGATGAAAATTTTTTGGAAAAAACAATAAGTAAATACAAAGAAAAAATAAATAGAAATTGAAAATAATTCACCTCAACGACGATGATTTACTGAAAAAAATATCAATTAAAAAGTTGTGTCCCGTGAAACTTTCAATTTTGAGATAAAACAGAACAAACCTCTATATTTACCTTAATTTTTAATAATAAATAATGGAAAATTACTGAGAATAATTCAAATTTTGTTAATATATTTTTTCTATATTTTTTGCTAATAAAGAAACTCATGTGTCCATCATAGGTCCATATTTTATTTACTCACAAAGCTATTAATGTCTAAGTCATGTTATAACTAAATGAAACTAATAATAAAAAAATACTTTTAATTTAAAAAAAAAAAAAAATGCCGTAGGCCGATCCTTCTTTTCTTCTTACTGAAACACGGCACTGACTACGATGCTATCTTTGCAAAAATTTTGAGCATGAGAGTTTGACTTTACTTCTCCGCAAAAAGTTTGAAAACAAAAGGTCCAATGACAAAAAAAAATACTAACTATATAGACATTTGGTGTTGTATTTTGTCTTTCGTGTAAGACACAATTACCATATGTTATTGTCACTACAAATAAAAGATGTTATATACCTACTGATTATTCGATTGCTACTTGACATAATTCATCACGTTATCGACGATAGTCTAAAATTCATTGCTATATAATCAAAGACTCCAGAGAATTTTTTGTTAGTTATGGATACACAGGAACAACCATTATATTTTAAGTAAAGCCAAAGTTCAAGAAAATGAGGATAAGTAAACCAAAAATAGTTTTAACAACATTATATTAATAGAATAATCCAATTCTGCATTAATACAGAGTTTTAACCCTAAAAATATCACTGCAAGTGTACAGTAAACGAAATAGTATTTCAGAAATCGAATCCACAGAGACCAAGTATATCACTACGAATCCTTAAGAATGAAACTAAGCTAAATTAGCAATATGGTGGTTGTTTGCAATATGAAACTAAAATAGCAATTAAAGCGATGTAAATATCAATTAAACGAAGCGTTAGGTCAATGGCGATTCGCAGGAATTCAGAGATCATGAACCAGACAATTATTCAGAAAATAAATAGGCATAGTCTTGAATTCAAACCTGAATATATAACCAATCTACTGTCGTGGCATCAATCACTTTATCTAGCAACCTAAGATTCTAAACTGTTGTTTGAATTTAGAATTCTAAACAAGCATTAACGAGCAGGTTCGATTTGTTCACAAATTGCCTTAGCATCGGTTTTCGTTGGCTAATGACAATTCGCTCACCTATGTTCTATCAGGCAATCTATATCACTTTTGATGAATAGATTAAACCCTAAATCAGAGACTAAGTGATCAATTCAATCTACGCATTAAACACAACGATAGGTGAAAGACAAGATGATAAGTCCCTATCTATGTCTGATTCAATGATTAATAAATTTCCTTGAAACCCTAAACCTAACTATGAAACTACTCAGACATGGAAGCAGATAACCAACAAGGAGATGAAGAGAAACTCATAATCAATAAAATAGAAATCTAAAGGGGTTCAGAAATATTCTCAGAGATGTAGAGTCATAGATTCGTTTCCCCAAAGCTTACAAATTGCAAAAACCAAAAGTCTGAATAGAAAATTAAAGTGTTTTTCTAAACAATGGCTAAAACTAGAATATATATGTCTAAAACCGTTCTGGTCGAAAATAAAATGCAAAATCCAGTAAAATAAGGAAATTAATTTTTTTTTTTCTGGTCATATGGGCTTGGATCGATCAATCCACACATAGATCAATCGATCTGAGATGTTACGTTCTTCTGGATCGATCGATCCAAGTGTGGATCGATCGATCTGAGCTGGCATGATCGATCTGTTCTTCATCTGGTCGATCTGAAGAGTTACGGCTTTCTGGATCAATCGATCCATGTATAAATCGATCGATCCAACCTCTTTTATGCTCCTTTGCTCAATTCTTTGCTCTTTATTCCTTAGATTTCATCCAAACGTGTTCCAATCATGAAAAGACTCTAAAACATAGAAAAGACTCGATAAAACAACGAATATCATGGTTGAAAACCGGTAAAAACCATGATATATCATGCATCAATAAGATAAAAGTCTGTATATTTTTTTTGTTAAAAGGTTAATGACATTAATTTAAAAATGTTACAAAAACTATCTCTTTCCTTGATACCACATCAAACAAGGAGACTTATGTCTATTTCGACATCTTGTGTCAACTTCTGAGACTAAATGTAAATGATTTTTTGTGGGTTAATATTACACTTTCTTGTGACATCTTTGCACCGGGACTATATATGCTATTCTTTTCTGTATTATTCCAATTTTGTCGGATACCACTTCCCAATGTGTTTGTGTTTTTCCTTGCATTCAACAATATGTTTCGTTTTGAGATTTTTATGCCTTTTAAAATATGAAAAGTAGTTTGATCGACTCTGACAACAACTTCTTGTGGATTTAACCGAATTGATATCCTCATTGGGAAGAAATGAAAGACTTTGTATCACATTTTAATTGTCAGATATTTCTTTCATTTTAATTGATGCACGAAATGAAAGACTTTGTATCACATCGTTTTAAGATGGTATTACCAAGAACCATGTGTTCAGGGCCGGCTCAAAAATAGTAAACAAAATTATGGTCTATGTTCTATATTTGAAATATGAACCTTAATTACATGTAAATTTTGTTTTTTTTTTATATAAATTATTCGGGCCCTATATAACTACATCAAATTTTCAATTGGTTTATTAAAGTTTCTATGCAAAAGCACTCCTCGCACATGCCTAAATACGATGCTGGAATATTGCCATCTCAAATGCCTTTCTTTTTAAAAGGTCTCAGGAGAATGAGATGTCCACGTTCAACACACAAAATATTAACTAGAACATTGATTATCAAGATATATATAAAAAAGATATTATTAGCTGGCTTTAAACTTTGTATTATCCATCACCAACTAGCTCGAGATATGTTTTCCATATTAAACAAAAGAGAGCATGGGTCACCTATTAGACAAAAAAAATGCTCAAGCTATTAAACAAAAGAAAATGGGCAAACATCTTGAGAAGAACAATTTCACAAAACTCAAGAATATTCTTTTCCTTTGCCAACGTCTGCAAAAGTAGAGCCTCCATCAAGTGCTGCTCTCATTTTTCCTTTATATGAAAAATCGTTGTATCTTGGATTAATATACGAAACTTCAACTCTTCCATTCTTTTTATCTTTACTCCTAATCTCAACATTCTCTTTCTCTCTTAATTCCGCATATTCTAACATTCCATTGATGCTATCTGCAAATTCTTTCATTTCCTCATTTTAAAAATAGACTAAAAGACAAAATAAAAGTAGTAGGTACGACTCCTTCTCTGTAAGAGACGATCGTCCACAGAAAATAGTCTCTATAAAAGTAGTAGGTACGACTCCTTTCTCAACACACAAAATATCTTGTTCTTGTTCCGAGCTGAACAGTCCACAGAAAATAAGGTATTTGCTTCAACTATAAAATCGTTTCGCAAAGACAGATATTGAGAAAGACAAGATAGGAACAAGAACAAGTGACTCTCTCTCTCATATCCATGGACAAGACCACATCATCATTCTCTAGCCACGAAGGAAAGCCGATTCGATGCAAAGCAGCAATTTGTAGAAAAGCAGGAGAAGCATTGGTTATAGAAGAGATTTACGTGGATCCACCTCAAGCTTACGAAGTTAGGATTAAGATCCTATGCACATCTCTATGTCACACCGATCTTTCTTTCTCGAAATTAGACAGTGTACGTAAGATATACATGTCAACACATAATATAACCTTCAAAACTCGATTTTTTTGGTTTCCACTAACCCTTTTGAATATTTCAGGGACCAATTGTAAGGTTTCCTAGGATTTTAGGACATGAAGCAGTCGGGTAAATCTTCTTCTTCTTCATATACTTCTTTAATTTTCACTCTTCTTCAAGAATTTGCCTAATTATTCTGATTCTTGTTGTTTCATTATTTGGGATTGTAATCAAGTGTGGTCGAGAGCATTGGTGAATATGTGAATGGATTGAAACTCGGCGACGTCGTTTTGCCAGTGTTTCACCCTCAGTGTGAAGAATGTAGAGACTGCAAATCCTCAAAGAGCAACTGGTGCACGAGATTTGGGGAAGATTTCTTATCGAACACGAGGCGATATGGAATGACTTCGAGATTCAAGGACGCTTCGGGAGAGGATATTCACCATTTTCTTTTCGTCTCGAGTTTTTCTGAATATACCGTCATAGATATCGCACATCTTGTCAAAATCTCTCATGAGATTCCTGTGGATAAAGCAACTTTGTTCAGCTGCGGTGTCTCCACAGGTTTCTTATATTTTCTTGTTCATTATTTGTTACGTAGGATTAGTAGAGATCGACTACGGTCCTAAAAACATCAACTTATAGTCTTAACCTTCCCCATGACAAGGCGGTTTATGTCTAGCCCGCGGCTTCACGGTCCGAATTGACATTCCTGATGTGGATCAGGAATTGGAGCAGCTTGGAAGGTAGCTGATGTGGAAGAAGGTTCCACCATTGCAGTTTTTGGCCTTGGTGCTGTTGGACTTGCGGTATCCATTTTTTTTTTCTCAATTTGTTAATCTTTTTTTGTCCCTCAATTTAATTTTATATATTAGTTATTTGCTAATAATAATTGAATGATTTGGTAAACAGGTTGCAGAAGGAGCCAGAATGCGTGGGGCTGCGAAAATCATCGGTGTTGATATCAATCCTGATAAATTCGAGTTAGGTAATTGTCTTTTGATTTTTAAAAAGTCAATTTTTTTTGGGCTTATTCTGACCACGTTGGGTTTGGTACGTATTATATCTTACAATATACTAAAAACTACTAGGTGTAGTTGGTAGTTGCTTTAACACATGGTCAATTCTGGTTGTATTATTTATTTGTCAATATCGCCAATATTCGTTCTCTTTCGTTATAACGTATAAATAACAATGCCATTCCATACACATATGTTGGAAAACTATATATTGGAGTATATTGTACTTTATATTCATGATTATATTTTTGCATGTAAAAAAGAATTTTTAAAAAATATTTTTGCATTTGAAAAAACAAAGCACCACTTAAAATAAAACAAAAATTTCAGATTAAAAATGACTTAATATACAAAACAAAAAATAATTATACTCATCATGTATAAACTTATAATTATCTACATTGAATAGGTAAGAAATTTGGCATAACGGATTTCGTTAATCCTTCCCTGTGTGGAGAAAAGAAGATTAGCGAGGTATGAAATTTAATATCTTACACCATTTATCTATCTCTTTAAATTTTACATCATAATTAAATAAAAATTATTGTATAACATTACTCACAAAATAATTAATTTATTCATTTGTTGGATAATTATGAAAAAGGTGGTTAAAGAAATGACAGAAGGAGGAGTCGACTACAGTTTCGTATGCGTTGGATTAAATTCTTCGACTAGCGAGGCTTTCGTCAGCACCCGCACGGTACGTTTGGGTTCGAATAGAAACGGTAGGGAATGGGACATAAAATATGTGATACATACGAAATAGTAAGAAAATTCTATATAAGCACAGGTATATATAGAATTTTGTTACTATCCTTACTGCATTATTCCTACACCATTCTGCAATGTTTTAATTTGGTTTAACGTCAATTTAATATTATTCCAATAGTTAAAAAAAATTGATTTATTATGTCTTTTAATGGTTAAAAAACACAGGGTACAGGAAAGACGGTAGTGTTGGGGATAGATAAGTATCTAGCACCAACAAGTTTGGATAGTTTTGATCTTTTCAGAGGTAAAAGTGTTTGTGGAGGCTTGTTTGGTGGTTTGAAACCTAAACTAGATATTCCGATTCTCCTGGATCATTACTTAAAAAGGGTATATATTAATCTATTTATTTGATTACCATTTTTGTATGGTTATTTACAGCTTACATGTTATGTTTTCAAGGGATTTACTGTTTTTTTTTTACAATTGTAGGAGCTTAATCTGGATAGTTTTATCACACATGAATTGAAATTTGAAGAAATCAACAAGGCTTTCGATTTATTAGAGCAAGGAAAGTCTCTCCGTTGCATTCTATGGATGGATAAGTAACAAATAGTATTATTTTTATGTTGATCCAAGTTATTAATTATTAGTCTCTTCTATTTTTTCGATGTCTTTGAACTTTTTTTTTGCTTGTTTAAATAAAATGTATCCTTTTGTTTAATCTTAAGCACGGGAATTATGAATTACCTATTCAAGTATTGAATATCCGGTCAAATTAGTAGAATAAAAAGATACCTAAATAATGTATTAAAAATCGCTTGGCAAGACAGACTTCATCAATAAACTCTGGATCAGAAATATCATCAATATCTGATTTCTGATTTTTATCTGGTTGATCCAGGAGAATTTGAATCTACGAGAATCGAATATGTCAAATCAGAATAGGTGTATAGGTATTGCGAATATTGCGGCATCAAAATCTTCCTAATCGATAGACATATATATATATATATATATATTTTAGTAAAATTTTATTTGAAATCCAAAATTCTTTTCATTAAGAATAGTCTTTCTGATTTATATATTTTAGTATCAGAATATTTCAAGTTTTATCATATGGTTTGTATTAGAATAGTTCTTAAACTGCCTTACCCGATTAGCGTTTCTCGGGCTTGGTCTCACCCGGTGATCCTATTGAGGATCGCATTGTTACACAAATCTCTCTGACCATCTAAGAATTCATCCACAATATTTAAACAAATAAAACGCAGAAAAAGGAGATAGGAGGAATCTAACATACTTCAGAATCACATTCATAAACAACAACTTTGGCAGCTTTATCAGCAGCTACAACTACTTTCTCAACATGAGATAATTTGACGTTTTGTAACATATTGACACTAGTCCTGAAACATTACTAACTAAAGCTTTTTTCCTATGGACCAAACATTTCATTAAAAAAAATATTTTCTATTGGTTACCCAACTTGGAGTGTATTCACTTACACACAAAAATTCAATCATCTTAGAACGGGCAGATCGGACCAAAGAGTCTGTCTTAGTATTTAAAGAGTGAGAAATCAATGATAAAGAGAAGGAAGGAAACCTAGTATGAAACTCACCAAACTTTTCCGTAAGGATAGAAAAGGCAGGCCACTTCTCTGTAAATTGAATCATGTTGACCAACTCCGAAAAATCCGTCTCGAACTCCAGACAAACTATACCCTTCTTCAAAATGGATGACATCGCCCACATCAAAATGGAACAACTAAAATTTCAAAATCTCTTATTTTTTGGAAATATTAATTAATGGTTTATAGTAACTAATCCATCACAAACGGTATTAAAACAAGATTATTTTTGACCGAAAATACTTTTAAAATAAATAAATTAAAGATTACCTTCCAAAACTAGTTAAAGTCTTATAGATACCCATTAATTTAATTTTGTCTTTTAAGCTTTAAAACGTCGAAGAAGATTTGGTCTTTATGTGAGCATATATACTTTTCATAAGTAATTTATGTTTGCCAAAAACATTTGTTGATTATGTGTCTATATATGCATACACATACAAGTATACAACTTGATCATCACAACCAATACTAAGAAATAGAGAAAATAGATAATTTTAATTGGCACAAAAGAGTGACAAATATAAAATTCACACAATAAGAATCATGAGATCTGCTACTCGTTTTTTGGTTTCTTGTATTCTAATGTCTTTCATTTTGAACCATATCAAAGGTAACACAGAGTTTTTGTTTGTTTGTTTTTGTTTTAGTTGGTTACTACTTACTCGTAAATCTAATTTTTGCCAATTGCGAAATACGTTTTTTCCAAGAAAAAAAGTTCTAGACCATGTTCTAGTTTTACATATTTTGTTGCACTATCAATAACTATAATCTTTCGTTTATTTTTTTGTGTGATTAATATTAACAATAGAAGTGGAAGCTGGATTGAATCCAATGGATAACCAACGCGTCCGGAAGGATATATTTATCGGAGGATGCGGCCGCGACGGAAGCAAGACGTGCATAAACGACTTTATTAAGAAAGGAGGTGTAGGCGATAAGCCTAGTAGTTGCGAGTGTGATGACTTTGGCGAAGAACATTTATGCCGATGTAATTTTTCTTGCTAGTTTCTGCGATAGCGATAATATATCAGCGAAGAAACTAGTTTTATTGTGGTGTGTACTTTAGTTTTAGACGTTAGAAAAATCTTAAAAGAAAAAAATAGTCGCAAAACTAAAAAGATCTATAAAAGCCTCGTTTTCTCATAGATGATGTATTCAATCTAGAATTTGGAATGATTTGGATATATAACCTACTTTTTCTCCACTACGTCTCAACATTCCGGCTATACCGTGAAATGTAGAAATTTAGAGAACTCAAATAGAACAGATTGAATAAGAGAGAATGAAGAAGATGATGAACTGAAAAGTTCTGTATATTGATCTGAATGAATATTACATGAATATATACAAAAGGATTTCGTCCAAAAAGGATAATAAATGATAAGTGGTGATTGGTAGAGAAAGAGGCAGAGATAAATCCGTCCATAGTAACTTGGGAGTGATTAAATTGCTTCAATAAATGCTGGGCGGCAGAACATAACTCCAGCAAATTCTGTACAAGTCAAGAGGAACCAACAACTATCTTGTTTCATGCTGCTTCATTTCAACATTCCCCCTCAAGATTGGCTGGTGGATATCCAATAAGCCAATCTTTTAGTGAGTACTATTGCACACCTTTGAAATTGTTGCTTTTGTGAAAATATCTGCAAGCTAATCTGAACTTTTAGTATAAGGTTTAGAGATAATACCAGCTTGAAAATTTTCTCGAATGTGGTGGCAGTCAACTTCGAGGTGCTTGGTTCGCTCATGAAACACAGAGTTAGAAGCAATGTAAATCGCAGCCTGATTATCACAATGCAACACCATTGGTTCTGAACTCGTAATACTAAGATCATTGAGAAGAGCCTTCAGCAAACTAACTCATCCGTAGTGTCTGCCATTTTTCTATATTCAGCTTCAACACTTGATCTTGAGACCAGCTTCTATTTCTTGCTTTTACAGGTAACAAGATTTCCTCCAACAAATGTGCAATACCAGTTGTGGATTTTCTGTCAATCTTGTCACCTGCCCAATCTGCATCACAATAGCCAACATTTCCAGTGATGCCATTGCAGCCCATCCAAATTCCTTTTCCTGGAGTACCCTTTAAGTATCTGAGAATCCTTTCAACCATTCCCCAATGATGCTTGGTGGGAGCTTGCATATGCTGACTCGTTTTATTCACAGAAAAACTAATATCATGTCTAGTGATTGTAAGATAGATGAGCTTACCCACAATTCTTCGATACTGTCCAGCATCAGCAAGTAATTCCCCCTCACCCAAATCTTGATAGGCTTCTTCAATGGGAGTCTTTGCTGGCTTTGAGGCAAGTTTCCCTATTTTAGAAAGAAGATCCAAGGTATATTTTCTTTGAGAGAGAAACAAACCATCATCAAACCTGCATACTTCAATTCCAAGAAAGTACTTCAGTTCTCCTAAGTCTTTGATGTTAAAAGACTTTTAAAGCAGATCTTTTGTACGCTCAATCCCAGATTTATCATCACCAGTAATGACAATATCATCTACGTAAATGAGCACAACGACAATTTCATTCCCCCTCCCCCTAAGTTGTGAATAGGGAGTGGTCTGCTTCTGATTTTCTGAAACCATTTTGAAGAAGGGAGCTGCTGAGCCTTTGGTACCAAGCCCTAGGGGACTGTTTAAGACTGTATATAGCCTTGTTCAGCTTGCAAACTTTGCTGCTATTTTTCACATCATGATAGCCAGGAGGAGGCATCATGTACACTTCTTCATCAAGATCTCCTTGAAGAAATGCAGTTTTCACATCCATCTGCCATAGATCCCAAGAAAAATTAATGGCCAAAGAGAATAGAACATACACCATTTTTAGTTTGGCCACAGGAGCAAATGTGTCTGTGTAATCTTCTCCATAGGTTTGAGTGAATCCTTTGGCCACAAGACATGCCTTGTACCTCTCAATATCTCATGTGTTTGTGTACTTTATCTTATACACCCATTTGCAGCCAACAAACTTCTTTCCCTCAGGTAGATCAACCATGTCAAAAGTGTGGTTTTTTTCATTGAATCAATTTCTTCATCCCTAGCTTCAACCCATACCTCAATACCACAAGCTTCATCATAGGTTGCTGACTGAGTTTCTTGGTCAATCTTGCTAAGGAAAGCCTGGTATTCTTCTGGAAGATGAGAGATAATATAATGAGCTTGAATTGGATGAGCAACAACTTGATTATTGAAGTAAACTCTAGTATTCTTCCAATTTGAAGGATGAACTTTGAGTCTTTCACTTCTCCGAAGAGGAGGGGCAGGAGCAGCAACATCCAAAGTATCACTAGCAACATCTTGTGTTAGGACAACCTTATCTTCAACAACTACATACGTCCCACTATCTTCTCTGGATTCTTGTGGTTCAAAAGAGTTTTCTGAAGAGATTTCTGGTTCTTATTCTCCTCATTAGAATATTCTTCTTCTTCTGAGGTTTCAGAGCCCACACTATCTTCATTTTCACGGGAAGATAAATTTTCTTCATTCTGATTTGATGCCCCAGGTGAAACACATTCAGCAGGTGTATTATCACCGTGGCAGCTTGGATTATTAAGACCATCAAGAAGAAACCGCAGAACAATGCCACTCTCTTTTGAAGTTCCCAAATCTTCCACGCTGCTCTAGTTTTTCTCACCAAAATACCTTTTTCTCATCAAATTTGACATCACGCGAGACAATAAACCTTTTAGTTTTTGGACAGTAACACTTGTATCCCTTTTGAGTGGTGGAGTAGCCAACAAACATACACTTGGTACTCTTTGGCTCAATCTTGTTTCTCTAGCCTTCTGGTATAAACACATAGCAAACACACCCAAAAACTCCGAGATGATCAATGCTTGGTTTAACTTTGTTTAGTACCTCATAAGGAGAAACATCACCAAGGAATTTAGTTGACAACCGGTTGATCAGGTAGCATGCAGTATTCACAGCATCTCCCCAATACTGCTTTGGAATACTTCTGTCAAACATCATTGTCCTTGCAACCTCCATAAGATGCCTGTTTTCCGTTCTGCAACACCAACCTGCTGAGGAGTGTAGGCACATGATGTTTGGTGAATGATCCCTTGTTTTGCCATGAAATCTTTAAACTGATTGCTCAGATATTCTCCTCCATTATCGCTTCTCAATATCTTGATCTTGGCACCATACTGAGTAGTTACATAGCTGTGGAACTTGGAGAATGCCTCAAACACATGACTCTTTGAGGGCAGAAGAGT
This sequence comes from Pseudoturritis turrita, assembly GCA_900406555.1. Lineage (NCBI taxonomy): Eukaryota > Viridiplantae > Streptophyta > Magnoliopsida > Brassicales > Brassicaceae > Pseudoturritis > Pseudoturritis turrita. The sequence continues at coordinate 328,908 of OVBL01000345.1, forward strand.
CAGCCATATATACTTTGATTTCTCATCAATAAAAGAAACAAAGTACTTGAATTGCTCTCTAGAGGTGCAAGGAGCAGTCCAAACATCAGAATGAATAAGATCAAAGCAGTTTTCATAAACAGTAGATTATTCTAGAAAGACAGTTCTGCAATGCTTCCCAAGAATACACGCTTCACAGCCTTTGTGATCCAGATTAATGTTTGACAAGAGAAGACTGAGAGCCTTGGAATGGGGATGACCAAGAAGAGAATCCCAAACCGAACTGAAACACGCTGGATTAGGTGTAGAACCAGACTTGAGATAATCCAGCACATAGAGACCATTCTTGGAAGATCCTTCTCCAATAGTCTTTCCAGACTTAATATCTTGAAACCATACATCAGTAGAACCAAAGATAGCCAAGCAATCAAGATCCTTTGTTACTTTCTTCACAGAAAAATGTTAGATGTAAACTCAGGCATAAATAGTGCTTTAGAGCTTTTGTTGAATAGTTCCAAATCTCTAATTCCCTTTATTGGCACAACTTCTTCATTGCCAGTGACAACTTTTCCAGAGTGAGATTTGACATTTGAAATGAGCTTGCCATCACTTATCATATGATGGTAGCTCCAGAGTCGACAATAATAGGTTTAGAAGATTTAGAAGCTAAGAAAACTTCACCAATAAAAGCTTCCAAGTCTACCTTTCGAACCAACTCATCACCAGCTGAAGTAGACATAACACTTTTCATGGAAACTTGGCCAGATCCCTCAACATCTTTGGTTTCAAATAAGGATGAAGAGACCAACACTTGTTCTTGAAGTGACCTTTCATTTTGCAGTGATCACACCGTTTAGTCTTCCTTTCAGCCTTCTGATAAGCACCATGACTTTTCTGAGCTGTTGCACTTGTCCTTTGAAAGAGATCCCCTGATCCTTTCTCTTTCTGGATCATAATGCTTACTTCATTTAAAGTGGGTAATTTCTCAAACCTGAGAATATGATGGATTAACTCAGAGAATGAGCTGTTGAGTGTGAGAAGAAGCCCAAAAACCAGATCCTCTTCACGTCTTTTAATGATTAGGGTCAATAGTTGGAGGACGCATCATCTCAAGCTCTGCTCATAAAGCTCTAAATTCACCATAATGAGAATTGACAGTCTTATTCCCTTGCTGAAGACTGTTTAAACTCCTTTGTATCTCAAATATTCTGCAGATATTTGAGACATTACCGAACACTATTTTGAGAGTGCTCCATAGATTCTTTGCAGTTTAAACATATGAGTAAGCTGCAAGGATCGATTCTTCCAATGAACTCTGAAGAACAGTGAAAACCATATGAGCTTCTTGGAACCATTTGGAATCTGCTCCACTAAAACTGATTTTGGCGGGTGTCCTTTCGACTTCCCCCTCTCTCACGGCTTCATCTCTATCCGTGGATACTGCTTGAGAGTCAACAACATGCTTCCATAAACCCCGGCTACATAGAACAGTCTTCATGAGCCTTGACCATAACACATAGTTATCCCCTTTACGAATAACATGAAGAATGATATCATTTGAGTTCTCCATAGAGTAAATATGTGGAAGAAAAAATCTTAAAGCTCTGATACCATGTAGAAATTTAGAGAACTCAAATAGAACATATTGAATAAGAGAGAATGAAGAAGATGATGAACTGAAAAGTTATGTATTTTCTGTATATTGATCTGAATAAATATTACATGAATATATACAAAAGGATTTCACCCAAGAAGGATAATAAATGATAAGTGGTGATTGGTAGAGAAAGAGGCAGAGATAAATTCGTCCATAGTAACTTGGGAGTGATAAAATTGCTTCAATAAATCCTGGGCGGCAGAACATAACTCCACCAGATTCTGCACAAATCAAGAGGAACCAACAGCTATCTTGTTTCATGCTTCTTCATTTCAACATAAAATTCCTATCGACGCATTTGAGCTTTGTCTCCTATTCGCTGTCAAACCTTCATGAAGATGAAGATCTATCTGTTTTTATTTTTGTTGTAGTTTGGCTTATTGTTGCGTTCTAAAGAGGATTATCCTCTTTCTGCTGTACCCCGAAAATTTAAATTTAATAAAATTGAAGTTTACACAAAAAAATAACCGATCCGTCAATTTCGTTGATTTGGCTCAACCATGTATTTTTTGTTCCTTTAGTTTATGGAAACATCTATTTTTCCATGTGTTTTTGTAAGCAAAAGACACAATTTTTTATCATCTTTTGAGTCATGAGGAATGCTACTTTGTTTATGATCTCTTTTGTTTTCACGTTTTTCGTTTTGAGTCATGTTCAAGGTAATATATCAACACCCTTTTAGTCTTTGTTTATTACTCGAAAATTTTCAAAACAGTGATTATTAACAATCACAAAAAGATGGTGTTTTCCTGCAGTAGAAATAATGCATAATACAATTTAATTCGAAACTTGTTATGCTTCCAATTGTTTGTCTATAAACTAAACTTTGATCTAAATTTTGCGTGTGTGTATGATGGTTGATATAAAATAACACAAGTGGAAGCGAAAAAGATGTGCGTCTATAAACAATCTTACAATGGAAAATGCGGAAAAGATGGGAACACGGCTTGGATATTAAAATTTGGAAACAATGCGACTCATTGCAAATGCACAGACTATAAGGCCATGCCCAATAACCCACAAATGATTTGCCAATGTACACATCCTTGCCCAGCATAAACTTTACTATAATAACTTCATAACCAAATTATTCTTGCTACTAAATGAAACAAGAAACTAGATGAGTTTCTTAGGTTAAAATGTCAGACAAAATAGTCATGCCAGTCCCACCCACGTAAAATCAATAAATTATGTGTTCCTACAAAAGGATAATCTTGTATCTCGATATGAGCTTAAATGGAAATGTTCCTCTTAGGCAAGAAGCTCCTCGAGGCATTTGTCGAAAAGAGAACATGAGTATATATATATAAAATATTATCATTCTCACCAATTATAGAAATATGTAAATATCCTCAAAGATGTGTTGAGAAAATGAAGTGGCCAAAAGAGAGGAATGCATTCAACCTATTTTGCATGGAATCAGAAGCGGGTACGCGGAAGCGTATGAAAGCACATAAGCGATTTAAAAAAAAAAAATTAGGAAGCGGGTACGTGTTGGAAGCGTTTATATATATAATATGTATATATAATAAAATTCCAAATACCAAATTATATTGAAATAAATTATTTTAAACAACATCAAATCAAGTAAAATAACAATTAAAAAAAAATCATAACATTCAAAATCAAACATTTAGATCATCGTTTTCATCCTCATTTTCATCAGCTCCATCAAACAGAACCGCCTCCAACTCTGGTTCATCAAGAAAAAAATCCTCAAACTCAAGGCTTCCAAGGTTAATATCATCCAACGAGTCAAATTGGTCGCCTCCAACATCCCACATTTTATTAGGACCTTTTTTGTAAGCAGAACTTCTTTTAGATAAAAGACAAAGGTTAGTGTGCACAAACACCTAATCTTCTGCTCTTTGAGGCGCAATTTTATTTCTTGTTGCAGAATGTATGAACTTATAAGTGCTCCAATCCCTCTCGCAACACAATGATGAAGAAGGTTGTCCAAGCAATTTAATTGCTAAAACTTGAAGCTTTGGTGCTGAAGATCCGTGGACTGCCCACCATCTTAGAGGTTCTAGAATAAACCTATCATGCATTGCATCAACACTACCAAAATCTTCCAAGCACAAAGAGAAATTGGAATACTCAATGTTAATCTCTCTCCTTTCATCTTGATTTGGAAAATACTTATGTTATTTTTTTTACGCTTCCAAAATGGAATCAAAGCTTCCAAAATGCTTCCAAATTTGATTTTTTTGGAATCGCGCTTCCGAAAGCTTCCGATTCCGATTCCGAAATGAGAATAGGTCCTTCGACGAAGCTTCCGTGCAACATAGCATTCAACTCGCAAACAAAATTAATTTAGCTTCAAATTTTGATGGGCATAAACGTCATTTCATCTACAAAGATTTTCATATTAGCATTATACAAACAATGAATGAAAAATCTGGTAGACAAATTATGCATTTGTATGATATTAACAACTGAAAGTAATTTATGTGATTCAGTATTGAAAATTTTATCTTATAAGTTATCATACAATTTATAATATAAGAGAACATATATAATTGGGAAGTTTACTCAAACAACCTTACAAAGTGTTTTTTGACCAAAATGATGCCTTTTTCATAATTACTCAAACAACCTCATCTACCTATTTTACCCTTATTTTCTTTGAAGACAAAAAACGTATTTACAAAACTGCCATTAATGAGGAAGGACACATAGGCGAAAAATTTCCCAAAAAAATGAAAAGTCTACCGTTCTAGTGATGGTAGATTTATTTAATGATCGGTAGACTTAATTCAAATCCGTAGACTTAGTCCATGAACGGTAGACTTAATATTCAAATGGTAGATTTATTCTATAGACTTATTTTTATTTGGTGGTAGAGATGTTTGTGAGTGGTAGACTTATATTATGAGTGGTAGAGTTAACGCCAACGGTGGTAGATTTGTTTTCGAGTGGTAGACTTAGTAGTTGAATGGTAGATTTATGTCGTAGATTTATTGTTGAGTGGTAGATTTTTTTTTTTTGACGGTAGACTAAATATTTGTGGTAGACTTAAATTCATAGGAAGTAGACTTACACGTATTTTGGATCGTAGACTTATTTATAGTGGTGGCAGATTTATAATATGTCGTAGACTTATTATTGACGCGGTAGAGTTATTCAATCTTTCGAGTTTACTAAAACAACATTCAGTAGGTAGATTTATTAGTTACTACAGCGGTAGATTTAATATGGTAGATTTGTATGCTTAGATACAATGATGGTAGACTTGTATGCTTACATACAATGATGGTAGACTTGTATGTATACATACAATGATGGTAGATTTGTATACTGACATACAATGATGGTAGACTTGTATGTTTATATACAATGATGGTAGACTTGTATTTAAATACAATGACACTCTAACGCAAACACCGTTCGATATACAAGTCTACCATCATTTAGAAAATAAGTCTACCATGATTTCAAAAGCAAACGCAAGCGTCAATCGCAAACGCATATCACAAACGCCAGTCGCAAACGCTGATTACAAACGCCAGTTGCACATGCCAATCGCAAACGCTAATTACAAGCGCCAATCACAAACGCTAATTGTCAATCGCAAACGCCATTTACAAATAGTGTTTACTTATCATTTTTTTTTAAATTAAGTTTTTATTATTTTTTTTTTTTGAAATGCCAATGGCATTTTCATTATTAAAAATAAAAAGAGGTTTAAAGATCTTTTACCAACTTTTGAGCAAACCCATTTTCTCCCAAAGTTGTTTTAGTATTTATGAGACTTTCCAAGATTGTTTGAATAATTATTCCTATATAATTTCATAATCTGCAGAGATCACAAGAGATTCTGATTTTGTGGTACCTTAAATGTAATTGATTCGAAACATATGTAAAACAATTTGATGAGATTCTAACGTCCGTTGCTATATTGTATTTGCGTAACAAAGACAACTAGTAGAGACTTTTTTGATATTTTTAAAGGGAAGTTTACTCAAACAACCTTAAACAATTGTTTTTTTACTAAACCAATGCTAATCTTTCATTATTACTCAAACAACCTTCTGTACCTGTTTTACCCTTATTTTCTTTGAAGACAAAAAACGTATTTACGAAACTGCCATTAATGAATTTCCCAAAAAAATGAAAAGTCTACCATTCTAGTGATGATAGATTTATTTAATGATCGGTAGACTTAATTCAAGTCTGTAAACTTACTCCATGAACGGTATACTTAATATTCAAATGGTAGACTTATTCTATAGACTTATTTTTATTTGGTGGTAGAGATATTTGTGAGTGGTAGACTTATATTATGAGTGGTAGAGTTAACGCCAACAGTGGTAGATTTTTTTTCGAGTGGTAGACTTAGTAGTTGAATAGTAGATTTATCTCGTAGATTTATTATTGAGTGGTAGATTTATTTTGTTTGACGGTAGACCAAATATTTGTGGTAGACTTAAATTCATGGGAGGTAGATTTACACGTGTTTTGGATCGTAGACTTATTTATAGTGGTGGCAGATTTATAATATGTCGTAGACTTATTATTGACGCGGTAAAGTTATTCAATCTTTCGAGTTTACTAAAACAACATTCAGTTGGTAGATTTATTAGTTACTACGGCGGTAGATTTAATATGGTAGATTTGTATGTTTACATACAATAATGGTAGACTTGTATGCTTACATACAATGATGATAGACTTGTATGTATACATACAATGATGATAGATTTGTATACTGACATATAATGATGATAGATTTGTATATTTATATACAATGATGGTAAACTTGTATTTAAATACAATGACTTTCTAACGCAAATGCCAATCGCAAACACCGTTCGATATACAAGTCTACCATCATTTAGAAAACAAGTCTACCATGATTTCAAAAGTAAACGCAAGCGTCAATTACAAACGCATATCACAAACGCTGATTACAAACGCTAGTCGCACATGCCAATCGCATAATTACAAAAGCCAGTCAAAAATGCTAATCTTCAATCGCAAATGCCATTTATAAATAGTGTTTGCTTATCATTTTTTTTAATTAAAATTTTATTAATTTTTTTTTTTATAATTTTTTTGAAATGCCAATGGCTTTTTCATTATTATAAATAAAAAGAGGTTTAAAAATCTTTTACCAACTTTTGAGCAAACTCATTTTTCTCAAAGTTATTTTAGTAATTATAGAACTTTTCAAAATTGTTTGAGTAATTATCCCTTATTAATATAATACTTCCACTAAAACCAATGTTCAAGAAAATAAAGATAACGGAAAGACTTGAGCCTACAAAAGAATAATACTAGTATTTCGATTTACGTTTGTTGACCTAGATTTGAGCTTAAATGGAAATGTTCCGTAATATAAAAATATTTGAAATCTTTAGAAGATTATAGATTAAAAAATCTCTCTATTATCGATTAATTAATATTCTTATAAATGAATAAAATTTTAAAATCCAAATGTTAGTAGTTTATAGAGATTTAATCGTAGATAATCATTCTTATAACGCGGATAAAACATATATATGACGAGTAAAGTTTTCTAACATTTGTTAATAAACATGTATGATGTGAAAGAAGAAGCTTAACACAAGAGTATGAAGACAATAAACATTTTCTTATTTCATTATTGCTTAAAAGGTTTCATCTTTACATCACTTGCTCTTTGTAGAGCTTACAGCCTGGGTACGTAAGGGCTACGTGTCATAATCACACGCAACACTAGATCCAAGAGGATCAAAACAGTTAACGACTATACCTGCATTACAGCTCACACCTTTGAACGCTCCTTTTCCTTTTCCTTGATGCAATGTTTTCACTCTGTTTTTGTCTTTTGTTGCAGGTGAAGAAGACCGTTGATTGTTGGGCTTGGACAGATGCATTGTTTGGTTGGGCTTTGACTGTCTGAGGCCAAGTTTCTGTTTTGTTGGCTGAGTGTTTTCGTTTTGGAGAGACTCTGATCCAGTCAGTGTCTTTGCTTCAATATGATGTATATATAAAGTTTTCAACAAGTGTCGAGAAAATTAACTTATAGGGTGAATTTAAAAACTATCTATGATAAGTGAAAAATTATGAAAATAGCAGTGATAAAATAAAAATTAGAAAACTAACAAATATAACTTTTTTAAAACCATAAATATCTTTTAGATTTAGTTTAATTACGTAAAATGTCATTGGTCGCCTATACTGTTCATCTGACGCGACACTGTTCATCCACCGTCACCGACACTGTTCGTCTAAAATTACCGATCACTATTCATCACCAGATACATAAAACAGACTGTAATTTTAGTAGATAAAAAATTGATTAACATGTTAAGTAATATGATGTCGCGATAAGATTACGTTTATGAGGTTAACTAAGTTGTCATATCATTCAAAATATAAAAATTCAAATTAAGATCGTGAATTCTCTTACAAAATTAACATGATAACAATTATAATAACTTATTGTATCGCATATTAACATGCTAACAATAATATCTGACATTTGTGACATGCTAACAATAATATCTGCTACCTATAACATGCTAACACCCATCCGATGTTATTAATAATAACTATAAATTAATAATCACTATAAATCAAAAATATTTATAGTCACTTAAGTTCAAAGTTTATAAAAAGTTGTTACTGTTTAAAGAAAATTTTACTAAATCTCGGAAAGATATATGCACAAGATTAAAGTAAAATATTTTTGATTTCTTCACTGTAAGATTGGGTCAATGGTAAACATCAAAATCTCTATCAATAGCGAAGAATTCTCTTTAGTATAAAGGATCGTGGAATGATTGTCAATGTCGTTTTCTCTTCCCGCTAGGTTTTCAACTAAATTTTACTACCACATGGCACCTAGCGATTCATTGTTTTTTCAAAAAAAAAAAATTATCATGGACAATATTTATGTTTTATATTACTTGCTAAAATAAGTTTGCATTTATATAAATGTTCATATTGATTTATTTTTAAAAATTGAAATGGTTATATTATATTCAACTATTTGTATTGTTAAAAGTTTAAAATTAAAATTCCGCGTTACATGCGGATATAAATCTAATTTTGTATAGTAACTAATTCATCAGAAATGGTATGAATCATATATTTGACCAAAAATGCTTTTTCAACAATAAATTAAAGATTACCTTCCAAAACTAATTTAAGATACGCATTGGTTTTTTAATGTTGTAAAACTTTCCAAGTGGCGTTCATAAGTAATATATGTTGACCAAAAAAAATTGTGGAATATGTGTGTATAAATAAATACATATATAACTTGTATCATCACAGCCAGTACGAAGAAGTAAGAACTCGAGAAAAATATCATTTGATTCACACAGTAAAATCATGAGATCTGCTACTTTTGTTTTGGTTTCTATTGTTCTCATGTCTTTTATATTGAGCCATGTGAAAGGTAATACGTTGTCATTTTCTGATTTGATTGGTTATTCGTAAAATTTGAAAATCCTAATTTTTGCCAGTTCGAAATACGTTATTTCAATATAAGAAAAGGTGTTCTAGACCATGATTTAATTTGAAAGTTGTTGCATTATCAATAACTAAGATCTTTAGTTTAAATTCTTACAATTCTTGTGGTTGATATAAAATAATAGAAGTGGAAGCTGGATTGAATCCAATGACTAACCAATGCGGCCGGAAGGATATATTTATCGGAGGATGCGGCAGTGACGGTAACAAGACATGCATAAACGACTTTGTTAAGAAAGGAGGTCAAGCCAATAAGCCTAGTAGTTGTGAGTGTGATAACTTTGGCGAAGAACATTTATGCCGATGTAATTTTCCTTGCTAGTTTTTTTCTACAAACAAAATTTACATAAATAATAATATAAGAGAGAAGATACTAGTTTTATTGTGGTTTGTAATCTTAAATTTTCTAAACGTTGGAAAAAACGTAAAGAAGAAAAGAGTCGCAAAACTTAATAGACCTTAAAGCATTATTTCCTTAAGACTCTCCTTAGATTTCCAGCGAAAGCATTTGTACAATTTCCTTTCTTAATTGGCTCTCCTAGTCCTAGATTTGAATCTTTGCTAAAGCAATCATTATTCCCTAACTCGGCTGCGGCGTACAATTTCTCATGGCGGAGTAAGGAGCTCCACGGGGGATTAACTTAAGAGGGACTTATATATTATGTTGGTCTATGATTTACTTCCTTCTCGGTCTTGTCTCGTGATACCAATGTTTCTTCCTTTTATCTACAAGGAAGTTGTTGAAAATTGATGAGCTGCATGATGAAGGATTTACTACTAAGTTGGAGCTGAATTTAGACTCAACTAGAAATCAATTTTAGATTCTTTGCAGCTAAATATCCTTAACCGGTACACAAAAGTGAAAAGAAAATCGCAAAATTAAAAAATCTAAAAGCTTTGTTTCCTTAAAAATTTCCTTCAGCTCTCCAACCAAAAGTACTAGAACAAATAAAAAGCCACAAATTTGTTACAATTCTTTTTCTTTATGATCTTTCTCGTTTGTTAGAATCTCTGTCATAGCAACTGTTTTTCTTGGCGAAGTAAAGAGCTCGAATGAAATGAAAAAGACTTATGCTACATGTTTGTTTAGGAGGTTCCAAAATTTGGTGAATCGGGATGCTTCTTAAAGCTTATAGCCATTACATACGGAAGGCACAATAAAATTAATTGCTAGGCTGGATTGCTAGAGATTATTAGGAGGTGTGGGTAGTAAAATTATTTAACCTTTTTTAGTTGTTAGGTCTTATTTATATATAAAAAAAATCTAAGGGTCCTTTTACATGAACTTTTTGTAAAACCAATTGGCTATCAACACCATATATATAGATATTTAAAAACCTATTAAAAAAATGTTGAAGTGTTTCTATTATTGGGCTCTAGACCATCACATATTCATTTCAATATTTTTCTTTTGAAAAAATATATTAAATTGTATTAAAATAAAAAACGTTTTTAGATCAAAGTGCAACATTATTTCAGAAATCAATTTGAAAGAAAGGAAACTAAACAATCAGAGACTATTATGTCGATGGTGTTGAAGCAAACCAGAGTTGAAGGCCTTCCTGGTATCCCTTAACAATCGAATAGAGCTGAATATGTTGCGGATCGATTTATCGATTTGTCGGATGAGTCTTTGTGGCGGTGTTGGGTTGTTAAAATATTTTGAAACACGTAGCGGATTCTGAAAGTTTGTATCTTTCCTTGTTTCGTGTGTGAAATAAGAGTCACTATGGTATCCCAGTCTGTAGTGAAGTTTGCTTGGAGTAGACTTTGAACTAGATTTGTCCACACTTGTATGGATGGAGTATGGACATGTGAAGAACATATGGTTAGGTATTTCCCATAGCATAAAACACACTCGGTGGTAATGGTCCCATAGACTCATTATGTTCTCTGTTAAGAGACGACCATCTAATTTAAATTGTCAAAACTATTTTTTAAACGAGAAAAAAATTACGTATAGAATAATCTCCTTTATAATTGATCACTAGATAATTAATCTGTGCTGTGCATGGACATAAGAATTTATGTCAAGAATCGTAAATTTTAACACCACGGTTTGTTTTCTAAAATTTAAACATTAATTGATTTTAGTTTCGTGTGTGTGAGAAAGAAAATATATTAAAATAGCGGGGGAATTTATCTCTATCCTCCAATAGTCTCAACCTGTCACACTTCCCGCGCATTAATGGCCACTCCTACACATATATACGAGAGATAATTTCGTCATATTCCCGTGTAAGTGGCATTCTACTATTTAGAAGCTACTAAATGACATTCTATGTAATTATAAACTCGAAAAGTGACATTTTCAGACATTTTTCCTTTGGTAATAGCATTTTTCTACAAATCACCAATTTTTATTTCTTAATTTATTTTGTTGGTATTTATTTTTACCAGTTCAATTAGGATTTCTAAAAAAAACAACCGATGCGATCAATTCCGTTGATTTAGCTAATTTTCCTTTAATTTAATAGAAACAACTAATTTGTTTTATGTTGTATATATATTAAACAGTGTTGAACGAGAGGAGAAAGATAAGTTTCATATGAAACTAAGACTAACAATAAATTTTCTATAAGAAAAAGACACAATCTTTTATCATCATTTGAGTTATGAAGTCTGCTACATTTTTCATGGTTTTATGTGTTTTCACATTCTTAGTTTTGAGTCATGGTCAAGGTAATATATTAACATCTTTTAAATTTGGATTGATTATTCGAGAAACTTTAAAACAATGATTGTTACTAATCACAAAATGGTGTTGCGGTAGAAAGAATACAATTTGATTCGATTTTTTTTGAGCTTCCGATTGTTTTCCTACAAATTAAACTTTAATCTTAAATTAAATGATTTTGATATAATTGATATAAAATAACAGGCATGGAAGCTAAGAAGATGTGCAAAGATACAAGATTTTATGACGGAGTATGCGGAAAAGATGGAAACACAGCTTGCAAAGCAAAGTTTGAATTTCCGACGACTTATTGCACATGTTTAGACTATAAGGGCCTTCCCAAAACCAAACAAATATTTTTTAATTGCAAGTTTCCTTGCCCTTAAGTTTAAGTATAACTTCATAAATTATATTATGTTTGATAAGAAATATAATAAAAGGACACGATAAGAGTTTCTTATATTAACATGTTAGACGAAATAGTTATGTCAGTCTAATCTTTACTTCAAATTATATTATATGTTTTTTTCCCCGTAATATCAATAAAATTATGTGTTGGTATTTTAAAAATAGCAAACACCTTGTCTCAAATCACTCTTTTGTGTTTAATAGTTTTTTCTCTCGCTCTAAAAAAACATTGCCTTTATCTTCATTGTTTATGCATTTCATTTTTTAATTACCGTCTATTAAATTAATCTAATTCATTATTTATAAACCTCTAGTATTATATTTTGTCTATCCTGTGAAAACATCGTTATTGTCTTTACAAATAAAACATTGTAATGAACATTTCCAACCCACCTCTATATATTATTTTAAAATTTATTTTACGGTAAAATCTACTCTAACCCATTTCTATTTCTACTTCTAAAATAGAAGAATGTTTTTTCTTACTTTATATCTAAAAAAAAAAACTATTTTTACTATTAAAAATAATATTCTTTTAAAATAGAGAAATATATTGGAGAAAAAAATAGAAGAGTACTATATCTTATTCTATTTTAAAGTAAAAAATAGATGAATACTATGGAAATGGTTAATGGCTGATTACTCAGTTGCTTTTTCAGACATAATTTACGGTGCTAATAACCCATAATTCATCACCATATCAAATAAGATTTTGAGATTATCATAATAACTGATGAATCTGGATCCGACTTTCTATTCGGATCATTAAAACAATAAAAAAAGATCTAGGTTTCTAAGAATAACAGTTCAAAGATCAAGCAAATGATAAACAAGATTTCGATAAGTCTATTTTACTTATGAACCGCAGATCTCTTTCCAAGAGAAATACATGGTGTATTTATACAAGTATAAGTCGGTCGACTCAACCCTAAAAAGATAAGGAAAAGTTCTTAATTCTAAGTAATTTTTCTTTTTCCACATGTTGATCTTTTTCTTTTTTCTCGGAGACTCCTAGGTCAGCTGAATATCGTGGGCTTGGGCCGAGCTCGTCTATCGGGCTCAACTCGTCTCCATGGGCCTAGCTTGTCTGTCTTCCTAGTAATCATTCGGGTCTGTTTTGATCTGGGTCGGATCTTTGGACGGGTGTTAAATCCGGTACCATCAATAAACCCCCAGTCGGCGAAGTGTGTCAAGGAAGCTGATTCGATGCAAATCCCAAATCGAGAAAATCTCGTCCGAGGATACGTGGCACACTCTGGGCATTGCATTTCAATGAAACATCGAAGAGGTGCCTTGATTCGTACCCAGCTCGCTGCCTAGGTTAATCATGATGCTCGAGTTCCATGCTCCTTCTATAAATAACGGATCCCAAACTTCTAATTTCACTTTTAATCTTCATCCAAAAAGGTAAAAAATCTCTATTTTCTCTCTCATTTTAAGTTATTTTCCTGCATTTTTCCTTGTATTCCGACTGTATTTCCGTACTTTTTCGTTGAAAATCATGTCTCGATTGCCCACTTAGTAAGTCGTCCCGATTGATTCAGACTATGAAGGTTAGCTCGCAGGGGCTGGTTAGTGAGGACGGCGATAATATGAGATTGGAAGTACGATTGTAGCTTCCTCGACGACATGAGCACGGCGAAAGCAAGTTTTTCCATGATCGTACATCTTGTTTCGGCTCCGTTCAAAGTTTTGATGACATAGAAGATCGGCTTTTGTTCACCTCGGTCTTCTCAGACCAACACTCCACTAACCGCCGAGGTGGATACTGCGATGTAAAGGTACAATGTCTCTCCTTCCTCGTGTTTAGACAGGACGGTGGTGTAGACAGGTATTCCTTGAGTTGTTTAAAAGCTGTTTCGCATTTTTCATCCCAGTCGAAGCCTTTTTTCCATGGAACATCTAGTAGAATGGCAAACTCTTGTCGGTTGACCGAGATATGAGCCGGTTGAGTGCGGCAATTCGACCGGTTAGTCGTTGTACTTCCTTTCTGTTTTTGGGTGATGGCAAATCGAGGAGTGCGGTAATTCATTTAGGATTCGCTTCGATCCTTCTTTCTGTGACGATGTAACCAAGGAATTCTCCAGCGGTTACAGCAAATGTGCATTTAGCCGGATTAATCTTCATCCGTATAGGTTGAGAGTTTCGAAAGACTTACTTAAGTGCTCAATGTGGTCTTTCTAATTTGATTTGATTTTTCAATTTGATTTTTTTTTGTTTTCATTTTTATTTGTTTCAGGGATTTGATTTAAAAAAAAGAAAAAGAAAAGGAGGATGAACCACTGGACCAGATGGACTGCCCGGACCCACGACAAGCTTCTACGTCCGGTCTTCCACTTCCCTTGGCTCGAAGACGTGATGAAATTCGAAGAAGCCACAGACCGGTCCGTAGCCCGGACGGAGCTTCCCCTCACACGTCCGGTCTTCCATGCACTTCCATGCACACGAGGTAAGTGCTTCTTCCTTTTTTGTATTTTTACTTAATTTAAACCGGTTAAACCCAAAAACAAAAATATTTTCTTTTATTAATTTTAATTTTATTTTATTGTTTATTCCATCTTCTTTCTGTCGATTGCTTCCACACCGGGAACGGTGTCAAGTAAGTCCGGGGAAGATGTTTATCTTATTACTGATGTATTTATCTTTCTTTGTGTCATTTTGATGTTTTTCTTGAGTCGTTTTATTGAGTCAAAAGTTTGTAGGAACTATGACCTTTCAGTGATTAATGTATGATCAAGATTTCTAGTGACCATTCCACAGAGTTGATTCGAGTTATTCAAACTAGAAAACCCCATGACTGGATGTTGGGGTCGATTTTCACCTCACTGAGATCAACATAAAATTAACCAAGTGTAGAAAATGGATGAGCATGACAAGCCCAACTAATCACGAGCCGAGCCCAAGAAGCTGTGACCTTGGAAAACCGAGCCCTTAAGCTAAAGAGATCGGATCAGCTCGGTAACATAATAACAAGCTCGTTTTGGTGATGGAAAAGAAGATCTTTGAGTTAAATTTTCAATGGAGTTGGAATCATATCATTTGGAGCTGTGGTTAGCAAGATACACCCTATTTACCGAAGACATATCAATTTGGGCTCGTCGTAACCGAGCCGGAGAGATCGGATCGGTGCGACCCGAGCCGAAGACATACCGAGCAGAAAATTGGTGGAAAACAAGATATTTGAGTTAGATTTCATCCAAAATAAGTTTGAAGTCATTTGGATCAACGGTTAGAAAGTTACACCAATTATCATGGAGATGCATCAATCTGAGCTCGTCGTAGCCGAGCCGAAAAGATGGGCTCGGTATTACCCGACCTGAATATATACCGAGCTGAAAATTGGTGACAAACAATATCTTTGAGTTAGCTTTCATCCAAAAGAAGTTTGAAATCATTTGGATCAACGGTTAGAAAGTTACACCAATTATCGTGGAGATGCATCAATATGGGCTCGTCGTAACCAAGCCGAACAGATGGGCTCGGTAGGACCCAAGCTGAATATATATGTTGGGGTTGGTTTTCACCCCATCAAGAACAACTTTTAGAAATACTAAGTATGAGTGTTAGGCCTAACCAAAAAGAAGTGACGAGCCAAACTCCTGGCTAGGCAGCAGGAAAGAGTAAGTGACGAGCCAACGTTTGGTTCGGCAGCAGGAAGAAGCAGTGACGAGCCAAAACTTGGCTAGGCTCACAAACACTTGGCGACGAGCCAAACACTAGGTGACGAGCCAATACTTGGCTAGGCAACATGTTGGCGAACCAACAAACGGTGACGAGCCAACATGTTGGCGAACCAACAAGTGGTGAAGAAAAAGTTTGGCTAGGCATGAAGAAGTGAATGACGAGCCAACGTTTGGCTAGGCATGAAGAATTGAATGACGAGCCAACATTTGGCTAGGCATGAAGAAGTGAGTGACGAGCCAACATTTGGCTAGGCATGAAGAAGTGAGTGACGAGCCAACGTTCGGCTAGGCGACAAGCCAACACTTGGCTCGGCAGCAGGGAGAAACAAGAGACGAGCCAACATCTTTGCTCGGCAGCAGGGAGAAACAAGAGACGAGCCAACATCTTGGCTAGGCAGTAGAAGAAGCAAGAGACGAGCCAACATCTTGGCTAGACAGTAGAAGAAGCAAGAGAAGAGCCAACATCTTGGCTAGGCGATAGAAGAAGCAGTTAAGACCCACGTTTGGCTAGGTACGAAGAAGTGAGCAACGAGCCAATGTTTGGCCAGACATCAAGGAGGAGAAGCGACGAGCCAAACTCTCTGGCTCGGCATCAACCAACGATCCAACAGGTTGGCAAACCAACAAACGGTGACGAGCCAACATGTTGGCGAACCAACAAACGGTGACAAGCCAATATGTTGGCGAACCAACAAACGGTGTCATGCCAACATGTTTGGTGGCGCGCCAAAATGTCATCGATAATCCAAACAGGTGATGGGCTAAACACGTATCCAGATGAGGCAGAGGGATGATGAGCTGGATCCTCAGCGACCCAGCAAAGCAGCAAGCCTAATATCTTGTTTGGCCGAGGAGACAAGCCACAAAAGGCTGGTGGGCTGAGTTAGCAAGTCAAAGTAAGAAGCCCACACCTAAACAGACTTAGACAAGCCAGAGAGGAAAGGAAAATCCCGAAGAATAAGGAAGTTTTCCTTTCTCGTTTAGTGAAAGACCTAGCCGACTTATTCGTATATAAATAGACAATGTACCTCTTTGAAAAGGGGATCCGAAAATTAACCTAGCTAAACACTTATTACTTTACAAACAGCTTTCAAAACAGCTTGAATAAAATCTCCATCTTTGGCTCTCTGTTCTTGGTTTCTTTACATAGAAGTTTGTCGAATCCCTAAATTCTCCTTACAAGTTTTGGTTGTGCGAGTTTCGACTCCCACAATTTGGCGCCGTCTGAGGGGACTCTCAAGCTTTCTGACACCTAAAAACCACCGAATACGAGATCTGAAGCGATGACTACCGACGGAGACCGAAGCGGCGATGACGTAAGCAACACTGGCATCGATATTCCTGGAACAAGGACCAATCCACCACCGGGAAACACAGAAGGAACGTCTGAAATGCTGACAGAATTGAAAAATATGATGACCACGTTGCTGAATAAGGCCGAGGAGCAGGATAAGCTGAATAGCTCACTAACGGAGAAAATTGAGACACTGGCAACGGAGAGCCAAGCCAGAAACATACGATCCGGAGGAATTGGTTAGACTATGAATCCTCCTGTTAGCGGAATAACCAGATGGCTCGGTTTAAACCCAACATCCTTGGATTTTTCAACCACACGTGACGCACCGAGGACTCTGGGAGGATTGCCACCACCATATCCCATCAACGAGCACACACCCATGGCAACCAGATCAAGCATCACCGAGCCACCTCGACTGGTTCGCGGATCAAGAGAAGCCAGCGGTGGACGTGGCCAACATACCAGTGGTGGATCAGCTGCAACAATCGTCCTTGACGAAGAGGGGCACGTAGAAGGAGATCACAATACGGAGAATCCCGCTGACGAAGGGTTTCCACCAACACTGACGGAAGCCCGAGCCAGCAAAGGCAACATCAACCTCAACCGAGCCAGGACCTTAGCAGAAGAGGAAGAAAATCTTTTGTGGGGATGACAGGCACAATACACTGATGAGCCAAGAACAACGAGCCGAGCCCAGAGAGAAGAGTTGGATGAAATCCGAGCCTCCTTGATTCGAGCCACTGCTGAGATGAAAGCCGTCCGATCCCAGGTGCACAAGGCAACCAGTAAAGTCCCGGAGATTGACCGCGTACTGGAGGAAGCGCACAATACACCGTTCACAGCCCGAATTACTAAGGCAAGGATCTCCGACCCAGGAAAGATCAAAGTCCCAGTCTACGAAGGGACCACCGACCCAGAAGAACATATAACGGCGTTTATCATAGCAATGGGCCGAGCCAATTTCAGAGAAAGGGAGAGAGATGCCGGTTTCTGCCTCATATTTGTGGAGCATCTAAAGGGTGCATCCCTCCAATGGTTTTCAAGATTAGAGCGGAACTCCATTGATGATTTCTGCAGCTATCTGCCGCCTTCCTGAAGCATTACTCCATGTTTATGGACCGATGAGCCTCAGATACCGACCTATGGACATTGACTCAAGGGCCTATGGAGACATTACGAAGCTTCATAGGAAGATTCAAAGCAGTGATGTCAAAAGTTGAAGACGTAAGCGATAAGGCCGCTGTGCTCGCTTTAAAAAGGGCTCTGTAGTACGAATCAGAATTCTGAAAAGAAATCGCTTTGAACGCGCCACTATCAATCCAAGACGCGCTGTACCGAGCCTCAGATTTTATAGTCAATGAAGAAGAGTTGAAGGTGTTGTCCCAGAAATACGGAGCGACCAAGACGACGAGCCGTTCTTTCCAAATTCAGAACCCACACCTCCCAAGAAGAGTAATCAAGGAACCGGATATGAAAATTATGAAGAACCCAGTTTTGGAGGCACTCATAACTATCAAGTACGTGCCGGTCGTGGGATAGTCCCTTGGAATACATGGGCAAGAAACTCCAACACTTATGACGAGAAGGCCTACTGCGAATACCATTGTTACTACGGACACTCAACCACTAATTGTCCACAAAACTTGTGGCTAAACTAACGGCAGGAGAATTTGGCGACACTATCAGCCTTAACGATTTTGAACGAGAAGACAAAAAAGACCAGCCCGATCAGACCATTCGAACTGGAGACACGGCTAAGAGAGGGAGGCAAACCGACGAGGAAGCACATCAGGATTCCCGAAGAAGAATTAACATGATAATGGGAGGATCCCAATACTGCATGGATACGGTATCCGCAATTAAGGTTTTCCAGCGCAAGGCGGATGTTAGCACCAACTGGTCGGCGCCCGCCAATTTACCAAATGACGTGATTTCATTCGAGCAAAATAAAACGGTTGGCATTGACCAGTCTCATAACGATCCACTTGTTATCGAGTTAATCGTAGGAGACCACGACGTTGCCAGAGTGTTGATAGATACAGGAAGTTCTGTCGATGTTATTTTTCGAGAAACATTAAGGCGTATGGAGATCAGTCTGTCCGAAGTTACAGCAACGCCGAAGCCACTAACCAGATTTTCAGGAGAAACAACAATGACCCTCGGAACGATCAGACTACCCGTCCGAGCCAAAGGAGTAACAAAAATCGTAGAATTTTCGGTGGCAGACCATCCCGCGATATACAACGTAATCATGGGAACCCCTTGGATAAATTCTATGAGAGCTGTCCCATCAATATACCATCTATGCATAAAGTTTCCGACATCGAAAGGAATCAAAACCATTCGTGGAAATCAGAAGGAGTCCCGAATTTGTGTTATGGCCGAGCTTAAGCTTAGGAATCCCGTAGCAGAACTTAACACGAAGACGAAGCAGAAGAAAGTCAAGGTGAATCGGGAACCTGAGAACAAACCAACCAACTGCAATTCACCCAGGAGTATACGAGCTCGCTAACATGGCCAATATTCCAGTACCAAGATCTTGGAACGCAATTCACTTGAAAAATACTATCACTGAGATACTTCGCAAGAACTATGGGACGGCTTGATCCCTGTAAAGGGTACGTAGGCAGCTCGTCTTCGGATGGGTTCAGCTGTCCCCCTCCTTAAAAAAAAGGGGGGAGGGGGGGAGTGGGTACGTATATATGTATACTCCCATGTCTTGAAAACGCAATCTTTCGCATGACTCTTCTCAAAAAGAATGATTTCAAACTTTTTCAAACACAAACTCGTGTCACTCGACCTACGCAAGTCAAAACTTTACATCCTTCACGATACTCTACCACCTCGTCTGTTGCTGGCCACAACAGACGAACTACTGCATCCTTTATGGATTTTAACCACTATTTCTATATGGAATAGGGTTCTCAACACCCTCTCACGGGTATAAAAACACGCTATATAAATTCAGACTGGGTATATCCTGGTCTAATATCCGAAAGGTATATCCTGAACGATATTCTTACAAGTTTACCTTCGAGAGAGACACGTAAGTCGAAAACTCGCAAGTCTTAAAACTCGAAGTAAACTCTTCAACCTAGTAAACACCTCTTGGTACACTGGTCATCGACATCTCAGAAGCATAATACTAAACCTGCCAGTTAGTATGAGATTTTAAACATGTTTCATCGTCAAAAACGGAAATGTAAGTCGGAACACCGCAAGCCCTAAAAATGACAAAGCGCTCAAAACCCAGCAACCGATCGCTGGTCGCAACATCTCAAAAAACATAGTACTAGACATATATTGTCTAGTATGAGATACATAAATATGTTTGGTCTAAACCCAACAACCACACGTTTCTTAACACACTGGTCTTCAACATCTCAAAAACATAGTACTAAACGTATATCGTTCACTCCTTAGCACGATAGTCTTTAACATCTTAAAACCCAGTATACATTGCTTCATAGCACACTGGTACTTAGACATTTTTTATGCAAAGTTGAGAGTTATCCTAACACGCTTTGGTTAACTAATCTACAGCTCGTTGACTATGAGTTCGAAGCAAGAGTATTAAGTATAACACCTGGTCCAGCGATCCAGGCAACTAAACAGCTTGGCATCCCATCCTACTTAACTGCTTGGCAAAGTGATCCAAGAAATGGCTCAACAAGTTATAAGGGTTGATTAATCACTGAACCATCATCAATCCCCAAGAATCAAAAATATTTGTTAGCATAAAGCAACCCGAACCGACAAAATGACTCCGCGACATAGATATTCGGCTCGGCATCATGATTCAACAAAGCATCTTGGCAGCCTTTAACACAAGGTAGCTCAGAGACAGAATTCTAAAAGTATCGGCTCGGATACTTAGTCGTAATAGCTCGATTGTTGATCTCAGATTCGATCACTTACACCTCGGCACCACCATCACTGATACTGCCGAGCTGGGGGGCTAACTGTTGGGGTCGATTTTCACCTCACTGAGATCAACATAAAATTAACCAAGTGTAGAAAATGGACGAGCATGACAAGCCCAACTCATCACGAGCCGAGCCCAAGAAGCTGTGACCTTGGAAAACCGAGCCCTTAAGCTAAAGAGCTCGGATCAGCTCTGTAACATAATAACAAGCTCGGTTTGGTGATGGAAAAGAAGATCTTTGAGTTAACTTTTCAATGGAGTTGGAATCATATCATTTGGAGCTGTGGTTAGCAAGATACACCCTATTTACCGAAGACATATCAATTTGGGCTCGTCGTAACCGAGCCGGAGAGATCGGATCGGTGCGACCCGAGCCGAAGACATACCGAGCAGAAAATTGGTGGAAAACAAGATATTTGAGTTAGATTTCATCCAAAATAAGTTTGAAGTCATTTGGATCAACGGTTAGAAAGTTACACCAATTATCATGGAGATGCATCAGTCTCAGCTCGTCGTAGCCGAGCCGAAAAGATGGGCTCGGTATTACCCGACCTGAATATATACCGAGCTGAAAATTGGTGAAAAACAATATCTTTGAGTTAGCTTTCATCCAAAAGAAGTTTGAAATCATTTGGATCAACGGTTAGAAAGTTACACCAATTATCATGGAGATGCATCAATCTGGGCTCGTCGTAACCAAGCCGAACAGATGGGCTCGGTAGGACACAAGCTGAATATATATGTTGGGGTTGGTTTTCACCCCATCAAGAACAACTTTTAGAAATACTAAGTATGAGTGTTAGGCCTAACCAAAAAGAAGTGACGAGCCAAACTCCTGGCTAGGCAGCAGGAAAGAGTAAGTGACGAGCCAACGTTTGGTTCGGCAGCAGGAAGAAGCAGTGACGAGCCAAAACTTGGCTAGGCTCACAAACACTTGGCGACGAGCCAAACACTAGGTGACGAGCCAATACTTGGCTAGGCAACATGTTGGCGAACCAACAAACGGTGACGAGCCAACATGTTGGCGAACCAACAAGTGGTGAAGAAAAAGTTTGGCTAGGCATGAAGAAGTGAATGACGAGCCAACGTTTGGCTAGGCATGAAGAATTGAATGACGAGCCAACATTTGGCTAGGCATGAAGAAGTGAGTGACGAGCCAACATTTGGCTAGGCATGAAGAAGTGAGTGACGAGCCAACGTTCGGCTAGGCGATAAGCCAACACTTGGCTCGGCAGCAGGGAGAAATAAGAGACGAGCCAACATCTTGGCTCGACAGCAGGGAGAAACAAGAGACGAGCCAACATCTTGGCTAGGCAGTAGAAGAAGCAAGAGACGAGCCAACATCTTGGCTAGACAGTAGAAGAAGCAAGAGAAGAGCCAACATCTTAGCTAGGCGATAGAAGAAGCAGTGACGACCCACGTTTGGCTAGGTACGAAGAAGTGAGCAACGAGCCAACGTTTGGCCAGACATCAAGGAGGAGAAGCGACGAGCCAAACTCTCTGGCTCGGCATCAACCAACGATCCAACAGGTTGGCAAACCAACAAACGGTGACGAGCCAACATGTTGGCGAACCAACAAACGGTGACAAGCCAACATGTTGGCGAACCAACAAACGGTGTCATGCCAACATGTTTGGTGGCGCGCCAAAATGTCATCAATAATCCAAACAGGTGATGGGCTAAACACGTATCCGGATGAGGCAGAGGGATGATGAGCTGGATCCTCAGCGACCCAGCAAAGCAGCAAGCCTAATATCTTGTTTGGCCGAGGAGACAAGCCACAAAAGGCTGGTGGGCTGAGTTAGCAAGTCAAAGTAAGAAGCCCACACCTAAACAGACTTTGACAAGCCAGAGAGGAAAGGAAAATCCCGAAGAATAAGGAAGTTTTCCTTTCTCGTTTAGTGAAAGGCCTAGCCGACTTATTCGTATATAAATAGACAATGTACCTCTTTGAAAAGGGGATCCGAAAATTAACCTAGCTAAACACTTATTACTTTACAAACAGCTTTCAAAACAGCTTGAATAAAATCTCCATCTTTGGATCTCTGTTCTTGGTTTCTTTACATAGAAGTTTGTCGAATCCCTAAATTCTCCTTACAAGTTTTGGTTGTGCGAGTTTCGACTCCCACACTGGACTCTCCCCAGACATCAAGGAGGAGAAGCGACGAGCCAAACTCTCTGGCTCGGCATCAACCAATGATCCAACAGGTTGGCAAACCAACAAACGGTGACGAGCCAACATGTTGGCGAACCAACAAACGGTGACAAGCCAACATGTTGGCGAACCAACAAACGGTGTCATGCCAACATGTTTGGTGGCGCGCCAAAATGTCATCAATAATCCAAACAGGTGATGGGCTAAACACGTATCCGGATGAGGCAGAGGGATGATGAGCTGGATCCTCAGCGACCCAGCAAAGCAGCAAGCCTAATATCTTGTTTGGCCGAGGAGACAAGCCACAAAAGGCTGGTGGGCTGAGTTAGCAAGTCAAAGTAAGAAGCCCACACCTAAACAGACTTTGACAAGCCAGAGAGGAAAGGAAAATCCCGAAGAATAAGGAAGTTTTCCTTTCTCGTTTAGTGAAAGGCCTAGCCGACTTATTCGTATATAAATAGACAATGTACCTCTTTGAAAAGGGGATCCGAAAATTAACCTAGCTAAACACTTATTACTTTACAAACAGCTTTCAAAACAGTTTGAATAAAATCTCCATCTTTGGATCTCTGTTCTTGGTTTCTTTACATAGAAGTTTGTCGAATCCCTAAATTCTCCTTACAAGTTTTGGTTGTGCGAGTTTCGACTCCCACACTGGACTCTCCCCAGAAAATTCTATTTTGCAAAGATCTTGATGGCACTGATATTGACTCATTTTATTGGACTACTAACCGGACTGAAAATTTTCTCATCAAGGGCATGATATCAGGGAAACGATCAAACATTCATGATTTTCTTTCACCTTTTTATCACTCTTTGCTGAACCTGAATGGCCAAGGTCACTTTTATTTTGGTACCCACCTTTACCTTACCTTCTTTCAGACCTCATGCACTTTTGTTTTTCATTGTCATATGTGCATATATGTACAAAAACGCCGGAGAGAAAGGATCGACACAGTTTTCCAGCCACTGTAGATGCAGTACTTGAGATGAGTCTGAACATTTTTACTAAGATATTAAAGTAAGAATTCGTGGCCCTCTGAGACTGAGTATCAAGAATCGATTCCCATCTTCTGAAAAGAAAAAAAAAACAAAAAAAGAAAAAAAGAAGGAGAAAAACGTGTAAAGAAGAGAAAGGGGATCGAAAAAGCAGTAAGAAGTCTCAAGGTCAAAAAAAAGTAAGGGAAAATGTTCATGTCTCATCTGCAGTGATTTGCAGTTACTTGCATTGGATTTACAGTAAAGTTTGGTTGGGAAACAAGTGGCTAGAAATTGTGGACATCAAAAGGTCTATTCTCTCTGGTTGTTTTGCATAATGTCTTGCATCCTCTGGAGCGTCTGGGAACCAAAAACACATTAGCCCCACTACAAAACAACCATTTAGTCACATGAAACGTCTACCCTGATGGATTACCTTTGATGAGAAAGCCCACACCAACTTTATATGAATGTTAAGAGTCAATTGATGTGAATTCAGAGTTTTTGCAGGAATAGAATTAGGAGTATGAACCAGGCTACGAAGGTCATGGAGGGCTATAGTGAGATTGGTTTAACTTGGCTTTGTTCGATGTGGTCTGCAGATTCTTTTTCCCAGCATGATTCCCAAGATATGTGAGTTCCCATGTTTCTAAACTTCTTTTCTGTACTTGTGATTTTTGCCTTTCTTGAGGACAAGCAAAGATCTAGGTCCGGGGGAGTTGATCTATCCTGTTTTTACTGTTTTTAATACGATTTTAAAAGTATATCTAATGGTTTTTCGCAGTTTTATGCCTTAAGTGGTAGTTTTAGTGTGTTTCTAGTGTTTAGAGTCTTTTACATATCAATTAGATAAAAGGAAGAGAAAACGAGATATTGGACAGTTCCAAAGCATCATATGTCTAGTAACTGTTGGAGACTTTAGCTTCATTTGATTGAGCTGCAATTTGGACACGGGATAGGAAAAATTTAGTCAGCTTTCATTTAGAAGAAGTTTGAATTCATTTGGATCAACGGTAAAAAAGTTACATCAATTCTCGTGAAGACATATCATTCTGGTCCGCGAATGAAGCAAGTGCAGAAACAAAGAGACCGGATGTATGGACCGGTTCGAGCTCGACAAGGACGCACCCCGGATTTTTTTGCCCCCTGGAAGACCGGACACATGGACCAGACCCAGCTCCCTTGCATGAGATCGGTCCAAACTGCAGAAAAAGGCGATTTTCCTAATTCATTCAGGACTTCACCCAACCTAGAAGACACCTAAACCTATTTATACACGTTTTTATGTACTTTAGACAAGAGAGACGCATATTATTCTATAGCTTTTGATTATTTTCGTTCTTGAGTTTCAAGGGAGAAGATCTCAACTCTGTATCTCTTATAGAGAAGATTTATGAACCCTCATACTTCTTATTGAGTTTTATCATGATTTTTCCTACATATCTTTGCTTGATTTCATTGATTATGTCTGGGTAATCTCTTATTTAGGTTGAGGGGATTCAAAGGGTTTTTATGATTTATTAGATCTAAGATTGTTCAATAAGAAATTTCATTCGGTGCTTCATCTATGATTTGTGTTTAATGCTATTGCTTGATTGATCATCTAGCAATTGTTCTTAGGTTAATTTACTCATCAAAAGGGTTTCTTAATTTCCTGAACTAATCTAGATGAGCAAAACGTCTTAACCAACGAGAGTTGAGTTAAAGAGTTTTGTGAACAAATCAAACCTGATCTTACTGCATGTTTAACTTCATAAGAATCAAATGAGGGTTTAGAAGCTTAGCTTGTTAGACATAGTAATTAGTGCTGTGAGAGTATGCTAATTATACATTAGTGATTTGAGTTCAAGACGGTTTTTAATCAATTCCCTGTTGAATGATCTGATTTTCTGCAATTCATGATTCTCTGCAATAACTCTGAAATCTGACGCTTTTAATTCATAAGTTTACATTGTTTAATTGTTTTCTCATTCTTGCATTAAAAAAAAACAACTCATATTTTTTTCTTTGCTTCCATTTACTTTATTGGATTTGTAGCGTTTCACTTCACTTGGTCTATGTGGATTAGACCCCATAAATACTACTTCATTTGATGTGCACTTACAATGTTATTTTGGGTTTAAAACATTGTGTATCAGAAATTCTCAAGCTCTGGAATCGTCGTAAACATAAGTAGTTGAAAAACAAAAGGGAATCCGTGGGTAGATGAAACAGTAAAAAACAAGGAGAAAGATAAATCCCAGCCTAGGAACTCACCAAGAGTCCGAAAGAGGGTGAATCACAGTCTAGGTGACGATCGGAGAGTAGAAAAGCCGTCACGAAGATCTCGGATCCGAAGAACAACCGTGAGGTTGAATCGTTATAGAGAAAGTATGAGAGAGAAAGTATTTTGGGAAATGAAATCTTGTTATTCTGCAAATGGCCGTATCCGATCTTACATAAGACGTGTTGTCATAAAACGACAACTCCGTAGATAAACATCGGTTTTATGCTATTAAAGTTATTAAAGATAAACCGAAAATTCAAATAAAACGAAATAGAGATAAATGTTGCTCTGCGATTAAGGTAGAGATGAGAATTCCTGTCACAATACTCCCTTCTTCAGATTAACCTTGTCCTCAAGGTTGGAAATCTGGGAATCGTGCGATGATATCCTGATCGAATTCCCAGGTGGCTTGCTCCGGTGGCAGTCCCTTCCATTGAATCAACAGTTTTGTCACTGCCCTGTTTTGACGTTTAACCATCTTCTTCTCAAGAACAGCTTCTGGCTCTTTTGTGTTACCGATGTCAAGCAGGTATTGAGGCAGTTCAGGTGGAGATGAAGGAGGATTGGGGCAGAGTTTCAGCTGACTTACATGAAACACGTTATGTATGGCTGAACCGGGAGGGAGCTCGAGTTTGTAAGCCAAAGAGCCAATGCGATCAATGACTGGAAAAGGGCCGTAGAAACGAGGAGACAGCTTGTGTGGAGTGTTCCGATTTTGCAGGGAGTGTTGACGGTAAGGTTGGAGCTTGAGATACACGAAGTCTCCCACCTTGAATTCCCTTGGAGAGCGATGTGCGTCCGCACACTGTTTCATTCTGTTTTGAGCACGGAGGAGGTGGAACTTGAGCATGTTGATGACTTCTTCGCGTTTCTGCAGTCTTCGGTCAACCACACGTGAAGAACTCTCCCCAGGCAGGTAAGGAAGATGAAGAGGAGGTGGTTGACCAGAGATGATTTCAAAGGGTGTGCTCTTTATGGCTGTGTGAAAAGCAGTGTTGTACCACCATTTGGCAAGAGGTAACCATTTGCTCCATGTGTGCGGTGCCTCAGAAACCATGCACCTGAGGTAGGTCTCCAATGTTTTGTTAGTAACTTCTGTCTGTCCGTCGGTTTGCGGATGATATGAAGTGGAGAACTGCAGCTCTACCCCATGAACGCGAAACAGCTCCTTCCAAACATCACTCAAAAACGTTGGATCTCTATCACTGATAATATTTCATGGCATTCCATGTAGTTTAAACACCTGATCCATGTAGACCTAGGCAACTTCAGCCGCGGTGGATTGGGGAAGTCCCTCTATAAAATCCATACTGATGGATTCCCAAACACCGCTAGGAACCGGTAAAGGGTGTAAAAGGCCCGGCTTAGCTGCGCAATCATACTTGTTCTTCTGACACACCTCGCAGTTTCGGATGTAGTTCTGAATCTCGACATTCATTTTAGGCCAGTAGAACAATGATTTGATTCTGTGGAGAGTGGCATCTCGACCTGAGTGTCCGTCGATGGCAGAATCATGTAACCAACGCAGGATATGGAGCTTTAGTTCCTTGTCATTCCCCACCACTAGTTTACCCTTCCTGCGCAACTCCTCGTTAGAGAAAGAAAATGCGGGGTGAGTAGACGGTTGCGTCTGGAGATCATAAATGAGCTTCTGCAAGTGAGGATCAGTCTTCCACAGCAACCTCAGAGAGTCGTAGAAGCCTTGGTGAGCTTGTGATAAAGTGATGCTGAGAAGCTCAGAACCAGAGACACGGGAAAAGGCATCGGCAGCGACATTCTCAACACCTTGTTTGTACTGAATTTCGAAGTTGTAGCCCATGAGTTTAGACAACCACATATGTTGGAAAGGTGTGGTGATCTTTTGTTCCATCAGAAACTTTAGGCTCTTCTGATCAGTCTTGATAACAAATGGGCGATGAGCAAGATACGCACTCCAAGTTTGCACAGCGTGAACCAACGCCATAAGTTCCTTTTCGTAAACTGATAGACTTTGGTGTCGTGGACCAAGTTTTTTACTGATGAAACAGATCGGATGCTTATCCTGCATCAACACCGCGCCAATACCCGTATTGGAGGCGTCAGTTTCAATCGCAAATGTTTTCTCAAAATCAGGCAGTGCCAAAACTGGTGCAGTGATCAACGCAGTTTTGAGAGCTGTAAAGGCCTGCTGAGCTTCACTTCCCCAACGGAACCCTTCCTTTTTCAGTAGCTCAGTAAGAGGTCTTGCGATGATACTATAACCTTTAATGAAGCGGCGGTAGTAGTTGGCAAGACCCAAGAAACTGCGGAGGTGTTTCTGTGTGGTAGGAATCGGCCAATTCTCTACTGCTTTTACCTTGCTAAGGTCGGTGCTGACACCATCTGCTGAAATAAAATGCCCCAGATACTCAATTATCGTAGCTCCAAAGGTGCACTTGGAAGCTTTCAAGTATAATTGCTGTTGCTGAAGGATGGAAAACACAACTCCCAAGTGATGTAAGTGTTCTGCCCAGCTCTTACTGTAAACCAGAATGTCGTCAAAAAATACAAGGAGGAACTTCCTGGTGATCGCTTTGAAGACGTGATTCATGAGACCTTGAAATGTGCATGGTGCATTTATCAAGCCAAACGGCATAACAAGGTATTCATAGTGGCCGGAATGGGTCTTGAAAGCTGTCTTGTATACGTCTTCAGAGGACATCCGCAACTGGTGGAAACCGGCTCGTAAGTCCAACTTGGAGAAGAACTTAGCACCTCCTAACTCATCCAAGAGATCCTCAAGAAGCGGAATAGGGTATTTATCCTTGATAGTTTGCTTATTGAGTCCCCTATAGTCAACACACAACCGCCAATTGCCATCCTTCTTCTTTACTAGGACCACGGGTGATGCGTATGGACTTGAACTATACTGAATAATCCCTTGGTTCAGCATTTCATGAATCATAGCGTCAATTGAATCCTTTTGCAGAGAAGAGTAGCGATAGAGACGCAGATTAACTAGATTTGCCCCTGATTCAAGTGGTATTTTGTGGTCAAAGCCTTCTCTAAAAGGAGGAAGTGTGGTTGGCTCCTCAAACAAATCTGAGTATGATTCAACCAGAGATTGTAGGGAAGGATCAGTAGATAACGCAGCTCCCTTAGCGTCAATGTGATTGAGCAGCAACTCAGGCTCAGGAGAGGACGGTTGCAGTTCAGTACCAAATACATCACGAATACATAAGAGAGCAATCTGAGGTTCTTGTAGTAACAACTTGTTGAGTTTTCCACCTCGCACAACTTTGCAGCCGACTTTAGTAACCCCGCGGAGTACATGTTTCAGCTTGTCCAAAACAAATTCCATCCTGAGGCTGGAGAAACCCCACAAAATGGGTCCTAATGTAGATAACCATTGCATGCCAAGCACCAAATCACAACAGTCGAGAGGGAGAGTTCTGATCTCCGTAGTGAAGTGATATCCCTGCATCCTCCACTTGAAATTGCTGCACTTGTACTTTGTTACCAAGGTACTCCCATTTGCAGCAGCTACTTGTATTGGTTTTATTGTTTCCAATGGGCATCCCAACTCCGTGGCCACGTTGTGGTCAAGAAAGTTGTGTGTGCTTCCCGGATCGATAAGGACATGAAGCTTCTTCTTACCGTATAGACCCAGCAAATGCATACAATTGAAAGTAGTTGACCCATCCAGGGCATTGACTGAGATGACGGGAGTTTTATCATCGCCATCCACTACTGCCTCATCAGCTATGATTTGATCAGTTTCATTTTCCTCAGAGGATTCATCATCTTCAGCCTCCATGAAGAAGACTTGGCCCCTCTTGTGTTTCAGGTGGTGGCCAGGGGTGTAAGGTTCCTCGCAAATCATGCACAGCCCGTTGTTTCTCCTCTCCTGCATCTCCGCATAAGACAACTTTCGAGCAGGTTTATCTCCTTGGGTCTTGGGAACAAAAGGTAATTTGAGCTGTTGTTGAGGTTTCTGCGGCTCAGAAGGATATAATGTTTGAAACGATCCTTGAGGCTTGTATTGATTACTCGCCTTTTGGTATGGATTGAAGGGAGCTCTATTCATTCTGGGAGGGGTGTGCAAAAGGGCTGTCTCCTGGAGCTTGGCCTTACGAGCTGCTTCTACGACAGTGTGAATCTCAAACTGTCGGACTTGATAGGCAAGGTGAGGCTGCATATTCGTCAGGAAAATACTGAGGGCATGAGATGCGGATAGGGAAAGCCTTGTGAGGGCGTTCTCAAACTTCTCCAGATACACTTCCACTGTATCACTCCCCTGTTTCAAACTAACCAGCTCCGACATGGGGTCATCACAAATTCCACCGAATCTCTCAGAGATAACACCAACATACTCCGGCCACAAGGGGAATACTTCGTAACGATTGGAGATATAGTTGTGATGCCACTGTAGGGCTTTCCCTTCAAGATGTAGTGACGCCAAGCGCACCTTTAACTCCGGTGGCGTACTGTCGAGCATGAAAAATTGCTCGCATCTGTAGATCCATTCACGCAACATAGATCCGTCAAACGAGGGGAACCCGATCTTAGATAATCGAGTCACCATCCCGTGAGGCAGCAGTGAAGATCGATCTGCGTCGTGGGTAGGTTTTCGGGAGTTGCTTTATTCTGGAGGTTGCCGATCTGGTGGGTCCGGAGGGTGTGATGAGTTTTCCGGTGTGAGGGAGACCGCCGGCGGGTTAAGGCCGAGCTCTGGTTGTTTCTCCGCTGAAATTCGAGTGTGCGAGAAGTATTTCCCGAACGTAGCCTCCATCGACTCTGAGATTTTGGTGTTAATCTCAACGCGCAGGTCCTCCGCAAGTTGTTTCTGGCCAACCGCGAGCTGATTTTGTAGCTCCCGTAGCTCCTCCATCTATTCTTTCATATCGATCAACGAGGTTTGCTTGTTTTCCATGGTGTCTGGTCCCGAAAGAGAAGGAAATCGGTCAAAGCTCTGATACCAGTGAAACAGTAAAAAACAAGGAGAAAGATAAATCCCAGCCTAGGAACTCACCAAGAGTCCGAAAGAGGGTGAATCACAGTCTAGGTGACGATCGGAGAGTAGAAAAGCCGTCACGAAGATCTCGGATCCAAAGAACAACCGTGAGGTTGAATCGTTATAGAGAAAGTATGAGAGAGAAAGTATTTTGGGAACTGAAATCTTGTTATTCTGCAAATGGCCGTATCCGACCTTACATAAGACGTGTTGTCACAAAACGACAACTCCGTAGATAAACATCGGTTTTATGCTATTAAAGTTATTAAAGATAAACCGAGAATTCAAATAAAACGAAATAGAGATAGATGTTGCTCTGCGATTAAGGTAGAGATGAGAATTCCTGTCACAGTAGATGTGTGAGACTGGTTGAACTTAGTGATAAGTTCATTGAGGCCAGCTATCTTGTTGTTAACTTTGACCATCCGTAACGTGTGTTCAAATGATTTGCGTCCACGTGGATATTCTTCAAAAGTTTCCAAATTCTCGACCTTTTCAATCACCTCCTTAGAAGCTTTGACAGGTTGTGTACTAGCCAACAAAATTCCTTCAACAATCACAATAAGTGCAAGCCGAATCCTTTTCCACCTGGGAATCTTCTGGTCAGCTGGCTTCCTTTTGTCCCTCTTAAGCCAGCAAACAATGTCTATGATATAGAAAACTATTTCATCTTCAGAGAACAAAGTGTTCCAATATGGATTTTTCGGATCAGCCGGCGTTTACAACTTTCGAGTTGTTTTGGCATCTGGATAAGGACCACAATTCAAACCAATGAGGATACGAAACTCTCTGAGGGCGAACCAGAAGGGTTTACCGGCAAACACGAACCAAATTTCATGTTTCTTTAGAGTGTGTAGAGACTGACATAGCATCTGGTAGACGAGTTTACCAGATAATGAAGATTTACGGACTGTGAGTTGGAAGAGAGGTTGAAAACAGGAGGCGAGGAGATAGTTCAAATATGAAGTTCCTTCAAGGGCTTCAACAAGATCCAGCAAATACTCGGGTTTTGAGTACGCATTTATACGGCCCTCAGGAGGGTATCGATCTATTGCTTATAATCTGTTGGGGAGGAGATCGGGATTAACGCCATCGGGTCCTCAAAAATCAGCGTGAGGAGGCAGCACATCACAAGGTTTTTTCCCGTCGACTTATTCTTCTTTCTCGGTGTGGACATTTTTGGTCTAATCCTGTAAGAGGACAATTAAAATATATATTAGGAGTAGACAACATACGGGATTCACAAACTCGTGGACAAAAAAAAAAGGACAGAACACAGTTAGGTAATGACCACAGACTACATGATTCAAATCTATATAAATGTGGAAAGAACATGCATGTAACTTTAAGACCAGAAACAGTAAGTTTCAGACTGGGAAGACAAAAACCATGCGAAATCCGAAGATTTTCATAGGTTTGGCGAACTCCAAAATCGAAGAGAACAGAGAGAGCATTTAACAATCGAGTAACCTCGATTTAGATGAAGACTAACCGAGTTCTTATCGTCTATAACTGGGTTTCCGTCGAAGTTGAACGATCGCGAGACGATATAGAAAACTTAGTTATGATTTTCTCCTTTTCGTGTTTGAGAAGAGAAATGTCTTTCCAAGACGCACAATAACCAATAAAACATGCAGTAAAGGGGATTAGGGGAGAGAAACCGTGTGCAAAAAACAAATTGACACATTTATCGAGTAATGACGTTGGGGGCGTGTGAAGGGATCAAAATGTCTTTCTCTTTGTCGTTTGTGTTATCGAATACAAGGTCAGGGAAAAGTGGTAGATTTTATAAGATGGGTTGGAAAGTGGTACTCGTTACAATTTTCTCTATTATCTATTTAAATAGTCAGAATTATTTTTTTTATAAAGAGGAAGAAAACTACCAAAACTTAGTAATCTATTTGAAATAGTCAAAACCCTATTTTTATAGGATAAATATATATATATATATATATATATATATAATTCAGTTTTCTTATATTGATTATCAATTAGGTTAACATAGAATTTTCTAAAAATCACAAATTTTGTTTCTCAATTCATTTTATTTATTTTTACTAGTTCAATTAGAATTTTTAAAAATAAACAACTGATGCGGTCAATTTTGTTGATTTAGCTCCATCTTTTTTTTTTTTTTGTTATAACTAATTTCGGCATGTGTTGTTTTATATATAGGAAATTTTACTTAAACAACCTTACAAAATTGTTTTTGGACCAAGACCAAAGTGATGTTTATTTTTCATAATTACTCAAACAAGTTCCTCTACCCATTTTACTCTTATTTCCTTTGAAGATAAAAAACGTATTTACGAAACTGTCATTAATGAGTCAAGACATGTAGGCGAAGTTGGGGAAAAAGTTTCCGAAAAAAATGAAAAATCTATCGTTCTAGTGATGGTAGATTTATTTAATGATCGGTAGACTTAATATTCAAATGGTAGACTTATTCTATAGACTTATTTTTATTTGGTGGTAGAGATGTTTGTGAGTGGTAGACTAATATTATGAGTAGTAGAGTTAATACCGACGGTGGTAGATTTGTTTTCGAGTGATAAACTTAGTAGTTGAATGGTAGATTTATCTCGTAGATTTATTATTGAGTGAGAGATTTATTTTGTTTGACGGTAGACTAAATATTTGTGGTAGACTTAAACTCATGGGAGGTAGACTTACACGTGTTTTGGATCGTAAACTTATTTATAGTGGTGGCCGATTTATAATATGTCGTAGACTTATTATTGACGCGGTAGAGTTATTCAATCTTTCGAGTTTACTAAAACAATCTTCAGTTGGTAGATTTATAAGTTACTATGCGGTAGATTTACAATGGTAGATTTATATTCTTACATACAATGATAGTAGACTTGTATGCTTACATACAATGATGGTAGACTTCTATGTATACATACAATGATGGTAGATTTGTATACTCACATACAATGATGGTAGATTTGTATGTTAACTTGTATTTTAATACAACGAATTTCTAAAGCAAACTCCAGTCGCAAACGCCGTTCGATATAGAAACCTACCATCATTTAGAAAACAAGTCTACCATGATTTCAAATGCAAACGCAAGCGTCAATCGTAAATGCATATCACAAACGCCAGTCGCAAATGCTGATTACAAACGCCAGTCGCACACGTCAATCGCAATCATCAATCGCAACGCATGTCACAAACCTCAGTCGCAAACGCTAATCGTCAATCGCAAACGCTAATCGCAATCGTCAATAGCAAATGCATGTCACAAACACCATTTGTAAATGGCAATCGCAAATGCATTTTAACATTATTATTTTTTTAATTAAGTTTTTATTAAAATTTTATTTTTATTATTATTTTAATATATATATATTTTTTGAAATGTCAATGGCATTTTTGTTATTAAAAAAGAGGTTTAAATGTCTTTTACCAACTTTTGAACATTGTTTTAATAAACTCATTTTTTTCTAAAATTGTTTTAGTAATTATGGGACTTTTCAAGATTGTTTAAGTTATTATTCCTTATATATATTACAAAATGTTGAGAGAGAGGAAAAGATCAGTTTTTTAATGAAAAAAGGCTACTAGTAGCAAGAAAAAGACACAATCTTATTTTATCATCCTTTCGATTTTTTATTGTTTTCACATTTTTCGTTTTGAGCCATGGTCAAGGTAATATATCAAAATATCTTTTAAAGTTTGATTGATTACTTGAGAAAATTTTAAACAGTGCGTATTACTAATGCTAAAATGGTGTACATGCGGTAGAAAGAATACAGCTTATTCGAATTTTTTTTCTGCTCCCAATTATTTTTCTATAAATTAAAGGGATAATTTGCTTAATAACCCTTTTTTTTAATTAGGCAAGTAATCAAAATTAGTCCATGTGGCCAAATAATAGCCATTAGATTTAGGATATTTGGTTACTTGCCTAATTAATAATTTTTTTTTTGTTATTTAGCAAATTAATCCTAAATTAAACTTTAATCTAAATTTAAATAGTTTCTTGTAATATAAAATAATGGGCGTTCAAAAATTGTGCAACCATACAATATTCTATATATATTAATAGAGAAAGCGTCGACAAAAAAAAAATTAATTGAAAAGACATCCACAAAAAATTCTATGTGTCAAGCAATGAGAAATTTGAAAGACACGTCATTTGATTTTAACCAAAACATTTCAATTAAAGATATATGCTATGGTGGAAATTTCTACATATTCTCATTAATTTTATGACATAAGTTCATTAATACATGTTTTACAAATTTAAACCCAACTAAATATAATATTTTAGACTTGCTATATCTATTTTTAATTTTTAATGATATATTAATAATTTTTTTATTATTATGAAGATCAATCTAGACGGAAAAAATGAAGATCAATTTAACACTTAAAATATATTGAAATAAATAACATTTACATATTTTTAGTCAATTTTAAACATAAAAAATAAAATTAATTGCATTAACATATACTTGATCAAAAATATTTAATTTTATTATATTTATGCACAATATATATCATTTTGTACGTTTATAGATATTAGAAATCATATGCTTTGTTATACACGTTTAAATATTAAAAATTATATATGTTAAAATCGATTCGTCAATCTATTTAATCATTTAATTCCGTATTTGACGTAAGTCAAAATCTACTACATTACGAGGGAGAATGTAGAAAATGGAAACGCAGCTTGCAAAGTAAAATTTAGTATACCTGGGAGCACTCAATGCAGATGTAAAGACTATAAGGCCTTTCCCCAATACCCAAAAATGTTTTGCAATTGTATCCTTGTCCACCCTAAGTTTTACTATAACTTTATAATTAAATTATGATTGATAAGAAAATAAAATAGAAACTATACGAGTTTCTTACATCGACGTGTCAGTCTAATGTTTACTTCGAATTATGTTATTGGTTTTTGTTTTTCTTCCGTAATATCAATAAAACTATGTGTTAGCATTTAATAAATTAGTTCTCAAATCACTTTTTGTGCTTAATAGTTTGTTTTCTCTCGCTCTAAAAAAACATTTCCTTTATCTTCATTATTCTTACACTTTGTCATATCTCATTTACTGTGTACGCCCCCGACAATCACTGTTCATGGATCCCCACATCCTGGCTATGGGCTCCATCTTCGTCTGACGGTCGGTGCATTACTTTGGGAGGTTCGAAAGATTTGTTTACTGACCGTGCAAATCATCACGTAATTTTTTTCTGTATTTTATCTTCACTCACACAGTACTGAAAATGACTTTCCAGTAGGTCACTCATCCTTAAATTGCTCCAGCTCAAGCACGCTTAATTCTGGAGTTCTTTCAGAATGTGTGACGGAAAAGATAAGTGCACTTTGGTGATATAGGTAGCTAAATCAATTCTTATAAACCTCTCCGCATGTACCATATATTTCCAAAAATTGGGATATTACATACCGTCTATTAAGTTCATCTAATTCACTATATATAAACTTCTATTATTATATATATATATATATATATATATTTTTTTTTTTATAAAATATTATGCTTTTATTTCTCTTTTGATTCCCTTCCCTAACGGGACATTGTTTGGAGTTTATAATTTGAGAGCGAAGAGAGAAATACAGAGTTATGGAAATAAAAAGTTGAGAGGAGTTAAGAGAGAAAATTAAAGACTTGCGTGAATGCCAATAAGTAAAGACAAGTGGAGGATATGACTTATATTTTGTTATTACAGACTTCTATCTGGATCAGAAATTCTCTCAAATATCTGATTTCTAATATATATATATATATGGTTGATTCATAACAATTTGAATCTGCGATAATCAAATACGTCGAATTTGAATAGGTATAGCGAATTAGAAGAGAAAGAGGACTATATATATATATATATATATATATATATATGTATTTCATGTTTAAATTCGATCAGAAGTTCGAAAGTCATTTCCATAGAAAGTTTGGAATGGACTTTCTCATATTTATATACGAGATAATTACTCAAACAATTTTGGAAAGTCACATAATTACTAAAACAACTTTGGAAAAAAATGAGTTTGCTCAAAAGTTGGTAAAAGATCTTTAAATCTTTTTTTTTCTTTTTACTAACAAAAATGCCATTGGCATTTCAAAAAAAAAAAAATTAAAACAATAAAATAAAAAATAATAAAAACTTAATTAAAAAAAAATATATTTTTAGCAAACACTATTTATAAATGGCGTTTGCGATTGACGATTAGCGTTTGCGACTGGCGTTTGTAATTAGCGTTTGCGATTGGCATGTGCGACTAGCATTTGTAATCAGCGTTTGCAACTGGCGTTTGTGATATGCGTTTACGATTGACGCTTGCATTTGCTTTTGAAATCATGGTAGACTTGTTTTCTAAATGATGGTAGACTTGTTTCTAAATGATGGTAGACTTGTATATCGAACGGCGTTTGCGACTGGCATTTACGTTAGAAAGTCATTGTATTTAAATACAAGTCTACCATCATTGTATATAAACATACAAGTCTACCATCATTGTATGTCAGTATACAAATCTACCATCATTGTATGTAAGCATACAAGTCTACCATCATTGTATGTAAGCATACAAGTCTACCATCATTGTATGTAAGCATACAAGTCTACCATCATTGTATGTAAGACCATATTAAATCTACCACCGTAGTAACTAATAAATCTACCAACTGAAGGTTGTTTTAGTAAACTCGAAAGATTGAATAACTCTACCGCGTCAATAATAAGTCTACGACATATTATAAATCTGCCACCACTATAAATAAGTCTACGATCCAAAACACGTGTAAGTATACCTCCCATGAATTTAAGTCTACCACAAATATTTAGTCTACTGTCAAACAAAATAAATCTACCACTCAATAATAAATCTACGAGATAATCTACCATTCAACTAATAAGTCTACCACTCGAAAACAAATCTACCACCGTTGGCGTTAACTCTACCACTCACAATATAAGTCTACCACTCTCAAACATCTCTACCACCAAATAAAAATAAGTCTATAGAATAAGTCTACCATTTGAATATTAAGTCTACCGTTCATGGACTAAGTCTACAGACTTGAATTAAGTCTACCGATCATTAAATAAATATACCATTATTAGAATGGTAGACTTTCATTTTTTTTGGTAAATTCATTAATGGCAGTTTCGTAAATACGTTTTTTGTCTTCAAAAGAAATAAGGGTAAAACGGATACAAAAGGTTATTTGAGTAATAATGAAAGATTAGCATTGGTTTTGCTCAAAAACAACTTTCTAAGGTTGTTTGAGTAAACGGAATATATATTATAGTATTAAAATAGTTTTAATCTCAAATTAGTTTCTGTAGAAAGTTTGGAATGACCTTTATGATTGATATCTATATTTTTTAGTATCATAATAGTTCGAATCTTCCTGTATCAAAAGCGAATTTGTTGTTTAAATTTTATCAGAATTCCAAAAGTTCGTTTCGTTTGCAATGGTTTTCTAAATTATATTGGATAAACAGCGCTGTAATTGGATATTGGCGAAAGTTCATATTTGAGAAATAGATCTACGAAGAAAAAAAGCAACGAACAAGCAAGTCCGCAAAGTAAAATAAAGCACAATTTTTTTACGAGGTTAGGTTCTCCAACTTAATCTAGTCCAAAAACAAATCCATTAAAATAAGAAAGTAATTACAATTGCAAACGGTATCAAACACAACCGTCCTAATTTACTCATCTTTTCTACATGGATTTAACGAACAACATCAAATACAACCGTCATGGCCTAGCATATGTGTCAAGTAATGCTATTATCTTAGAATATGTGTCGATTCTGCCTCAGTTATTTTGACTAAACTATCATAACATATGTGTCTCCTGTCTCAATATCTCTGTTTCAGCAGTTGTGTCACGTCTTCAGCAGGTTCACAACTTACTCAACAATACACTAACAATTGGATCGAGTATGTAAGAAAGAAGAACTAAAAAATAATAAAGATTGTTTCTTGGTATTCATCATTACAGTGTATGATGGAACACTGGATGCTCACCGTCTCGAGGGCTACCATGCAAGTTCAACAAACGGTTTGCTTGGCTTGTTCTTACCAAAATTCCTTATGACTCTATTAAGTGGCAGGAAAAAGGTCTCGTCTATCCAGAGACAAAGGCTACTGAAATAAGAATTCGAGAAGAAGAAGAAAAAAGGAGAATTTTGCTTATGTGTTTTACACTAAAGATAGATTCCTAGCTCATTTTCTTTTAATTTGCTCGAGAATAACTTTCTTTACGCCAACATAGTATAATGTTACTTTTGTTTTAGAGTGTCAGTCGACCAAGATGTTCCAGCTACACTTACCCCAGTTTAGCTGAGCTATCTAGCAGCTTATCCAACTGGTTAGGTCAACTGTTTCAGCTCAATTATGTTCGACTAATTGGGTTTAACTGATTAAACCCAATTTCCTCAAGCATTCACATTTTTCTCGAGTATTTGGCCAAGTCTTCCAAACATTCTAGCCTTAGATGATTAACACTTTTGCTTTATCTGATCTTGAGCTGATCCGAACCCAATCTACTTGAACCTTCCACCCAGATCATCAAACCTTTTGACCAAACCTTAGCTATACGCTTACCTTACGATCTTTGCAAGATTTCATAAACAATCGGATTCCCATAAGCCAAGATGAACTTGATTTGATCTCGATATGGAAACTCATAGTCTATCCATGTTTGGGTAAATAAAACGAACCCACAATCCATCCGTGATTGAGTTCATCGTTTGGTCCATTGCTCAACTATATCCACTCCTTATAGAGTCTTAAGGGCAAAATCCAACCTTGCACCAAGATATATTCCTTGTGTTTGAAAAATCACTGAGCCATTTTGGTTCAGTTAACTAGACCATCTTCCGAGTTTTTCCATAAAATACTTTATGCGATAAGCATTTCTCGGGCTTGGTCGTACCCGGTGATCATATTGAGGATGCATATATATAGTTATGCATTTTTTGTTTTGGTCAAAAACTTACTGAGGTCTATTAAACAACTACCCTTAGTTGAAATTTGACCCCCAAAAAAAAGAACATTGGATTTGAGTTTCTAAACACATATACATATTCCCCATACGAGTTAGTGATTATAAAAATAAAACCATACGAGTTAGTAATTATACATATTCCCCATACGAGTTAGTAATTATTAGTGAATAATAAAACCATTACCAATAAGGCAATAAGTAATAACATATTGACACTAGTCATTAAACAGTACTGACCAAATCTATAATGTTAATTGTTAAGTAAAAATCTGTAAGTTTCCAAAATCTCTTATATTCTGAAAATATTAGTTAATGTTTTATAGTAACTAATCCATCACAAACGGCTATGAATCATTGAATCATATATTATTTTTGACAAAAAATAGTTTTTCAAAAATAAATTAAAGATTACTTTCCAAAACCAATTAAAGTTTTAAAGATACCAATTATTTTTTTCTTTTACGTTTTGAAACGTTAAAGAAGATTTGGTCTATATATGAGTGATCGTAGATACTTCCAAATCGCGTTTATACGTAATTTATGTTTACCAAACATTTGTTGAATATGTATATATACTTACACATACAACTTGATCATCACAACCAATACTAAGAAATAGAGAAAAAAGATAATTTTAATTGGCACAAAAGAGTGACAAATATAAAATTCACGCAATAAGAATCATGAGATCTGCTACTTTTTTTTTGGTTTCTTGTATCCTCATGTCTTTCATTTTCAACCATGTCAAAGGTTACTCGTAATTGGTTACTCGTAAAATCGCCAAAATCATCACACAATAATCTTTAGTTTAATTTTTTTTTTTTTTCGTGATTGATACTAAAACAATAGAAGTGGAAGCTGGATTGAATCCAATGGATAACCAATGCGTCCGGAAGGATATATTTATTGGAGGATGCGGCGGTGACGGAAACAAGACGTGCATAGACGACTTTGTTAAGAAAGGAGGTGCAGGCAATAGGCCTAGTAGTTGCGATTGTGATGACTTTGGCGAAGAACATTTATGCCGATGTAATTTTACTTGCTAGTTTTTGCCATAGCAATAATATATCAGGGAAAAACTAGTTTTATTGTTGTGTGTACTTTAGTTTTAAACGTTAGAAAAATCATTGAAAAAAGAAGAAAAGAATCGCAAAACTTAAAAGATCTAAAAGTCTCTTTTTCCCTTAGACTCTGCTTAACTCTCCAGCCAAAGCTAAATCAGAGAGAGAAGTATAAATTTGTACAAATTAAATCCTTTTTTTGTGTGTGTGGATAATACTGAATTTCATTATACAATGAAGAAAAGGTTTGTAAGTGTTTACAAAAATTTGCTTAACCAGCTTAGAGACAAGATCTTGCCAAAAAAAAGATAAAAAACAAGATGAAGCCTAAGTAGAGAGAGGAAAAAATAATAGAGATTAAGAATTAGCGAGCCAACATTGCATTAAGTCCCTAAAATCCTTTTTTCTTCTTTTTAGTTAGAATTGTGTCGCGGATACCATAGTCAATTTACAAAATCCTTTTCTTGATAAGCTATCCTAAGTTTGATTCTCTGCTAAAGCAACCATTAATTTATATATCATGTTGGTTAATTAGGATGCTTGTTAAAGCATATATCATATATGTGGAAAGGCACGGGTAAAAAATCATATTTGAAAAAAAAAAAAAAAAAACTCTTTGTTTATATTTCGGCCCTTAATCCCATGTAATTTGTATGCATTTTTTGTTTTCTCCGGTTTTGATCTAATTTTTTTCCAACCGTTGCCATTAATAAAAAAATATGTATTCTCTGTATATTAGTTGAAAAGACAGGAAGAAAAGATGAGTGGAAAAATCTGATTAGAAGATGGTTTTTACGGATATATCATCTAACTTAACAAAAAGGTTTTTATGAATATATTATTTTATTTAATCAATCAGAACATTTCTAAACTACTTTGAATAATTTAATGGGTTCTCAATTTTTACTATCTCAAGCTCGACCAAATACATATGCAAAAAATGTTATCCAACTTAACTATATAATATAGACCCATTAAAATCCAGTCCAACTTCACTATAGAATATGTATACTTGCTAGTAGCAATTACTAAAGCAAGCCAAAAACCAAAAATTATTTTATAATTTGGATTTATTTTAAACTTTTTGGTTAAATAACAATTTTATATACACTAACATACTATTTTGTATCAATAATATAAATATTTGTATGTTATACATACAATATGTATGCTTCATGATAAATTTTGCAAAACTGAAATTGTAGTTTTTTCAGTTTAAATTTATATTGATATAAATTTCAGTAAATATATCTATGCTCTATTTAATAATTTATAGTTGACATTATATATCCAACATTAAATATTTAAAATAAATAAAATAAGCCCTAAACCTAATCCCCGATTAATTCTCGTACAATTCCCGAGGCCCTATCCAACCGGTCGATTAACGTCTAGCGAGTTTTTGAACATTGCTTTGCTACTGATATTTTTAAACCGAAACAAAAAGCTTTCGGATCATTCGATCGAAACGGTTGGATCACGGGTCAGTAAAATTTTTATTTTTTAATTTAATATAAATAGATTTATATAATACATAGTTATTTTTAGATTTTATACCTTTTATATGGCAGTAAATTTCTATTTTTTATTTTAATATAAATAGATTTATATAATACATTTTTAGATTTTATACCTTTTATATCGAAGTAAATTACTATTTTTAATTTTAATATAAGTAGATTTATATAATACATTTTTAGATTTTATACCTTTTACATCGCAGGAAAAAAAAGGAAAGCAAAACCAGAATAATTATAATAATAAAAAAAAAATTATAAATACATTCTTCCTAAATCCCAAAAACTGAAACATATCTTAACTTAGGGTTATTTGTCGATTCTCAACTTCTAAAATGGACGAGGACATCATCAAGAAAGTAATCTTCTCCTTATGGCTTTTTTTCTTACTCATCAGTCTTGTTTATCTATTAATGGTTTTTTCACAAATTTTACTTATCTAAGAAAAATATTAGAATTTCTGATTACATCTTTTCTACTTTAGTCTCTTGAATTGAACAGTTTTGAGAATCGTGGGGCTAATATGAAAATCTTCTATGAGGACGCCATAAGCCGGTAAAAATTGATGCTTTTTATTTGGATATTGTGTATATGTAAGATATGTGTTCTTGTGTTGATGATAATATATATTATTATTGCAGTTGCTTTAGGATTTCCGTTGAGGGATACGACACTTCGCTTTCTGCGGATTATATCAAAGATGTATTGCTTAAACATTTCAGTTTATGTGGAGAAGTCTGTGACGTTGTGATTCCCAGAGACCCTGTAACCAATCTTGTCAACAGGTTTGTGGCTTCAATTTTGTTTCAAGTTTAATGCTAATTAGCTAAAAACATTTTTTGTTTTTGTTTTTGTTTTTACAGATGTACTTTCGTTTATATTCGGGGGAAAGACTGATCAGAAGAGCATGCGTTCGCACTTAATGGAAGTGACCTGGGAGGATGGAATGCAGCTATTCAGTCTTTACCGAAAAAAGAGTGTACGATTGATCCTAATCTAGCGGATGCTCTGAGGGCTGCATACAATCGAAAAGAATGGTAAAACTGATGCTTATTGATTTGTGTGGAGATTTTGTATCTGTAATTAGATGTGTTATTGTGTTGATGACATTATGCAAATTATTGCAGTAGCACTGTCATTTCCGTTTAGGGAGATGACACTTCGCTTCCTGAGGATCATGTCAAAAGCGCATTGATTAGACAATTCTCTTCATGTGGAGAGATCACACATTTGTCTATCTCAAAAGACCATCGACCCAATACTCTCAATAGGTTTTGTTTGTGGCTTCTTCCTCCAACCAGTTGTGAATTTTTCCCAGCTAGCTAAAAAACTTGTTTTTTTTTTACAGCATGGCTTTTATTTATTTTTACGGACAAGACGCAGCAGAGAGGGCGCTGGCACTTAGTGGAAGTGACGTGGGAGGATGGAAGGTAGTTGCTAAGGCTTTACCGGAACCGCGTAGAGACATTAGACCTGACCCCCTTGGTCGTTATTATGGCTCTACTGTCCCAGGTACCTAATTTTGTTCTTGATTCTTGTTTCTTGATAACAAAGTAAAACTTGTCATTAATTCGTGGTTTGTTTGAGCTCGTAAGAAGACTGAGATCACAGGCTCTCTCTCATCTTAGAAGAAGGCGAAGCTCTTTGGTGTTTTTAAATTGAGATATAATGCAACCTTTTTTAATACTTGGGTTTTCTTCTTATGTTTTTGTCTGGATGTTAAAGTAAGCTCAATATATATGTATATATGATCAAAGTGTTATCTCATACCTCAATTTAAGGTTAGGCATGAATGTTTTTGAAGACAGCAACCCATCTGCTGCAACGAGTAAATCTCC
Organism: Pseudoturritis turrita; assembly: GCA_900406555.1. Taxonomy (NCBI): domain Eukaryota; kingdom Viridiplantae; phylum Streptophyta; class Magnoliopsida; order Brassicales; family Brassicaceae; genus Pseudoturritis; species Pseudoturritis turrita. The sequence continues at coordinate 373,787 of OVBL01000345.1, forward strand.
TTGGATTTCTACGGTTTTTTGAGTTTCCATAACTATAAACTTATGTCATTTATATGGGTCTAAATGGTACCGGCTGAATTCTGCTAAATTGCAGAATCTGGCTGAATTTTTAGTGATTTCTTGCAGAATCTGGCGGAATAACATCAAACTTAAATGGTAACTGCTGAATATTGCTGAATCTGCTGAATTTTTGAAAAAAAATAATTAATTAAATAAACTTATGAAAATATTAAGTGGCATTTTTAATAAATACTCATTCTATTACTTATAAATTGATTTTTATTTCCTAAAATATTATCTAATTAAGTTTCTTCCGAATTAATTAATTGAATTTTAGATACATATAACTAGTTAATCTATTAATAGATTGATAAAATAAATTAATATACATAATTTATGATATAATATTTTGCTACTAAAATTAAAATATTTTTTAGCAAACTCGTTTTTCAGAATATTACAAATTTATCTAGAGTAACAACGTTTTTTTAAGAATTATCATGCAAACTTAGAAAAATGTAATAAAAAAAATAATTTATAATATTACACATATGTAGCATACAATATCCTAAATATTGTTACCCAACTTCCATATTAATTTATAATATTACACATATTCGATCCATTTTAAAAATTTCAGATGTGATTTTCAATATCCTAAATATTGTTATCCAACTCTCATATCCGTTATTATTCGATTTTTTATTCAAAATAAACATATCTTGGTGATGGAAGAATTGTTGAATCTAGCGACATTTTTTTGCTGCATTGCTGAATATAACTGAATCTGCTGAATTTGTTTTGCAGAATTGCTAAATTTAGCTCAATTGACGGGTTTGAGGCTATGCCATTATACAGAAGAGCGTTAATATCTTGAGGTTGGGACGATTTCTCGAGCACCAATACATCCCAGCCTGCTAACGTGAGCGTGTGTGTGCACATCGCCTGCTATGATCGTTTTCCCTTTCTTCTTCCACCAGCTCCTCCTATCGGCTGTTTCTGTATTCTAGGCCCGCAATAGATTCAAGGCCCAATTATTTGTTATCTCTCTACATTGATTTTGATTTCTATTTCTCTGTCTCTGAATAAAGAGTTTGCTTAACATTTAGAAAATGTTTCGACGTTTGGAAAGCGGATTAAAAATTTTAAAAGGTGTTTGTAAGTATTTTAGAATGGTTTATCAAACATTTAGGAAGGATTTTAAGATATAAGAAGTTGTTCTTAAAAATTCAGAAAATGTTTTTCTAATTTGAGAAAGGGGTTCCTAAAAAAAAATTCAAAAAGCGTTAGAAAACAATTTTCGTTGTTAATAAGTAATAACATATTGACACTAGTTATGAAGCATCCCTAACCAAATTTAGAACCAAATCAACTGTTAGGTCTTTACATTGCCTGAGCTTGTTTCCAATTTTTTTTTAACACTAACTGAAACCGTTCAAGTATTCTAAACATTGAGTCAAAGTATTAAATAAAAACCTATAAGTTTTCAAAATCTCTAATATTTGGAAAATATCAATTAATTTTGTGTAGTAACTAGTTAATCAGAAACGGTATGAATCATATATATTTGACCAAATATGCTTTTTCAACAGTAAATTAAAGATTACCTTCCAAATTTTTTTTGAAGATATCCATTAGTTTTCTTATGTTTTAAAATGGTTGAAGAAAATTGAAGATACTTTCCAAATGGCGTTCATAAGTAATATATGTTGACCAAAAACAGTTGTGGAATATGTGTATAAATACATACACATATAACTTGAATCATCACAAGCCAATATATACTAAGAATTAGAGAAAAGGGTCATTCAATTGACACAAAAGAGTGACAAATATAAAAAATCATGAGATCTGCTACTTTTGTTTTGGTTTCTTGTGTTCTTATGTCTTTTATTTTGAGCCATGTGAAAGGTAATACATATATTGTCTTAATCTGTTTTGATTAGTTATTTCGTAAAATTTGAAAACCCTAATTTTTGCCGGTTCAAAATACGTTATTTCAATTAAAAAAGGTGTTACAGACCATGATCTAACTTAAAATTTGTTGCATTTATCAATAACTAAGATCTTTAATTAGTTAAAAATTTTACAATTTTTGTGGTTGATATAAAACAATAGAAGTGGAAGGTGGATTGAATCCAATGGCTAACGTTAACCAAGGCGTCCGTAAGGATATATTTATCGGAGGATGCGGCAGCGACGGAAACAAGACATGCATAAACGACTTTGTTAAGAAAGGAGGTGCAAGCAATAAGCCTAGTAGTTGCAAGTGTGATGATTTTGGCGAAGAACATTTATGCAGTTGTAATTTTGCTTAGCTACAAACACAATTTACAATATATAAATACTAATAATATAAGAAGAGAGGAGAAACTTGTTTTATTGCACCGAATTGATTCCGAACAAAAAAAGCCTCTCTGAAACAGTGATATGCGATAGGCGATTAGGGTTTCATACCCTTCCGACACCGTTGAAGTTCTCTCAACCTCCCCTCTTGTGACCCATGGCTAAAGTTCCGTCGCTCTCTCCTCCGGCTTCTGTTCCGCCAGATCTACTCTTTCTTCACGGGATTCATGAAGATTCTTCACAAGCTCATCTCTCCAATCCGTGGCTTTTGGCAGCGACGATGGGAAATGATCCCAAGGATGCATCTTTTCTCTGGATCTCGAAAGTGAAGTCTTCTTTTCAATCTCTATCAAAAAATAGATGACGGTATTCCTCAAGTTCAAGCACCTGATTCAGTCACTCTAGGCTCCACTCAAATCTGGAAAGACCACTTGGTTGCCCGCTTTCACGGCAATCCTCCATTGCCGGCAAAAATTTTCAGGGCATGTTTAATTCCAAGCAGCGTTTCACTTCGGGGAATCTCAGATTTCAGGGCATGTTTGGACAGCTCTGATTTGTTTGATCTTGGATTTAGAGGGTGTCACTTCACCTGGTCATATAAGAACTCACTTATTCCAAAGGCAAGGAAGTTGGATAGGGCTTTAGTCAATGAAGCATGGCTTGATTCTTTCCCCGATTTGCATGCTTTCTTTGATGTGCCTGGAAACTCAGACCACTCTCCATGTCTGGTTTCAGTTTCAAGTGCAGCTGCGAGAAGGATTTCAAGATTCACTTTCTTCTCATTCTTTACAACTCATCCAGATTATCAGTATAGTTCGAGTTGAAAATTTGAAAAATGTAAGTATATATATGTTTAAACACGCTCTTATATCATTATTATAATACATACCATGAGTTGGAACACTAAAAAACCGTTTTCTCCAGAGACAACCATTAGACTTTATATTCGTCGTTGTTATTATTATTATTATTATTATTATTAGTATTATTATTATTCATGTAAAGCCAAAGTTCAAAAAAAATGAGGATAAATAAAACAAAAATACAAGTAAAGCCAAAGTTAAAAAAAAATGACGATAAATAAAACAAAAATAGTCGTTAGAACATCAGTGAGGATAAGAGTCGGTATCTATTTTTGTTAAAAGGTTTTTTTTTTTGTTAAAGATTTTTTTGTTAAAAGGTTAAAGCCATTAAATTTACAAATATTACAAAAGCTATATCTCTCTCTCTTTGATACCACATCAAACAAGGAGACTTTATGTCTTTCGACATCTTGTGTCAATTTTCTGACTAAATGATATTTTTTTTTGGGTTGATATTACAATTTTTTGATTTGTGCGTGTTGTTTTTACGCAAAGACTATGCTAATTTTTTATGTATCGCTCCAATTTTGTCGGATATCTCTTTCCAATGTGTTAGTGTTTTTCCCTGCATTCAACAATATGTTTTCTTTTAGTTTCTTTTGGTTCAAGTTTTGAGCTTTTATTTATTTATAAATGGCATTTTATTCAAAGCGGGTGAATCGGTTACCGCATGAGAAAATACAACAACACTATTAACTACAACAAGCTACAATGCAATGAAATGCTAGCTAAAAAGGATACTAAAGACATATGTCAGCGCGGAAGAACCGAGTAGATACAAACCATCTCTAGAAAAGAGCGAAACCAAGCACTTGCAATCAGCGATCAGCGGCAATGGGAAAGATAGAGTCGGAAAGAACACTCAACAGAGACCTATGACCCGACTTTGCCGAGAAGAGCCATCGATACTAAGAGGAGAGCTCAACCTTTAAAGACACTCCCATCCTTCGAAAGCCGAGAACCCAGGCTAGTCCACACCACAAACCCGACACACCTAAGGGAACCCTTAAAAACAGAACACTCACCACACAGCAACCAAACCTCGTCAAGACAATGAACCGAACGCGACAACCCCGTTTACTAACAGAGGCAGGACCACTAGACAACCAAGATAGCGAGCATGAAAGTGGAGATGTAGACGACATTAGGCACTCCAGGAGATGCATAGAAGAGGAAGGCACACCGCTTGACGTAACTAACCTCCACAAGAAGCCACCTCCCTAGACTCACAACCCGGAAGAAGAAGAACTACCTTCATCAGCAGCTCGAGAAGAAGGTGCAGCAGCAGGCTGAGAAAAGGAAGAGCCCAACGGAGCTTCTGGAGACAACTGGCGAGGAAGGGCAACAAAAAGAAAAACCAAGTCTGAAGACATTCGAAAAACATTTATGCCTATGTGATTTTCCTTGCTAGTTTTTGCTATAGCAAATAATATATCAGGGAAGAAACAAGTTTTATTGTGGTGTGTACTTTAGTTTCAGATGTTAGAAAAATCATTAAAAAAAAGAAAAGAGTCGCAAAAGTTAAAAGATCGACTAAAATTTTTGGTCCCGTTTTCCCTTTGACTCTGCTTAACTCTCCAGCCAAAAGCTAAATCAGAGAGAGAAGTATAAATTTGAACAATTCCTTTTTTTTTTTTATTATAGGGTGGGCTTTTTTGGTTTATTTTCGGGTTTGGTTTATTTGGTTTTAATAAAACTCTAGCCGAACTCAACCATAGTTAATTTAGTTCGGGTTGTGTTTGGTTCGGTTTGGTTTAAATCGGTTTGGTTTTACTTCGGTTCGGTTTTTACTTCGGTTTAAAAAAACAATAAACTTAAATATTTATATTAAACTTCAAAAAAAAAACTAAAAAAAAACTTAAAAAAACATTCAATTAACAAATCGTAAAAACAATCGATCAATTTATAGTAAAAAAACTAGAAACAAAGGGAAGTCGATATGAAGATATGAATCTTCTTTTGTATTATAGAAAGTGGAAATATGAATTTATATAAAATCTTTTAAGGTTAGAGAAATAAAATAATAATTATTTTACATGAATTACTTATATTAAAACAAAATCAAATGTGGGTTTTTTTTGTGAAGCTGTTTTAATGAAATGTGAGTTTAGATTTTAGGGTAAAAATATGATTTAATATATAAAATTAACTACTAAAATAAATATATTGGTTTATCGGTTCGGTTTGGTTTTAAACAGAACCGAACCGAACCATTCGGGTTGAAAAAAGTGTCAACTAAACGATTTGTACATGGGTTTGGGTTCGGTTTGGTTAAAATACCCACCCATACTTTATAGGCTAGGCCTAAGTATAAATGTAATATAAAAATGAATGCATCTAAAATATGGTTTACATTTTACACTTTAAATTTTTAAAGTATCTTTAAGCTGCACTACCCGAGCCAAATCTCTAGTTATTATGATCACGGTAAGTTTTTATCATTTAAGAAAAAAAAAACAACAAAATCCAAAGCAGTTGACAAAAAAAAAAATACAAATAATATAATTTTTGACCAAAAAAAATGATAATATGATCTTATATTTGATAATAAAAATATCTATAAGAATGATATTTACCCTAGTGCAAGGCACGGGACAAACATTTAGTACCTAGTATCTATTATATTATTAGAGAGGTAACTATGCGCCATAATGAAAGTTGAGTTTTTATTACATCGTATTTTTATGTTGTCTTTAAATTTTATTTTTTTAACGGATATATTCGATAGTTGTTTTATGATTTTTTTTATTATATATATATAATATATATATATATATATATTTATTTATTATTTAAAGATATTTAAAATTATAACCTTTTAATTTCGAACTAATCATCTATAATAGTTTATTATTTAAATTGTTCATAATAACAATATCGTAGATCAATATAGTCGGTTTATATGAAATCCTAGGTGGAGTCTTCATTGTTTCTTTTTTATATATATTGAGGTTAGGGTTTAGTCGAACCTTTACATTTATTCTTCACTTTTGTTTCGTCAATTAGTCGCGTATGTCATCTTATTGTTTTGATTTTGATGTTCGTCTTAATAAGTCGTGTATGTCTTTTCTTATTGTTTTTGTTTTAATGGTATGATTGGATTCTATTGTTGTTGGTTTTTTGTTTGCAGGTTTCGTCATCGTTTTTGAGGTATGGATTTCTTATTGTTCGGTTTTGATATTGATCTATATTAAGTCGTAATGAATGTTATTCACTCCTGTTTGTTCGATTTTTAATCTCCCTTGCTTCTTGGATCTAATCCAATTCACTTTTTCTTATTTGAATTCTAGGATTCACGTGACTAAAAACCTAATTCACATGATTAACCTTTTATAAAAAAATATGAGATAAAGATCGACACCGTCTTCAATTCCTCTCGGCGGCGAACCATATAAACCCTAGAAATTTTGTTACTCACTTTTTTCTTTTTCTTATTTCAGTGGCTTATGAGAACGTAGAAGAAGAAGAAGAAGAGGAGACGCACAAGAAAAAGAAGTTCGAATTTATTAATCTAGAGTGAGAGGAAGATGAATATGAATTACAGTCAAGAGGATGGATTACAATCAGATGATGGAGCGAGATCACTATGCTTGTATCAGCATGCATCTGAAGTAATATGTGCGTCGATCAGCTTCTTCTCTTGGAATCAGGTTCTCTAACCCTATCAATCCATTCAAGATGTGTCACCCAGTTTGGTAATTTTATACGGTCCTTTCAGAAAGAGTGATGCAGTGGGAAAAACCTACAATGTTCGCTCATGAGACTTTGTTTCTTTCTGCAATCAACTGGTATTATATAATCATAAAACTTCAATTTTTTTAACGCAATGATTGTTCCATATTTCATATTGATTTAAAATGTTAATTTGCAAGAAGCTCACATTTTCATAACTAACATGAATGAAAAGTATAGTATAGTAGCTGAGAACTCATAGTACTGAAGTTTGACTTCAATGTCAATATTTTTTTTTATAATAGCAGTGATCTATTTTTAGTTAGCTACCTTCTTCTCAACATCAGTCTAGGTTTGTTTGTTTTCCATTAATCATCCATCTGTCTGTCAACTTCTCTTTCATACCAGGGTTGCCTTTACATGGGAAGTTTCTTCTGTTACTAATGGTTTGTATTTCTTTTTCTTTTTTGGTGTACATATAAAAGTCTAATCTGTTCTTGACTAATCTGTCTACGAAACTAGATTTCTAATTTTGTGTGTTCTTTTTAGCTCTCCCAGTTCACCAAGACTCTTAAGAACGTTGGTAAGTCTCTTTGCAATGGATTCGATTTCATCTTGCTTATTCAAGTAACAAATTTGGGTTGTCTTTTTTATTTATGTTGTCCATGTAAAAGTTTGAAAACTCACTAGCGAGCAGCAAAGATTTCTAATCTTGCATGCTTTTTTTTCCAGCCACTTTTGATGGTGTTTTATCACTCTTAAACAGAGCATACATCTCATTCGGTGGTGTTGTCTCATGAATATCCCATTCACCTTCCTTCATGTCCACAGTAATTTATCTTGGTTTTTATCTATTCGTTTACTTCTTTTTTGTTTGTTCATATTTTAATCTTATATTTTTTAAGATTTTTCTTCTCCTTTTGTTTGGGATATGGCTTCAAGGTCATTGAAGCTATCGCATGGGGATTTGATATGCCCTGAACTTTTTTTTGCGGTCAAGTACATGTATGATTATCTAATGATGATGATGATTTCTCCACCGATGGTGATGATGATAACGACGAGGATTATCGATGTGACGATGAGGAAGAAAACAATGGTGGAGATGATGACGATGAAAAAGAAGACTGTGGTGATCAAGGAAAAGATGATGAAGAAGAGGACAATATGGAGGACGATGGCGGCTGTGAAGAAGAAGACGGTGAGGAAAAGTACGAGGATTATCGATAGTAATTATCACGATGGAAGTGATGAAGCAAATTCGAGTGACGAAGACGAAAGATGGGTTTTTTAGTTTTAAGAGTTTTTTTTATTATAAACGAATTATTAATATATATAAATTGATATTTAAAAATTAATTACATCAAACGTATTGATATTTTTTTTTATCTATTTTTGCAACCTGCAATTAAGAAACTTATGATCAACTTCCCCGAATATAATTATTTTTTATCTATTGATTCCGATTATATCAATATTATTGATTATATCGATTGTATGCCAAAATTATGATGTGTAAATATTATCCGCAGTGTTTTTAGGGTTGTATATTTGTTTTGTTGTCCTAGAATAAAGTTAATTGAACATCGTAGCTTTTATATAGAGATATATTAGTTATCATACCTTCTGAATTCTCTTTCTATATTTGTAATTGTCATTGTTTAAAAAAATGATAAATTTCCAATAACATATATATCAAGTTATGAATTATATGCCAAGATTCGTATATTGTATTTGTTATAGATTTATATGTTTATCGCGTAAGCAACAATCTCTTAGTTAGAACCTTATTTTATGTTTTTCTTTCTCAATTTTTACGTTTTAATCTTGCATAGAGATGCACTTGCCTCTTTTAATACAAACTAAATAATTTACCAGAGATGGTTCATACAATTCAACAAGCATTGATTCTACCTAAGTATTAGAGAGATAATTATGCACCAGAATGAAAGTTGAGTGTTTATTACATCGTATTTTAATGTTGTCTTTAAGTGTATTTTATTTTTAACGGATATATTCGATATTTAAAATTTGAAAGTCCGTAATTAGCCTTAATGAAATAAAACGAATATCCTCCGAAAAATTGATAGGACTATCATAGTATTAATCGACCTTAAATTAAATGGGAATTACAAAAAACTATTCAGAACCCTACCTTCTAGAACCTATATAAATAACAAACCTTTGAATTGATATCCTCTCCCATATATGGATTCTATCTGTTCTTCGTTTCTGCATATATTATGGATTTCATATATTTGTTTACTTTCTTTTGTTTATGAACAGAAAATATGAAAGAGAGAACAAGACGAAACTAGATGGTGGAGATAAGAAGAACATCCGTCACCGTGCTTTTCAAGGTTTGATCTTAGAATCTTTAAACTCTAATCCTAACCCTAAATCTCTTTTACTTCTCTTCACTAGCTCTGTGATTAAGAAAAACAACGGTTGTGTCGGTGACGGCGTGCTTTTCAAGGTTTGATCTTAAACTCTTTAACTATAACCCTAAGCCTAACTTTCTTTACCTATCTTCACAAATCATTTAATCATTTGGTTTTGTTTAATATGTCGTGTTTTTTGTTCTTACAATTGTATTATTATATATAAGATTAATGCATTGATGATATAGTACACCATGCCGATTCGAAACCAGCATATATTACACAATCTAAAAAAACAAATCTAAAAGAAGAAGAAGAAGAAGATAGCCACGAAGAACAACAACAACACAATCAAGAAGGTGGTTTTCTTTTTCCCTAATAAAGAGAGGGATCGATTTCCTTTTGTTTTATTAATTGATTTTCTTTTGGTTTGTTCCCTTTTTTTGTTTCACTCGATTCTTGAGTAAAATTTCTAATTCTTTTCTTTTTGTTTTTATGTTCTTTCTTTGTTTTAGTCTTCTGTTGTTTGTTTTGTTAGTTGAATTGCGAAAATTTGTTTTGTAGGTACACTCTTTATTTCAACAAAGAGAAGAATAAGATTCCATCGTAAAAAATGGTATGGATTTTGTTATGCTTTTTCTTTATTTCTCTTTTTAGTTAGTTGGTTTTGAATTCAGATAAATCGAGTCTTTGTTCATAGGTACAAGATTTACTTAATGACTTATTTGAAGCAGGAGAAGAATCAACTGGAAAGTCTTTTTAATGGTTTTTCTTTTTGGTTTTGTAGATTTTTTTTTTTTTTTAATTTGAAAGCGAATTTAGTAAGGCTCTCTTTTGTAGTTACACATATTACTTCAAGACTCCTTTTTAAAAGGTAGAAAGATTCAACAAATCTTTTTGATGTTGACTGAGTTCTACTCTGATGGTTTTAGAGATGATTTGTCTATTAATTGCAATGATTACTTCGGGGTCGATGATGTCTTCGTTGATGTGAAACCATTTGGTTTCATTACGACTCTGAAATCTTTTTAAAAAAATGTTTTGGTTTATTTAGAAGAAAAAGGGGCAGACTTAAAAACCCTAGGTAATCTGCCATGCCTTTTAGAAAAGATTTTCATTTTGTTATCTATGTTATCCATGATCGAGTCTTTCTTTTTTATTGATGACACCATGAACAAGTCATTATTGTTTGTTTATTCACATTAATCTCTTTATGTTTGTGTTGTTTACGTAGTGATTTTAGTTTTTCTTTGATTTGTAATTTTTCAGAAAAAGGAAACAACGACGAGAGCCGGAGGCCAGCGGTACTAAGATCATGTCAAACCAATCATAATTCATCTTTGTTGTCTCTGATGTTAGCAAAAGAACATGTTTTGATTGGTCTAAACTCCGATCAAGCTTTTTTTGATCGTTTGTTTGTTTCTACGCATTGATTTTTTTTCTTCACATTTACTATAAAAATAGAAAGAACCGACATAAATATTGTATATTTAAAAGAAATGATCAATGAAAAATAGTAATCAAACAACAATCAAATACTACGAAAGATTTACATTAAAATCGAGAAAAAGTGTTCGGTACAAAATACGAAAACACAGATTGGTTTAATCCAAATATCCAAACATACGAACGATGATGGTGTACAATAACAGACTAACATTACAATCACGTAAAATATTTACAAAACTTCCCACCAAATTCTTGTGTTATTTTTTTAAATTCTTTTTGTAACCGCATAAGTAATTGTATGTTGTATTGAAGATAACATCAAGATCTGGTTTGAACATTTTGATTACATATAAGAATGAAAACTTCAAAACAGAACTGTGAATGTTGTCTACGATGAAATCTGCCAAAATATTTGATTTCAAGTTTTAGTGTTGTATTGTTTTTAAAGTTTTACATTTTAGATTATTTTAGATTAATTCCGTTTGATTAAATGACTATCTTATTATCATTTAAAGTGGTTCTCTTGGTTTAATCTTTTGTGAGTTTTGATTTAATTTATTAGTATGGTAAATTGTGCGCTACGTAATAGTTATATTTTTGTTTACTTGAATTTGACTATTAGACGTGTTATTCAAAATAATTCATATTTATAAGTTACGTGAGACATTTATACTATAATTTTACACTAATAGATGTATACGAATATGATTTGGATTTACTTATTGTAATTGATTTATGTTTTAATTTCAAAAAATTTATCCCCGCGCAGGATCTAAGGAAATATTAGCGAATGTGATCTATTTCTTTTTCAGAAGGTTCATCTGCATCTAATTCATAAAAGTTTAGACTATGGAACTAATATCGGTTTTTATGAATCAATATTATTAATTATTTTTTTTTTTGGATAGATAACAATAGTATGTGAATTAATTTCTTTCCTATCATTTGCGTTTTATTTCAACACAAATATTAAAGTTACAAAACGAAAACCCTTAATTTTCAAGATGACGCTCGAAATATTAAAAATATTATCCAATCCATATTTATTTTTACATGCTTAAATTTAAAAACTAACAATCATGCATATTTAATTTTTATAAATAATAAAATCAAATATTAAATACTAATGTTAACTTATTCTTCTGAAAATTCTCATACCCGCACACGGTGCGGGCCATCAACTAGTATACTTATATACAACACTTAATAGTGCTCAAATATTTAATTTTTCTCGGGATACCCTTTAATTATGGCTGTTAACAAATCCATCACAAATGGTAAGAATGTTATAGAATTGGATTTGGTCTTTGTTTGAATATTTACTTTCCAAATAAGGTTCGTAATTAGTTTACCAAATAAATTCCTTGATTATGTGTTTATACACACACACCTCTTACATCATCACCTCACTCTAAGAACAATAGAAGAGAAATTAACGTCGATTCAAAACAAAAAATTATGAAATCAGCCTCTTTGTTTTTGGTTTCTTGTGTTTTCACGTTCTTCGTTTTAAGTCATCTTCAAGGTAATAATTCAACTTTCTTTTTGATTTTGTCAAATTATTTGTCGAATATGAAAAAAAAAATCGCTGTTGCCAATAACAAAAAAAAAAAAAAAAATCGGCATTGCAATAAAATTTGTATTTTCTTAGGCTGCTAGTTTTAAAGTATTGTATTATTAATTTTTTTTAATTTACAATTTAACAATACATGTGATTGACAAAAATATAATTGAAGTCAAAGGACTATGGCCGATGGCTCAATGTCCCCGGAAACAAATATTCGGCCGTGGAGGATGCGGAAGCGATGTGTTGGGATATCAATCCAAGTCTCATATCGGAAGTTTAGATAAATATTGTCAGTATATAGGTAATGTTCAACTCCTAGTATGATGCCTTTTGGGAAGGAGCCCAGTAAAAAATCCGTGCGGACTTTTTCACCTAAGCCCAAAGCGGACAATATCATACTAATGGGAGAGTTGGACATGAGTTTGAAAAGCCCAACAAATGGTATCAGAACCTAGGTTCAGAAAAAGTGGACCTGGAGAAGTGGGTTGGACTAGAAATTTGTTGTGGGAGAAAAACCCTCAAGGTGACCTTGCTATTAAGGGTGCAGGGACTTTGTGTCGAAAGTATTTCTAACGGTATCCTAAGGGTTAGGTAAAAAGTACATGCGATATAAGATGGGTGCCAAGTTTCATTGGAGGTATGAGGCCACGGCTTTGTGTGGTACTTGGTTTGAGGGGAGGATTGTTGGGATATCAATCTAAGTTCCACATCGAAAGTTTAGATAAATATTGTCTAGTATATAAGTAATGTCCAATTCCAATTAGTATTAGAATTTTTGGGAAGGAACCCAATTAAAATTTCGTACGGACTTTGCCACTTGAATTCAAAGCAGACAATATCATATTAATGAAAGAATTGGACATGAGTTTGAAAAGCCCAACATGATGAAAACAAAACTTGCATAGACTCCTTTGTTAAACAAGGAGGAAGTGCCAATAAGCCTATTAGTTGTGAATGTGACGACATTGTGGACGAACATTTATGCCGATGTATTTTTCCTTGCTAAAAAATTGTTACATCCCTACAACTAAATTTATGGAATAAATTATAGAAGTCATTTTAATATTTTTTGATGTAGAATCTCGACACTATCGAATGATAAAGACAATAGTTTCTTTTATATTTTCTTTACTCATTTTTGTGTGTTTTCAACTTGCAATGGGACTAAACGGATTCTTAAACTATTAAAATAAAAATTATACGTATTTAGGATCTTACATTATGATATTTTGTCGGCGTCGAAATCTCTATATATGTACATGTGTCTAAAATAGTGGTGCTTAATGAATTTAATTATATATTTGAGCTTATGCAGGCGGACGTGCATGCTTTTTTTAATATGAACTTTTTAGTGATAAAATTGATGATGTTCTCAAGTAGCCAGGTACCCAATTGATGTATCTTAAGTATCCAGATAAAATTTAATTTCTTTATATGAAGAAAATTATAAATTAAAACATTAATGGAGCTTCTAAAAAAAAAAAAAATTACAAAATCCTACCAAAAAAACTTAAAAGAATATCAAAGTGAAAGAGATGTAGTTGCTCATTTATAAAACTGTGTTAAATTTAATCAAATTATATAATAATTTATATATCGATTCCATTAACAAAAAATAAAAAGATGTCCGATTGGTATCTATATAAAACACCCGACCAAATAAACATGATACTAACTGTTTAAATAAACAAAACATAATTAGACATTGGATTTGTCGTTCCAAGCAAGTCGGCTAGAGAAATGTTCGTGGGGAAGCACGTACGTGTGATCTTGTGCAACAACACCAAAGTCTCACCAATACAACTTTGATCTTTAGGCCACTACAAGGACAAGATCGTGTTTACCACACCTTCTAATCTTTCCGACATAATCTCTCTTCTAACACTCCCTTAAGTACTTGCCCATCTTTTTCTCTTTGCTTAATCTCCATTCTCAAACCCTAAACCCCACCGAACCATGACTCTTTTCTCCGTCTCGTGCCTCCTCGTGGCACTACTCTTTTGTCACTCCTTGGTTCATGCTGCCAATAAAGGTTATTACGGGTATAACCCGTCGGTCGCGAGCTACCTTCCGGAGAAACCTCAGAACATCATGAATCCGGTCGACTCGTGTTGGCGGCTCAAGCCTGACTGGGCCGCCAACCGTAAAGACCTAGCGGATTGCGCGGTTGGGTTTGGTTCGTCTACCTTCGGCGGCAAGAAAGGTAATTTATATGTAGTCACAAACCCTAGCGACAATGCACAGAATCCTCAACCGGGTTCTCTGCGTTACGGCGTGATCCAAGACAAGCCGTTGTGGATCACTTTCGCTAAGGATATGGTCATAACCCTAGAGAATGAGCTCATGGTCAATAGCCATAAGACCATAGATGGGAGAGGGGCAAAAGTGGAAATTGCGTACGGACCTTGCATAACAATACAAGACGTGACGAACGTAATCGTGCATGGGATCAGCATCCACGACTGCAAACCGGGGAAGTACGGAATGGTCAGGAGCAGCCCGACGCACGTCGGTCACCGTAAGGGATCGGATGGTGATGCGATCGCCGTTTTCAGTTCGTCGAATATTTGGATCGATCATTGTTACCTAGCGAGTTGTACGGACGGACTGATCGATGTGATCCATGCTTCCACGGGAATTACCATTTCCAACAACTATTTCACTCAGCATGTTAAAGTCAGTTAATTTCATATTTCTATTCATTACGAAATAATCAATATAGCTAATTTATGTCTCGAGGAAATAGTATCACATTTTGATATTGGTTGTTGTATATATATGTATAGGTGATGTTGCTTGGACACAACGATGATTTCGTGAAAGATGTGAACATGAAAGTGACCGTGGCATTCAATCATTTTGGACCAGGACTTGTGGAGAGAATGCCAAGGTAAATAGTGTTTTTTTTTTTTTTTTTAACTATTAAAAAATCACTAATTGAATTGATTTTAATGGAGACTTAGAAATGCAATAATGTAAGAAAGTGTGGTGGTTGCAGGGTAAGGCGAGGGTATGCTCATGTGGCAAACAATAGATACGATAAATGGATAATGTATGCAATTGGTGGTAGTGCCGATCCAACCATTTTCAGCGAAGGCAACTATTTCATTGCTTCTGATAAATCTAACAGCAAAGAGGTATTTTAATTTTATCCTCCTAATACAATCTTGTATAATTCACACATATATCCGACTTTCAATACTATTTAACCGAGAGGAAAAAAAAGAGACAGATCGGATTTTTTTAGCCGAAAGTATCTTTGGACAGTTTTTGGTCCGCTAGGCCCAAGATCACATTATAGTATTTTTGTATATAATTGGTTAAAATAAATATTTAGGCTGAGTTTTTTTTTTTTTTTTTTTTTTTGGGTCAACCATTTAGGCTTAGTTTTAGCTCTGAAAAACAAGAGACGTAAGTAAAACTAATATAGTCTGAATTAGGTTGAGTTGGACCGATTGAAATATATATTTAATGTTCTAAACATTGATTGAACATTTGAAACACCTATTAATTAATCACCATTTTTTTGTTAATATCTGTTTCTTAGGATTGAATACGATTATTCGACCACCAAATATTTTTCCGCTGATTTTTTCAAAAAAGTGAAGGCAACTTACCATCGGACGTTGACACGGCTGACTAATTGTATACACGTCCGTTTTTGGTTATGTGTAATGATCAATGGCTAAAGATCATTAGGATATAATATATATAGATTATATACCTATGATTTAAGGCATGGAAATAAAATGCTAAGCATAAATAAAATAAACAGGTGACGAAGAGAGAAGTGAAAGGAGGGTGGAACAATTGGAGATGGAGAACTTCAAAAGACGTTTTCAAGAACGGAGCTTACTTCGTACCTTCGGGTTACGGCAGCATTGTGCTGCCGTATACTTCTGCTCAGCGATTCCCAGTCGCTCCAGGAAACATAGTTCCTTCTCTAACCGCAGATGCTGGTCCTCTTAACTGTTATGGCAATCGCCCTTGTTATTAGTATAGAGCTAAACGCAAACACAAAGAAAAATGTCATATCTGTGTATACATATTCTGTTCACGAAATGGATCTAATTTCTGGTATAGCAAGTTTTTTTTCCTTTTTTTATTTTACTTAGTTTATGTTGATTATCTATATGTTTTGATCTGGTGCACGCTTTTGCTACATATGGAGTACTGGTTATGGAAGATGAGAAAATCAAGAGTTTGTAAGTACAAAAATGCATAATTTAATTATATTGTATGCATAATTACATATATAGTGTGAGATTTTTTTTTCTGTAATCCAAGATACATAATTACATTATTTTTCTTAGCAAAAAAAGTAAAGATCCCATATCAATTGGACTGATCCGACTCTAATGTAGTTACCAACGTTAGTTATTTTGTGGTCTGGTTCGACATAATGTATTTTTTTCTATTCGCTATTAATATTTTTTCCATTCGGTACTAAACATTAAACCCTAAAAACTATAATTTGAGACAGTGGACCAAAATAATAAAAATGAAGGATCGATGGATCAAAGAAAATAACTGATGGAAAAAAATATTTCATAGAAGCAGAAAGCCATAAGATTGGTCCGAAATTTCATCAAATCGAGACATACATAACTAAGGACCAGTACAAATCCCTTATTTGTAGTGAAGAGTAGGCTTTAATTACTTTGATGGTATGCCGGAAAAAAAGTACTTTAATGGTAATTGACATATATAAAGATGCACTTGTTGTGAATTTGAAGTTGATAGAACAGAAAATGCATCAAACAGACGATCAAAAAGCAATAAATTTGACAAAGCGTAGAACCTGACATGTCATGGGATTTCTTGAGCATATTTGAATATATGTTGCAGCAGGATTTGGAAAGGATAAATTTAGATATTAAGTTTATGTATTTCACTAATATTTGAAGATTTTTTGAAGATTCTAGGTTTAGGAGTTTAGAGATTAGTATATATAGATTTGAGGGTTGAAGTTGAGTCGTCAACACTCGAAACTTGAGCGAACCAAACCTTGATGCTTTTCAGCAGGAAGCAAAGGGTGAATATTCATGTTTCACTGTTCATATATTGGCAGATTTAGCGAACGTGGAACGTTTGTAAAACAATGAATTGGTTGGGAGTCAATCTGAGGGCTTAGAGTTGAGTAATACCAAACCAAGAGATTTGTTAGACTAGGAAAATCTAGATGATTAAATGTAACTTGTTGTTAACTTAAATGATTCTAGTGAATAAATCAATAAAGCATTGGACGTGGTGCTGTCCAAGTTAAAAGAATTGTTGGTTGTTAAGTTCTTCACACTTGCAATATATAAATATGTAAGAAAATAACCGGACCAAAATGTCTTTAGAAATATCGTGTAAAGTTATGGGGTATTCTGATCATAAACCTCCCTTATAGTTCTGACTTTTGACATCGATGGACTTGGACTTTTGCCATGATTGATGTTATGGACTATTGACGTCACAAACAAAAAAAATTGAAGATTTTTATGTGTTAAAGCTAAATCTAAATGCAAACTCATTTATGTTTCTTGTCCGATTGGTAATATAAGACAGTACAAATTTTTTGATGGTATAAGTAGCAGACAAGTTGATAGTACAATTAAAAGCAGTACAAATAGTGATAAAAGAGGATAGTAAAATAAAAACTAGTGATATTTTTTTTTGTAATGCTACTTTACTGATTGGTTACACAAGAGATGATATAAGTTGTACTATCTTATAAACATGTAACCAATCAAAGCCTTTATCTTCTATTTTGAAGAGTTGGTCTAAATGGTACTGGCTAACTTCTGCTGAATTACAGAATCTGGCTGAATTTTTAGTGATTTCTTGCGGAATCTGATGGAATAATATCAAACTTAAATGGTAACTGTAGAATATTATTGAATCTGGCTAAATTTTTGAAAAAAATAATTAATTAAATAAACTTATGAAAAATTAGTTAAACAATTTTTTATCAACAAGATTAGTTAAATAAACTATGAAAATAATATATTTAATAATTTTATCAAACATAATTATCATATAAAACCATAAGATATCAAAATTAATTATTAACTATTTATTTTTATTAAAATTAAATTATTTTAATTTTTAGTTTACTATTTTTTTACTAACAACTTCGAAAATTAAAATTAAATATGGATAATTTTAATCATAATAATTTAATTTATTTATGAAATGAGATATTTGAAATACATGTTAAAAATATAAAAAAATTTACACAAAACAATAATTTATGGCTTGAATTGTCTTACAAATAAAGCAAATTAATCCAAAATATTATTTTCATCAAAATTTACGCAAGTTGCTGAATTTTGTTTTCCAAAAAAAATTCTCTAGTTTTTATCAAAATTATATTACTCGTTTGATATTGATTTTAAATATTCGATTTATCGACATCCTACTCGTATTATTCGCTCCATTTTCACAGATTTCAGATGTGATTTTCAATATCCTAAATATTCTTACCCAACTTCTATATCCATTATTATTCGATTTTTTATCCAAAATATACATATCTTGGTGATGGAAGAATTGCTAAATCTGGTGAATTTTTTTTTGCAGAATTGCAGAATTTAGCTGAATCTGGTGGATTTTTTTATATATATTACCATTTAGAGTGTTTGTAAAATCACTTAATTTGGTAGATAGCCCAAAATTAGGAGGTTATTTGCTACAGAATAATTTCAGTTGCAAAAAAAGGTATATTTCAGTAGCAATTTCTAAGTATTAGATATTAGTACTCATTCGATTGACCAAGTCTAACATCCCAGGACGCACGTTAGCTTATTGTATCCTAGCTGACGTATAAGGTATGAGATTTTTTTTTTGTTATTGTTAAACTAAGCTATGAGCTATGCTATGAGAATTAGTGAATTACATATATATATTTTTTACTTTCGTACAATGGGCAAATGCTAAGTACCCCATTGGTCAATGCAGCTGCCACTTCATTGATAAAAGAATATAATAATAATGTAGTTCGATTTGTTTTTGCTGTGTGCTATTTTACATTTTCTATATTTTATTTTTCAGTTTTGGATATTTTAAATTGAAGTATATATTGATTTTGAAATATTGTGTCAACGATCAAAAGTTAACGGGGATGATGCTATTATTTATTGAAGTTCGACCTATGACCTTGAAGTCTTCAACTATGTAAGTGAATAACATAACTTGGTTCTTAATTAGTTTTATACCCTATATTATTTATTTGTTTGTTACCAAACCACCCTACCTTGTCAATGACATATTCGTCGTGCTCCATTTGTCGTTCTGGTTTCATAAGAAAAGTAATTTTAAATCTTGTTATAATTTATTATGAATTTATTATGTTTATAATTATGAAATATCTCATAAGTGACTGAGATGGACCATGAATAATATATTAGGGACATCAATCAATCCACTTATAGCTAATTGATTTAAGTAGAAAATCCATGAAATTTATTATAGTATTAGAATTTGAACATATGCTGTGCAACCCGAACTAAAACCAATCCGACTCAAAATTAGTCTTATTGATCTGACTTGAAATCGGTTCGATCCAAAATTAATCTGTCAACCCGATCCAAAATGATATTTTAGTGAGATTCTATCTAAATGAATGACTAGAAGAATCATTTTTTCGGAGAGATGCTCATTGCCAATTGATTTTGAATTGTAGATATAGTTAAAGCTGGACAAAATATTTGCTATATTCGTTTTGATCTGTAAAAGTTGGATAATCATAATTTTATGGAGCAAATCAGATATTAAAAATAAATATTCTTTAATAATGAAAAATTTCACAAATACTAAAATTTGAAGAAAATAATATCCGCTCCGCTTTGGTATATGTATGTAAATTTCATGAATTTGTATTCATCATATTATAATTATTAAAATATTTAAAATTTATAAAATAAGAAAGAAAAATAAATTTTCTATAATTATTACAATTATTTTGGTTGAATTTTGATTTTTATATTTTATTACTTTTATATATAAATTTTTAGGGACCAAAGTGAATATCAGACTGAATATATGAATTTTAACGGATATTTAGACACTAAAAAATCTGGTTATACGGAGCAAATACATATCGAAAAATTGTTTATCCGAATTGAGGGAATCACAAATAACATACATCAGGATATCCGTTTCGTGTCCATCCTTTATATAGCTATAACATATGGAACATTTGTTAATTTATATATAGAACATTTTAAGTTTTTAACATTGTTTTCTGTTTCGATCAAAGTGTTGTTTTTGATGACTCTAAGAAACATTTGGTAAAATAATAAATAAAAGAAACAAAATTCGGAATGTGAGAAAAAAAATTGAATTCTAAAAACATTAAAAAACAGTTAAAACCCCTGTAGTATTTAAAGTTTATCATCCAATCACCCCCTAAATTTCTCATATTAAGAAAAAATAAAGTCGGTACGCATTATTGTAAGATAGCGAAGCTTACAATTGACTACAGGAAATTCATAATATTGTATAGCAGCAAAAGAAGACTTGGGACCTCTAATGTCGGCGACATAATATTATGGGTCGTCCTAACTTTTTAAAAAAATGAGTGTTAGTAATTAATTTTGTTATATTTTGTTTGACCATATAAAACTGTTCATATCTTCTGACCAAAAATAAAAACTGTTCAATCGTTCTGAACATATGTTAACAAGAAAAAAAACTAAAAACTAATTGCATTGATGTATTTATTTATATTTATATACAATAACTCAATATCAAAAACACATATATATTAACACACAATAGTGAGTTGATTATGAGTTTTTAATATTTGTCAAAATTTTATAAGAACGTAGAAGCTAAATTTGATCAAACATATTAATTATTTTGTTATATTAATATATGCAAGAGATTATTTTTCATTTGTAGATTTCAGTGAATCATCATGTGCATAATACGTAAAAGTGTAATTAGGTAGAATATTTTTCAGAAAATTCGGTGTCATGAAACTCTCAAAAGACATTTACACTACAAAAAAGAAACCTATTTTTCGACGGCAGAAACCATCAAAAATGGATTTTACCGTTGGATTTATGACGGTTTTAAGTCGTTGAAAACATAAATTCGTTGAATTTTTTTAAAAGTAGCTGTCGTCGTAAATTCGTCGGAACTTTTGGATGGATTTACGACGGACGACATTTCGAGGGGGTTCCAACGATGGTCATTGTCAGAAAAATCCGTCGGAAATTCATCGAAAAATAGGTATGACGGATTTCTGAATAGAGACAGTCGTCAGTGATATTTGTTGAAAATCCGTCGGAATTCCCTTGAAAATCAATTTCTGACCAAAAAACCTTTCTGATGTAACACTTTCTAGAAGTTTTATCGGTGACACATACGAAAGATTCAAGCAATACTTTAATCATCACCTGCCGATAAATTCAAGCAATACTTCAATCATCACCTGCCAAACCTAGCCATGCTACATGAGCAGTAGATAATTAACCGAACTAGTTATTTTTTGCTGGCAGATTCCACCTATCTAGCGTATATAATTGGAATATCTGTCTTAAATCGGGTAGTTAGCATATGAATCCCGATGAAATAAACCCTCTATCTACTAGAATATTTCACATGACGAAAGAATTCAAATTTTCTTACCTAGATCACAATTTTTCTCTCGAAATCTGTTGGATCACTGTCGATACTTTGATCTTTGACTTTAGTTTCTAAAAAATCACATTTAGGTCGCAAATTTTTCCCAATCGACAATAGAACAAATCCATTATATTCTTTTTTTTGTTTGTTTTATGATTAGTATTATTTGCTGACTTGAGTCAGTGTCTTCGGAAAAACACTAACCGGTGTTGACCAGGCGCAAGTTCGTTTGCTCCAATGGGTCGATTCACCATGAGAAAGTACGTCAAGTTCACAAGTGCGAGCTATCAAAAATTTCTGAAAAATGCCTTATCAAGATAAAAATTATTTTATCATAGTAGTCATTCCTTAAAAGTTCGTAAAATAAGTTTTTAATTTCTTATAGTGATTAAATTTAGTATATATTTTTTGTCATCTATTAATTTCATCAACATTCACCAAATTTATTTAACGAAGATATCAACATTTTTCTTTCCTTTGTTCATATGTTTGCTTCAAATCAATGTTTTCTCAATGGTAAAGTTTTGTCTGACAATTATAAACTTTTATTAATTTTAAATATATTGCACCAAATTTTATTTAGAAAAAACATTTATAGATGATAATCATTCATAATGAATGAATCTAGCTATCCTCAAATGTATGACCTTAAATCACAGCGTGAAAAATAGCTCAACGCACAAACTTAGATGGTCATAATATAAATTTAACTTTATTTATATAATTGGATCATATTTTAATTTCTAAATTTTTGGATAAATTTTTTTGTTGTTCTTAAAATATATATAATTATTTATGTCTTATGTGTATATAAATTATATTGCAATTAATTTCTATGATTTACTATGTTGATGTTGGTTATCAAATATCGATTGTCACCAAATATTCAAGATCATTTGACGATTCATATATAATTTTTATTTGAATTATAATTTGAATTTTTGAGTCCAAAGATATGATTTATAAAAGAATTTATATAAGAATATATTGTATATTTGAAAATAATATCGTTGAGATAAAACATGTATTAACTTTCGGAAAATTTTGAAATTGGTATGGGACCTTAATTTCTATTTTAAATGATTACCGAAGAGATTAGAACAACTTTTGTTTTTGTTAATCGAGGGAATCTTAAGAAAAGATCCAAACTAATCTCCTGAACCCCATAAAAATCTAGATTTTTTGCTTTTAAAAATGCTATGGATGACTAAGGATAATTGAAATCCTAGTGGAAATATTCGAATTTTGCAAAAAAAAAAAAAAATATAAAATGAATCATTTAACCACTGAACTACGACTACTTGATTGAGATTAGAAAACCTTAATTCTCTTCAACTGAGCAACCTTGAAAACACAAATTTTGATCTCTGCAATATGCGCTATCATATTCTCTCGTGATATGTTTTTCAAAAATAAACCAAAATCTTAAAAAGTTGTTAAAAAACTAGAGCTTAAATTATCGTAATACGATTTCAATCATTATTTGTCATTATGAACATTTTTTTTTGTTTTTTTGGTCAGACTATTGTGAACCTTTTTTAATTGTAAAAATATCGTTCTTACCAAAGTTTACGGATCTTAGTTTAGACGTTAGTACAAAATCTCCCTAATACAAAATAAAATAAATTTTAAAAAAATCTGATACAAACAAACAAAAAGTCAGAGGAAATGAGGGGGGTCCCTTGGTATGATAAGTTAATTCTGGTCCTAGGCAACCTCTGTAAGCACAAACCATACCGTCAATTTAGTTGATCTGGCTCCATTTTTTTTCTCTGTCTTAGTAGTTTGTAGGTCTGGACATCCGAGTATTCAATTCGGTTTTGAATTTTTCGAATAGAGAAGTTTAGGATTCATCGAATATTTTTGCATTTTCGGTTTGATTTCGATTTGGTTCCAATCGGTTTCTGGTTGGTTCGGTTCTTAATTATAAGAACTAATAATTATCCGAAAAAATTCGGTTTTCATTCGGTTCGGTTCCGGGTATTTTTTACCAAAAATGCCCGACAATATCAAAAATACCCTAAAAAAATGTAAAAATTGAAATAATACACCTAAATTAGTTACTTTTATCCGAATATTCTTAAAAATATATGAACTAACTAAATTAACCGAAAAATAACAAAAAAAAATTATAAAATTTATCCAAATTATCCGAACATACCCAACCTATAACCAAAATATCTATGGGTTAATTTATGTTTTGGATATTTTGGGTATCCGTTCGGTTCTCGATTCGGTTCCGGTTCTTCGGTTCTAAGCATATAGGACCCATCGGATATTTTAAAAATATCGGTTCGGGTTCGGTTCGGATAATTTCGGACCGGTTCCGGTTCGATTTGTTGGTTCCGATTCGGTCGGTGCCTAGTAGTTTGTGTTAATATCGTTATTCTCTCGTCATTTAAAAAAAAAAATCAATGAATTTATTGAACCATTTTTTCTAATTTTTTACGATAAAATGGAGTCGAACTCTAATAAAAAAAACCGTATAAATATATTTTTAACCATTTGAATAAGATATTTCCTCCATAACTTCAATTTAATTCTAACATAATACATATTTAAAGTAAAAAATTAACAATTTAAAATAATTAACCTACTTCTCCTGCTAAAATATAATAATAAAATTCGTAATATATATTTTTAAGCCTAAGAATTGTTTTTTAATAATATAACTTCATTACTGGTAATAGATATATTGTTATCATATTCTCTGAATCTTCATGACACATTACCCAATAGAATAAAATCTGGACTTTTATATTTTCTTAAGAATATTTTAATAAAATAAAATCACCTCAAAAAATGTAATAAAAAAAATATCTCAATTCCCACATTGTTAAAAGGAATTATCAGATCGAGTCATTTAACGGAAGCTTTGAAGTGGGGTGGTTTCACGCTAGCTACTCAATCGCTAAAGTAATGGATTGGAGTTCGACCCATACTTTTCTTGTGAGGTTTCAATGTTGCATTTATATACCGACAAAATTTGTTTTTTTATCAGATTTAACAAGTTCTTTTTTATAGTTGTAACTAAAATATAAATTACGTTCTTATTTTTCAATATTAAAAAAAAGTTATAGTAAAAATACTTTAAAACTATAAAATTATGTGTTGATGGTAAATAAAGATTTAGTTAATGAGTAATCTTTAAATAATAAATGCAACATAGCTTATTCACAACATAGGTAAGTGAACCCATTGATTAGAGTTTTACTTTTTTAAATGTCAATTTTTACGAAAGTTTTTGTTTATTATTAAAAAAATATAATTTATTTCATCCAAAAACTCTTTAATTTTCGTTTAAATAATTTCTCTCTCATTACATCATGATTTTCGGTGGTTCTTGGATATAAAATGACCGGGCTTCTTTGTTATCGGTGAAATAGGAAGTTGCAGGTGCTCAACGAAGCTAAAAAATGTGCTCGGACGGCGGAAAAAGGTAACATCACTTGATTTTCGCTAATTTCATATTTGTTTCGCGATAGCAGACTTCACCTGAAGTCTGCTAGTCAACGGAGATGTTAGATTTGCAATTGACCATTTTTGGAATTATTTGAAGGAGGCTTCACTTGAAGTCTGCGCGTTCTCCTTTGGAAACAAAAAAAACTCGTGCAGACTTCAAGTGAAGTCTTCGTAAAAGTGAGGTTAGTTTTGCATTTGACCAAAACTTTGACTTTACAGAGTAGACTTCACATGAAGTCTTCGTAAAAGTGAGGTTAGTTTTGCATCCGAAGTCTCCTTTGTAAAAAATCAAGGTCAATTTTGCATTTGACTGAAACTTTGACTTTTTATAGCAGACTTCGTGAGAAATCTACTCTGTGCGGAGATGTTAGTTTCGCATTTGACCAAAATTTCGAACAATTGACCAGGAAAAACATTAATTCGCAGACTTTGCGTGAAGTCTCCTATTTATTTAATTCGAGATTTTGGTCAAACACAAAACTAACCTCTCTTTTCAGAGTAGACTTCAGGTGAAGTTTGTAGGATTTGCAGACTTCACCTGAAGTCTGCTACAAAAAGTCAAACTTTGGTCAATTGCAAATCTAACCTTCCCTTTTCGGCGCAGACTTCACCTGAAGTCTCCTTTTGGGAGCATACTTCATTTGAAGTCTGCGATATTTTACGGTTTTCCGCGTATTTGCAAAAGTCTGAAAACTCTACAGACTTTGGGTGAAGTCTCCTCCGTGATATGCCTTAATTGCCAAAATAACCCAAATTCTACAGATTTCACCTGAAGTCTGCTCGGTAGACTTCGTTTGTAGTCTGTATTTTAATTTTTATTAAAAATGCATTTATATTTTATTTATAATGAATTTTTTAGATTTTTTTGTTCTCACATGTGTGTTAGTTATTGTTTGTTTTTCTGTATGAGTTGAACATGTTTATGTGTAATATTTATGGGATAAATCAATTTTCTTGTTTGATTAGCCTTTAACCCATTTATTTAGACTTCACCTGAAGTCTGCATCGTAAATTCGGTGCAGACTTCGTTTGTAGTCTATATTTTAAATTTTATTAAAAATGCATTTATATCTTGCTTATAATGAATTTTTTAGATTTTTTTGTTCTCACATGTGTATTAGTTATTGTTTTTGCTTCTGTATAAGTTGGACATATTTATGTGTAATATTTATTGGATAAATCAATTTTCTTGTTTGATTAGCCTTTAACTCATTATTTAGACTTCACCTGAAGTCTGCATCTTAAGTTCGGTGCAGACTTCGTTTGTAATCTGTATTTTAAATTTTATTAAAAATGCATTTATATCTTACGTATAATGATTTTTTTTAGATTTTCTTGTTCTCACATGTGTGTTAGTTATTGTTTTTGTTTCTGTATGAGTTGGACATGTTTATGTGTAATATTTATGGGATAAATCAATTTTCTTGTTTGATTAGCTTTTAGCTCATTTGTTTAGACTTTGAGTGAAGTACTACCCCTT
Organism: Pseudoturritis turrita; assembly: GCA_900406555.1. Taxonomy (NCBI): domain Eukaryota; kingdom Viridiplantae; phylum Streptophyta; class Magnoliopsida; order Brassicales; family Brassicaceae; genus Pseudoturritis; species Pseudoturritis turrita. The sequence continues at coordinate 400,625 of OVBL01000345.1, forward strand.
TCATCATAAAATTATCCATTTGCAAAATTATATGAACAATATGAATGTAAAAAATTCCGAAGCTACATGGTCTCTAAATCGAATATCGTCGTTTTAGTCTCTAGTTAAGAATATTAAAATTAAAAGCACCCTTTTCATCATAAAAATATCTATTTGCAAACTGATAGATCACACCAAAAGAGGTCTTAGATATATAAGAATATATGAAAGTATAGGACTGATCTTAAACACGTAAAAGGATTCCAAAACTGCGGTGTTTCATTTGAAATTTTAACACAAGTATGTGTTGTGTTTAATCATAAATCAAGTCAAAGTTCATATCATTATCTCCCCAAAATGAAATTATTTGACAACCTTATGGTCTATATTTTACTTTTTTTTTTCTTGTTATGTCTTCTTCCTTTTATTGTTATGTTTCAACGTGTTATGTTGTTTCTTCACTTTGGTGAATTGTAATTCTAGAGGTTAAAAATATTGAAATATTGATTTGGATGCAAACAATTTCCAGCATATCCCCTGCAAATAAAAATAAATATTCGAAGATGATAACTAAACTATAGATGAATTCAAGAAAATTAATCGTAGAAAAAGATCTTGTTGCCAGTTTTGTCTGGAATCTATAAAGTCTCATCTTTTATTACAATAAAGAATAAAATGAGAATAAGAAGATCCAAGAACTTGTAGAAGTTCAGAGTGTGTGAATGATTTTCATGTCTGCAGCTTCAATAAGAATGGTTGTTTACATTCGTCCCATTTTCCATCAGAAGGTGCCTTGAAGTCTACTCTTCTAAACCACATCAACCAAAACAACAGGAACACAAAAACAGAAACTCAATCATCTAAATTAACAGAGAAGAAAGAATGTTATCAGAGAGATTATACAAAAGAAAATGAATGTTTAACCATGAAATTTGTGGTGGAGGAAGTGACCTTAGCATGAAGAGCATAATCGTGGGTAGTTGTATAAAAACCATCAAATCACAAATTAAAAAACAACATAAGAGAATTCATGACATTTTAGTTATTTGAGGCTTTATATATAGGTGGGTAAAAGGCTTCTGTTGAAGACTTAAAGTACTTTAAACCCTAAAGCTACACAATACAAGAAAACAAAGATTCACACATGCATAAATTTTCATATTGACAACTGAACAGAACTACAAGCATACAATTTTACTTTTGGTTTCTTGAACGAAGTAACATACCTGATTTGCATAAGCATAAAGTCATCCACATCAAATTCGCATAACCATAATAAATCCTCAAACAAACAAAGATAACAAAAAAAAAATCAAGAAAATTAGAGAACAATAAACGTAAATTTCTATCAAATTAAAAAACCAACATAAGTATATGAAACTTCTCTTTCTCAGACACGTAAAGGTCACAGAACTTGGAAACTTCCTGCATAAGAGAAGCAACTTAAGTTCCAAAGAAGATAACTATTTTAGTTTCTAAGATTTGGAAGAGAAAAAGTAAGGCATACTTACGCTTTCAATGAGATTTAAATCATTCTCCATCTGTTCTATCCTCTCAATTCTCACTTGAAACAAAATAATCATTAAACCGAGCATGAAATTAATATAGGCCTAAGTTTCTTCCTTTGAACAGATGGAGAGATTGTAGAAATGATACAAGTTTTTGTCTTCCCACCTAGAGAGTCTCGTAAAAACCTTGTCAGCTTACTATCCCTGCAAAGATGAATATCCACAATTTATCTTCCAACAAACAAAAATATTACCAGATCTGTGTAGGTCGGACGCCGAGGAGAAAACTTGAATTTGGAGGATGCAGATCTGAAGGAGAGAAAAGGAGAGAGTTTTTAGAAGAAAAATAAAAAAAGATACGAGGGTTTTTAGAAAAAAAACAAACCTAGATCTGCGTCGGTTGGATGAAGAGGAGGCGGCGACTGGTCAGAGAAAGACTCGCCGGAGATTTGTGCTCGTTAGAAGTAGATGGCAACGTAGATTGGCTAGATTTGTGCTAGTTTGAACTACTAGAGAAAGAGAGAGATTAGAGAAAAAGCGAGAGACTATGAGAAGGAGAGAAAGAGATGACCGTGGCTAACCTTGGTGGAGGCGGCGGCAAGATAGCAGTCAATGAGATCGGCGAAGGTGGAGAGAGCCGAGAGGGTTTGAGCGCCATTTTAGAGAGTGTGTGTGTCGAGAGTTTTTTTTACAATATTAGGGTTACCTCTCAGCAAGTTTTCTTTATATAAGGGGTAAAAAACACAGTTAGATTAATAATTTTCGGTTTAACAGACTTTGTTTGAAGTCTCCTAAACCTTAAATTTTTTGTGAAACCCTAAACTTTATGTAGACTTCACCTGAAGTCTCTAAATTGGTACAAACTCCACCCGAAATCTGCTACTCGAAAATCTAAATCGAATATTTTCAATAGATTATTCAAAACCCTAAATAAAAACTTATATCAAACATTCAAAACGTTTAATATATTCACAATTTAACACTTTCATGCAAATTTAACATTTTATATTAAATAATTATAAACCCTAAATATAACCGTAAATGTAAAAGCATATTTCTAACTTATAATGTAAAACCATTACACATATTTCAGACTCGTAATTCGGAGACATGCGCAAACTCACATACGTAACTCAAAATTAAACATCACTTTATAGTTAACTCAACTTTAAAAACCGAACCCTACACTATAATATCTACAAAGTTGTTTACTTTAAACCCTAAACCATAAATATGAATCCCTAAACCTAAACCATTACAACCATAAACTCGTGAAACTTATAAATATCAAACAACAATAACTACCAACATGTGACCACATCAATATATAAACATATGGTTATGGACAAGCTTATTTGGTATCTCGTGTATTTATTTAGTATTCATTTCATTATTAGTATGTATTTTATTTATAATCTAATTTGTCTTTGTTGGTTTAATTTATTTCAATTTTGTGAAATTTTAGTTTTTATACTTCACAATTGTTTATAGTTTGGTCACGAATATAAATTTTTAATCAAACTAAATTTTGTTAATTTATAAATTTAAATATTATATGTAATTATGGAGTAGACTTCTTTTGAAGTATACAAAGTGCATATTAGATTTCCTGTAGAGTCTACGAGTTCGACTTCTTACTAAAATCTACATAGCAAACTTCTCTATTACGTTGCAGACTTCTCGAGGGTTAAACGGTAATTGTGTGCTCCGATTTTTTGTTTGGTCATAAGGGGTGTAGTTGTAATTTCATTATCCCTTTGGGTTACTTTTGCCAAATATGAGATAGAGGGTCTACATTTGCATTTCAAATGAAGTTTTGAGTCATTTTTAACAAATTCTCCATTTTTTAAATGTCAATTTTTGCGAAAGTTTTAGTTAATGAGTAACCTTTAAGTAATAAATGCAACATGGCCGATCAGAACATATGCAAGTGAAGCCATCGATTAGAGCCTCACTTTTTTAAATGTCAATTTTTGCAAATTTTTTTTTATTATTAAAAAAACATATGAATAAATAATTAATTTATTAAATTTTGCCCAGAATATCCAAAAATATTGGATCATATTGCAATAAAAAGAATTTAACTATCATTTAAAAATAATTTTATATGATAAATGGTCGAATATTTTGTATTACTTGAAAGTCAAAACTTTGTTAATGGGTAATTTTTAAATAATAAATGCAACATGGCCGATTAAAACATATATCATCGATTAGAGTCTCAATTTTTTAAATGTCAATTTTTGTGAAAATTTTTGTTTATTATTTAAAAACATATAAATAAATAATTAATTTTTTAATTTTGTGCAGAACATCCGAAAATATTATTCGAGATTGTAATAATTTTTTTGTAACTATCATTTAAAAATAATCTTATATGATAAATGGTCGGATATTTTGTATTACTGGAAAGTGAAAACTTTGTTTTCTAAACTAAAAAACCTAATTCATAGTATGAGAAGATAATTATATTCAACAAGACGATAAATAATAGGACATATGCATTAAATAGACACATTTTAGAGTCCAAATAACCTTAATTTTTTTGTATATGCAAAATAACTTCAATGGCCAATGGGTGAGATCTTCGCTCAAAATTTTGATGAATATTATATTATTTTACCTGATATATGATATTTTTTTAAAAGCACATAATAAAATGGAAAAATGATTATTTAATTTCTAAGTTTTTCAATGTGGTATTTTTATTCCTCAATTATTCAGGTTTCAATTTGATTCCTCAAGTATACGTTGACTTCGACAATCGAAACTTAAAAAGTCAACCGTTAAGTTGACGTTAATGACCGTTTAAAATATTAGTGAAACCCGATATCCAATTCTTATTTTCCCCCAAATTTCACTCTCAAGAACCCTAACTTCTGTCTATCTCTCTCTCTCTCCCGAGTCTCTTCTTCCAAAAAAATCTCGACTCAAATTCTTACGTAATGAAGACGCAAGGAGGAACGACTCGAGGAGGAGGAACTGGAGACGGAAAAACACGAGGAGGAGGAACTGGAGACAGAAAAACACGAGGAGGAGGAACTGTAGGCATCATCTAGAGGAGTGAGGACTCGAGGAGGAAGGACTGGAGGAGGAACGACTCGAGGGTCATCGAGTCGAGGAGGAAAGAGCCGTGGAGGAAGAACGATTCGAGGATCACCGAATCGAGGAGGAAATTGAAGACACTGTGATGATGAGGTTGAAGACATCACAGACACTGTGATGGAAAGTGGGGTGGATACGATGGAACCTACCTCCATATTTAAAACACACACATTATCTCAGGAATCCTCTTTCTCCAGCAAACTAGCCACATTTACACGAATTTCCTATTTCATTTGAATAAATCTTCTCCTACGCTCAAATCGTAACTTCATTGAGAATGCCCTTCAATTACATAAGATCAATACAAAAAGAAAAGACTCACTCACAGATTTCATGAGAAAAGTCGTTGATTTTGTTGATGATAGTCGTTCTGTTCCTGGGCAAGTGTTTCTGTTCTTCGTGATGTTCTTCATGATTTATGGGGAATAGTATTCGAATTCTCTTTGGTCGATTTTGAGGAGTGAAGATGAGAAGAATAGAATCGAGAGAGTGATGTAGAGAAATTAGGGTTCTTGGGAGTGAAATTTGGAGAAAAATCAGAGCTGGATATGTTTGAATCAGGTTTTAATCGGGTTTTCATTAATGTTTTAAATGGCCATTAACGCCAACTTAACGAATGACTTTTTAAGCCTCGATTGTCCAAGTCAACGTATACTTGAGGAATAAAATTAAAACCTGAATAGTTGAGGAATAAAAACGCCACATTGAAAAAATTGGAAAATTTAAATGACCGTTTTCCCATAATAAAATACACCATTTATTTATGGTTATTTTTTTTTTATAACCAGGGGTGATTCAGATTTTTACCACATACTAATCCTTCAGGGTGAGTATAGTCGTCGAATAGCCCATTCACTTTATTTCGTGGGTCTAAAACAGGACACCATTTCGACTAGCCAAATAAGAGTGATTATATAATTTTACGCTTAAAGAAAATTGATTTATGGTCTAGACTAATAGAACAATTCCTCCCTAAATAGGAAACTATTAACTCACTATCACTTGGTTATTTTATTTACGATAATGTTACGACGCTATTAAACTCAAACTAATATAAAGCAAGTTAAACATAAATTTCAAAATTAAATTGAATTGTTTGTGAATTCGTGCGTAGACATCAATATATACCGACTATTAATCGACTCTCAACAAAATTAAATGAAATTTTTCATGACAATGTTAAAATAAAGGGAAAAACCCTGAAAAATACCCCAACTAAGTTATTTCTGCCAAAAAAATACATAGACTTTTTTGATTTCTGAAAAAATACCTCAACTAAATAAAATTGTTCGATGAATACACAAAGTTTCAAAATTTGAAAGGTTTACACTTTCGGATTGACAGAAGTTAACATCCGTTAACAAAACATAAAACGTCGTTAGTTTAATTAATCACGTGGATAAATTGTTAATGAAATTCTCACTTTTGTCTTTGTTTTTTTTCCCAAATCGATTTGGGCAGAAACAAGCCCTAATTTTTTTTGTCTCTTCCTCTAAAAAAAAATCGACGAGGGAGTGTAAACGAGTATTGTTTCCACAATTGCAAATCCGCACCCGTCATAATCATTCCTGGGAAAGGTACATTAATAAATCAATCAACCATCGTAAACGTGAGTGATTTTCACAGTTCTTTTGTATAACTAGAACCTTGTGTTGTAAAGCAGAAGCTGGAGACGAATTGATTGTAGAATGGACACGGTCAAGAGATCCAAAACCCTGAAGAAATTTCCACGAACGAAGACTGTTTGTTTGTTATTTTTCTCGTTGTAGTTGCAATCTTTGTTTCGATATGTTTGTAAGAAACTTGAAGGTATTTTGTCTGTAGTTCTTCTTCTTCTTCTGTGTGTGTGTGTGTTTTGATTGGGTTGTGTAGTGTCAAGTTTGTCTATAAAAACATTTGCTAGGAATGAAGTTATTTTTATGTGATGCGTCTGAGAAATCGAATTGTGAGATTGGTCTTGCAAAATCTCTCAGGAAGCTTCTTATATGTTTCTACAAGAAATTAATAATTCATATTTCCGATTTAGAATTTGAAAAAAATCATGAGTCTTTGAATTGGCATTCGGATGCACTATTCTGAAATTTTCTTCTAGGCATTTGATCGAACAGTTGGTGTGTGACCTATGAAAATCGATAACAAACTCTTACTAGAGGGTAAAGACCAAAGAGAAGTTTTTCAAGCATGGCGGAATTTGGAGAACTCGAAACTCAAGATGGTGTTAGAATGCCATGGAACATTATCCCGTTGCAACACAGAAGGAACAATCGATCATCGATTCTGAACTTCCAGTTTCCGCCATTTACACACCTCTGAAACCTTTCGCTCTTCCACCGATCACTCTCTTCTTCTCCCTTACTCTCCTCTCTGTTGCCGGACTTGTCGCTCCGTTTTAAACCCTTACTCCGTCGTTGATTTGGGAAAAAAAAACAAAAACAACAGTGAAAATTTCACTAACAATTTACCCACCTGATTAATTGAACTAACGGCGTTTTATGTTTTGTTAACGGATGTTAACTTCAGTCAATCCGAAAATATAAAACTTTCAAATTTTGAAATTTTGTGTATTAATCGAACAATTTTATTTAGTTGAGATATTTTTTGGAGAATAAAAAAAGTCTATGTATTTTTCTGGCAGAAATAATTTAGTTGGGATATTTTTCGGGGTTTTTTCTTAAAATAATCTTAATTATTTTTTAATTTTTTTATAAAGAAACAAAACGTAAATTATTTGTAAGAAAATTTTCTTCAATCACGTGGAAGGTGCCGATCTAGTCGCTAGCGGTGGTTTTTTTTGTTTTTCTTTATCCTTTGATCTAATATTTGAAATAGTCATAAGTTTTTCTTAAAATGAGGAAAAGGTAAACCAGAATAAAGTCCATTTATAATTTGGTTTCTAATTTGATAAAAATAGCTTTTTCTACAAAGCACCTACTTTTCGCCGCATTTCAATTTCTTTGTGTATATATATTGACATGTTCAATAAGATTTTTTAGAATTTCCATACAAAAATCCAAAATAAATTCATAAATATATTTTTAAGAACAAAAGTTTGACTTCTTTTTCAATCATAAAAAATCATCGAGATATCTTAATATAGTAGATTTGATCGAACACGTCTAAGAGTTCCGTACTAACATAGCCAAAACTATTTAAATCAATTAAAAACAAACAGCATGAAGTTGAAATACATAGAACCAAAACAAGACGCAGTTTTTCAGTTTTCTGCATTTAATAATTGAAACAACACGTAGTTTTATCATTTCTCAAATCCTAAAACAGCAACACGTCTATAACCAATTAAAAAAACACTACAAGTAAACGTGTAAACTGTGAGGTCTCTTCTCTATGTTGTCTGGTTAAATTATAGGACCCACGTCTCTCTATAGTGTCAGGTGGCAAACATATGACGCAGACTCTGACGCTTTTTAGCAAAAACCAAAAAAAATCTCCACGAAACTTCCAAAAAAGAATCTAATAAACAAAATATACACAATTACACACACATATACATTCATATTATTATCTATATATATAATGGAAAGTGATAAATTATATAATAAAATTTGGAGAGATATTTGAGTCGACGTCAAAACCCTTTTTGTAGGCGAAGCATCTGGACCGGTAAGAGACTCTCTCATTGATAATAGCCACATAATTAAACTCTCTCTCTTTCTCTCTCTAGAATCTCTTTCTTTGCTCTTTTATCTTCTTGATCTTCCTATATATGGAGAAGCACTAATAGGGTACTATACGATACTGTACGGATTCATCAAACTCGATTGATTGATTATCCAAAAGAGTATACCTTTTATCTTATCCAGCAAGTTACCTTTCATTTTTTTCTCCCTAGGGTTTCGGAGAATCCGATCGACAAGAAAGTAAAAGACTTAGATGTTCAGGTTTCCGGTGAGTCTAGGCGCTTCACGTGACGAAGCACGTCACGATCAGATCACACCGTTGGATGAGCATCGTGTGGTGGTTGATGAAGTTGACTTCTTCTCGGAGAAGAGAGATAGGGTTTCACGTGAGAACATCAACGAAGAAGACGACGACAAAGCCAATAAGGTCCACGTCAAAATGGAGAATTCACGAGTTGAAGATAACGATCGAGATGTAAATGTAAGTATAATTTTATTTTTTCTCTAAAATTTTGTTTATATATATATATATATATATTTAAAAAAATTATTTTAATTTCCTTATATTTTTGTTGAAATTTTGTTTCTTGGGTTGGTGAGATGTGAATGCTTTTATCACTAGTGGCAATTATTTTTCTTAGAGTTGATTTTATTATATACATAGGTAGATCAATTGAATCTGGCATGTGAATTAATATGGTGTGAATATATGCAGATCGGGTTGAATCTTTTGACGGCGAATACGGGAAGCGATGAATCAACGGTGGATGATGGACTATCAATGGATATGGAAGATAAACGTGCAAAGTTTGAGGTACTAATTAATTAATAATACGTTGATCATATTTTTCCGTTTTATAACTAATTAATCCACCCACGAACAAATATAATCCCATCCTATTACATATCTTTTTCATCTTCTAACTCCACTAAAATATTGATTTTAATTAGATTTTGTGTATGGTGTTTGGTTAGAGATATTGTTATACTTATGGAAGTTTTGTGAAAATTTAAAATTTTCATACAAGAATAATTATTTTTGTCCTAAAAGGACAATTTTCCGATCGATTAATTTTTAGAGAAAATATTTTTCGTTTTTTAAATATGTTTATGTTTTTTTGTTGTAATAAATGAAATGAAGAACGCAAAACTACAAGAGGAGCTGAAGAAGATGAAAATAGAGAACCAAAGGCTAAGGGAAATGTTGAGCCAAGCGACCAACAACTTCAATTCCTTACAAATGCAACTTTTTGCCGTCATGAGACAACAAGAACAACGTAACTCCTCCCAAGACCATATCCTGGTAATTTACATTGACCTTTTAATAACTTGATTGATCTCAATCCATTTCTACAAAAAATATAAATTAATTTATTTTTTGTGTCGGTTATAATCATGTCAATATATAACAGCGATATAGATCGATTTCTAAACCGTATTTCGTTGAATTCTTTAGTTTTTTTCCACACTAGTACAAGAACTATGTGAACAAAACAAATGTTTGTGTAGTTGTTCTATCGTTTTTTTCTTAATTAGTCGTTAATGTAATTAATATTGTCACCAACTCTATATAGTTTACGGCTGTAAATTCGAGAAAAATTAATCTTAAGTGACATCAGCACATGAGACCTTTAATACTAAAAAGGAGTTTCTATGATTGTTTTCGATACAAACCCAAACATGTTCTACATATCTCATGTTCCATTTTAAAATATCATTCCTCTGCTAATTATTAGTTATAAGAACGCAAAAAGTACTAATATGCACATATGAATCAAGTATAAACTTTTAAGCTTTCTTTGACTTAGGCTACGGATGGCAAAGCAGAAGGAAGGAAACGGCAGGAAGTGCAATCGATGGTGCCAAGGCAGTTCATGGACCTCGGACCATCTACTGGCGCGGCCGAGCATGATGCTGAAGTGTCATCCGAAGAGAGAACAATGGTACGTTCGGGATCTCCTCCTTCGCTTCTTGAGAGTTCCAACCCTCGAGAGGGCGGAAAGAGGTTACTTGGGAGAGAAGAAAGCCCCGAATCCGACTCTAATGCCTGGGGAAACCCTAGCAAAGTCCAAAAACACAACCCATCATCAAGTAACAGCAACAACGGAAACGGAAACGGAAACGGAAACGGAAATGGAAACGGAAACGGAAATGTTATTGATCAGTCCGCCGCAGAAGCCACCATGCGAAAAGCCCGTGTCTCAGTTCGCGCCAGATCTGAAGCTCCTATGGTAACCCTTAACTCCCTCTAAACGGACATGTGCAAATTTTCTCCTAGCTAGTGGAACAAGAAAGACTATTTAGACCTGATCTATCAGGGCACGAATAGTCGCTATTTTGCCCAAAGCTCTGGAGTTAGTGCTTTCGTTTAGTTCATAAGGTTGACTTTTTTTTTTCTAAAGGAGCTGGCAAAGATAACCTAACCTCTATCCATAAGAAGAAAGAAGAATCTCGATCTAATTGGAATAGGCATCATAAGCTTATTCGAACGATACTTAATGATAATGTATTAATGTTGTTAATTTATAGATAAGCGATGGATGTCAATGGAGAAAATACGGACAAAAAATGGCTAAAGGAAATCCGTGTCCGCGAGCTTATTATCGCTGCACGATGGCTGGTGGATGTCCTGTTCGCAAGCAAGTATGTTTGCGTTTACATTTGAAGTCGGCAATAAACATATATGTGAACATTACATCTAATATATAACTTACGTTTGAAACAAAAGAAGCCTTAACCAATGTTGTCTTAATAGGTGCAACGTTGCGCAGAAGACAGATCTATTCTCATAACAACCTACGAAGGAAACCACAACCATCCACTCCCACCAGCCGCAATGGCCATGGCCTCAACCACTACCGCAGCCGCAAGCATGCTCCTGTCGGGCTCAATGTCGAGCCAAGACGGTTTAATGAACCAAACAAACCTCCTAGCTCGAGGCATCTTGCCTTGCTCCTCAAGCATGGCTACTATCTCAGCATCCGCGCCATTCCCAACCATCACATTGGACCTAACCAATCCATCCAACGGTAACAACCCGAACATGACCACTAATAACCCCTTGATGCAGTTCGCTCAGCGGCCCGGTTTCAACCCGGCGGTTTTGCCTCAAGTGGTCGGTCAAGCTTTGTATTATAACCAACAACAATCCAAGTTTTCCGGTTTACAGTTACCAGCTCAACCGCTGCAGATGGCGGCCACTTCCTCGGTGGCCGAGAGCGTTAGTGCCGCCAGTGCAGCGATTGCGTCCGATCCAAACTTTGCGGTGGCTCTAGCGGCAGCAATTACGTCCATTATCAACGGTTCAAGTCATCAGAATAATAACAACAATAATAATAATGTGGCTACGAGCAACGGTGACAATAGGCAATAAGGTTTTTCATTTTGATGGTCGTTTTTTTTTTTTTTTGCGTACTTTGTTTTGAGTTTTGGATGTGTAATTACGTATTTTTGGTTTTGGTTTTGTTCGTGAACAAACAAGGGTCTTGAGGACGTGTTTTTTTTTCTTCCTGTTCTTCTTGTAAGATCAACGATTTTGTTCGGAAATTAAATCATACTATTATTTAACAAGTGCGAAATCCTACGTGGCGGCTTCAGAATCACTCTCACACATATTTTTACCTTTATGTCATTAATAAAATCGTTAAATTACAATCCTTTGCCATCGAAATTTTATGACTAAAATATTTTTATTTCGAACGTATATAATTGCTATGAGTTTTGTATGTTTTTATTGTGGCCCATCTATTTTACGCGTTTTGGGTTTTAATGTTTATTTTATTTGTCTGTTTGTTTGTATCGGTTGTTTTAAAATCCTAGGTATTATTTTTATCGTTTGTTATAAATACGATAAAGACTACACATATTGTTTGTTCTGTAATACCTTTTTTTTGTCTTAATGATATTGTTTTATTTGTTCTTTTTTGGTAGGTTATGTCGCCGTCTTCGAGATATTATTTTGTTCGTTTTTGTGTTTATAGAATATACATTGCGTATGTTGTTAGTTTTGTTGTTTATTCGTTTATTTCTTTTTATTTTTCTACTAATTATCGTTCTATTCGTTTTATAGGTTATAACTTCTTCTTAGAGGTATAATTCGTTCTTATATTTGTTGTTTATGTATATGTGTTTTATTATCTATTATACTGTTCATGTTGTTTATTATATCGTGAAATCGTTATTTATTTTTTACTCATGATTATCGTTTTATTCTTTTTTATAGGTTTTAAACTCTTCTGTGAGGTATAATTTTTCTTATTTATTCTTAAATTTATGTGTTTTGTTCTCTATTATACAGCTTGTGTTCTTTTTATCTTATATTCGTCTTTTAATTGTCTTAATTATTATCGTTGTATTCATTTTATAGGTTGTAAAGTTTTCGTTAATTTCAAAGTAACTATAGTCTGTATTTTATATATTAGATTATTTCTAACAATAATCAGTTATTTATTTCTAACAAAAAATTGTTTATTATAAAATCTTATTTATTATTATTAAATTTGGTATGTACTTTTGTTCTAATATTTATTTTAAAATTTTAAAATAATATTAATTTGTTTACATGTCTTGAATCTTTAATGACATACATTTTTAGTAATTGTGTTTTTTTGTTAGTTATTTGATCTATTCATTTTCTTCTTCTTGCTATTGTAACGATTCTTATTTATTTTATTTTTTTTCCAGAATTTGACATTTTCTATAAGGTAATTTTCTAATAATATTATCTCTACATATTTTCGTTTTTCGTTGAAAAGAGTTTGTTATCTAATCCTACTTCTTCTTTTAGGTTTTGCCTCTTCAACAAGATATCTGCTTATAATATTTTTACCCTTTATGTTTGAAATAAATTTGTTACATGAACATATACTATTTTTCGTGTTTAACAAGGTTTCCTCTGTTTTTGAGTTTTTTATTCGATGAAGAGGTTTGTTCGGATTATGTCTGTTTTGAGGAATAATTCATAGTTTCGATAAAATAAACACTAAAACCCAAACAAACGAAACTATGAATTATTCCTCGAAAGAAAAGACAAAACATATTATTTTAAACAAAAAAAAATTCTTATTGTTTAAATTCGAACAGTAAACTCATGTGTTTCAAATACTTTATCTAGAAACAAGAACAAAAAAATCAAATTAAAACCCATCGATCAAATTGTTCTATGAAATGTTATAATGTGGAGATTTTATTACTAATAGTGGGTCACGATGAATCGAGGACTTGAATAATTTACATCTAGCCTATGCATTTTCTGTAAACCATCAAATGAGTTTATGTATAATTTTCAATGATTGTGTGCATGGTTAGAGTTTAGACGTTCATGGTAGGGTTTAACATCTCTAATCAAAAATTTAGCAAATGCAAAATCCTACGTGGCGGCTCCAGAATTACTCTCAGACCTGTGTTTACCTTTATGCCATTAATAAAATCGTTAAATTACAATCCCTTGCCATCGAAATTTTATGACTAAAATATCCTTATTTCGAACGTATATAATTGCTATGGGTTTAGTATGTTTTTATTGTGGTCCAACTATTTTACCCGTTTTGAGTTTTAATGTATATTTTATTTGCCCGTTTGTTTGTGTCGGTTGTTTTAAAACCCTAGGTATTATTTTTATCGTTTGTTATAAATACGATAAAGATTACACATATTGTTTGTTCTGTAATACCTTTTTATTTTTGTCCTAATGATATTTTTTTATTTGTTCTTTTTTGGTAGGTTATGTCGCCGTCTTCGAGGTATTATTTTGTTCGTTTTTGTGTTTATAGAATATACACTGCGCATGTTGTTAGTTTTGTTGTTTATTCGTTTATTTCTTTTTATTTTTTTACTAATTATCGTTCTATTCGTTTTATAGGATATAACCTCTTCTTAGAGGTATAATTCGTTCTTAGATTTGTTGTTTATGTATATGTGTTTTGTTATATATTATACTGTTCATGTTGTTTATTATCGTGAAATCGTTATTTATTTTTTACTCATGATTATCGTTTTATTTTTTTTTATAGGTTTTAAACTCTTCTGTGAGGTATAATTTGTTCTAATTTATTCTTAAATTTATGTGTTTTGTTCTCTATTATACAGCTTGTGTTCTTTTTATCTTATATTCGTCTTTTTATTGTCTTAATTATTATCGTTGTATTCGTTTTATAAGTTGTAACGTTTTCGTTAATTTCAAAGTAACTATAGTCTGTATTTTATATATTAGATTATTTCTAACAATAATCAGTTATTTATTTCTAACAAAAAATGGTTTATTATAAAATCTTATTTATTATTATTAAATTTGGTATGTACTTTTGTTCTAATATTTATTTTAAAATTTTAAAATAATAATAATTTGTTTACATGTATTGAATCTTTAATGACACACATTTTTAGTAATTTTGTGTTTTTTTGTTAGTTATTTGATCTATTCATTTTCTTCTTCTTGCTATTGTAATGATTCTTATTTATTTTATTTTTTTCCAGAATTTGACATTTTCTATAAGGTAATTTTCTAATAATATTATCTCTACATATTTTCGTTTTTCGTTGAAAAGAGTTTGTTATCTAATCCTACTTCTTCTTTTAGGATTTGCCTCTTCAACAAGATATCTGCTTATAATATTTTTACCCTTTATGTTTGAAATAAATTTGTTACATGAACATATACTATTTTTCGTGTTTAACAAGGTTTCCTCTGTTTTTGAGTTTTTTATTCGATGAAGAGGTTTGTTCGGATTATGTCTGTTTTGAGGAATAATTCATAGTTTCGATAAAATAAACACTAAAACCCAAACAAACGGAACTATGAATTATTCCTCGAAAGAAAAGACAAAACATATTATTTAAAACAAAAAAAAATTCTTATTGTTTAAATTCGAACAGTAAACCCATGTGTTTCAAATACTTTATCTAGAAACAAGAACAAAAAAATCAAATTAAAACCCATCGATCAAATTGTTCTATGAAATATTATAATGTGGAGATTTTATTACTAATAGTGGGTCACGATGAATCGATGACTTGAATAATTTACATCTAGCCTATGCGTTTTCTGTAAACCATCAAATGAGTTTATGTATAATTTTCAATGATTGTGTGCATGGTTAGAGTTTAGACGTTCATGGTAGGGTTTAACATCTCTAATCAAAAATTTAGCAAGTGCAAAATCCTACGTGGCGGCTTCAGAATTACTCTCAGACCTGTTTTTACCTTTATGCCATTAATAAAATCGTTAAATTACAATCCTTTGCCATCGAAATTTTATGACTAAAATATCCTTATTTCGAACGTATATAATTGCTATGGGTTTAGTATGTTTTTATTGTGGTCCAACTATTTTACCGTTTTGGGTTTTAATGTTTATTTTATTTGCCCGTTTATTTGTGTCGGTTGTTTTAAAACCCTAGGTATTATTTTTATCGTTTGTTATAAATACGATAAAGACTACACATATTGTTTGTTCTGTAATACCTTTTTCTTTTTGTCCTAATGATATTTTTTTATTTGTTCTTTTTTGGTAGGTTATGTCGCCGTCTTCGAGGTATTGTTTTGTTCGTTTTTGTGTTTATAGAATATACACTGCACATGTTGTTAGTTTTGTTGTTTATTCGTTTATTTCTTTTTATTTTTTTACTAATTATCGTTCTATTCGTTTTATAGGATATAACCTCTTCTTAGAGGTATAATTCGTTCTTAGATTTGTTGTTTATGTATATGTGTTTTGTTATATATTACACTGTTCATGTTGTTTATTATCGTGAAATCGTTATTTATTTTTTACTCATGATTATCGTTTTATTCTTTTTTATAGGTTTTAAACTCTTCTGTGAGGTATAATTTGTTCTAATTTATTCTTAAATTTATGTGTTTTGTTCTCTATTATACAGCTTGTGTTCTTTTTATCTTATATTCGTCTTTTTATTGTCTTAATTATTATCGTTGTATTCGTTTTATAAGTTGTAACGTTTTCGTTAATTTCAAAGTAACTATAGTCTGTATTTTATATATTAGATTATTTCTAACAATAATCAGTTATTTATTTCTAACAAAAAATTGTTTATTATAAAATCTTATTTATTATTATTAAATTTGGTATGTACTTTTGTTCTAATATTTATTTTAAAATTTTAAAATAATAATAATTTGTTTACATGTCTTGAATCTTTAATGACACATTTTTAGTAATTGTGTTTTTTTGTTAGTTATTTGATCTATTCATTTTCTTCTTCTTGCTATTGTAATGATTCTTATTTATTTTATTTTTTTTCCAGAATTTGACATTTTCTATAAGGTAATTTTCTAATAATATTATCTCTACATATTTTCGTTTTTCGTTGAAAAGAGTTTGTTATCTAATCCTACTTATTCTTTTAGGTTTTGCCTCTTCAACAAGATAATTCCTTATAATATTTTTACCCTTTATGTTTGAAATAAATTTGTTACATGAACATATACTATTTTCGTGTTTAACAAGGTTTCCTCTATTTTTGAGTTTTTTATTCGATGAAGAGGTTTGTTCGGATTATGTCTGTTTTGAGGAATAATTCATAGTTTCGATAAAATAAACACTAAAACCCAAACAAACGGAACTATGAATTATTCCTCGAAAGAAAAGACAAAATATATTATTTAAAACAAAAAAAATTCTTATTGTTTAAATTCGAACAGTAAACCCATGTGGTTCAAATACTTTATCTAGAAACAAGAACAAAAAAATCAAATTAAAACCCATCGATCAAATTGTTCTATGAAATGATATAATGTGGAGATTTTATTACTAATAGTGGGTCACGATGAATCGAGGACTTGAATAATTTACATCTAGCCTATGCGTTTTCTGTAAACCATCAAATGAGTTTATGTATAATTTTCAATGATTGTGTGCATGGTTAGAGTTTAGACGTTCATGGTAGGGTTTAACATCTCTAATCAAAAATTTTGATGGCATACGATTACTAAAAAAAATCAATTTATACGTGTTTGTATTTGGATTTAAGATTTGATGCTAGAGTTTAGGATTTAGGATCTATGTTTTATTTTCAACGTTTACGTGCATTTGTAAGGATTTAGGCTCCCGAAATAGGGTTTGGCACCTCTTATTTTTTGAAAAAAAATTGATGGTATAATGTTAATGAATAATTTTCTAATGTTCTCTTAAAAAATATATTAATAAAAAATATAAATAAATACAAACATTTGTGGTGACTAAAGATAATAAATATGTGCACTGAAAAAAGGATAACAATGATAAAAGAAAAAAAATTAAAATATCAAAATAATGAAATTGGTTATCTTCAAAATGATTTTTTTTAATCTTATATACAAAATAACAATTACTTATAAAACTAGAGTGTTGATTTGTTAAATTAGATCTAAAAATTAAAAAAATGAATAATAAATTCAAAATGGTATAAGTGGCATCATTTTCCTAAGAATCATTTTGGTGTGTACGGTTATTTTTAATAAATTGTTTTTGAACTCTATAAGTTGGTGTGAATCATTTTGGGACAACACATAAAATTCATCGATGCGAACATAAAACATTCATTTAATTGTGAATTTTTTTACAACAAAAGATATACATTTTAAAATAATACACTTTATATTTTTTTTTAATAAACGTCCCAATGATTCTTTAAATCCGTCCATACCAAATTTAACATTTTAAAATGGTACAATTTTATTTTTTAAACGAGTGGTTTTGAATGAAGAAACTGAATGTGGTTTATATGAAAATATTTAAATCTCTAGAATTTTGAGTTTTTAATTATTTTATGGAATTGAGATTTTCGTTAGTTCTGTATATAAATTATCCATTTCTATTTTGATTTTGTTAGTTATATTTTAGTATTTTTATTCTAAAATATGGTGTTATGGTGTTTACGCAAAAGTTATATATCTATAATTCCAATCTCTTTTATTAGTCAATTAGATCCATATTATTTGCAACTACGTATAATATGAAAAGGTTATATGTTATATATCATTATACAAGATAATGTGTCCAGTTAAGTTGATTTTTATGATTCTAAATTTTTTTTGTAGTATTCGATACACGATAATGTCGTGTTCGATTTGTTTTATTTAAATATGTATTTTTGAAAAATGAATAGATAATCAAAAAATTTATGTTTTAATTTCATTAACATACTAATGTATTTCATTAACACACTCACATCTTGAATCAATTTACTCTCCAGTGGTAGCCTGACTTGGGCGTCAGAGAGTCTTTAAGAGGGAAGCCCCTTCTCATCATTCCGAAGATCTTCCTGACGATATTACTTATGTATGGTCCAATGCATCTCCAGAGAATCATCGTGAATATCTCACTAGAGACAGCAACTTAGGCGGACGCACCTCTCATCCCCCAAGAGGACGGAAGTCCAACGTACCAGGAGCTCTCTGACTATTCCCATAGGACACTCTAAAGTTGTATGCAAGAAATCTACGACTCCGTACGGAGGACCCAAAATCTGATCCAAACAATTAACGTTAAAGAGGGAAACACCAGACGCTCCACCGAAAGAAAAGACAAAACATATATATATATATTTAAAAATTCTTATTATCTAAATCCGAACAGTAAGCTCATGTGTTTCAAATACTTTATGTAAAAACAAGAACAAAAAAATCAAATTAAAACTCATCGATCGAATTGTTCTATGAAATGATATAATGTGGAGATTTTATTGCTGATAGAGGATCACGATGAATCGAGGAATTGAATCTTAGCCTATGTATTTTCTGTAAACCATCAAATGAGTCTATGTATAATTTCCAATGATTGTGTGCATGGTTAGGGTTTAGACGTTCATGCTTGGGTTTAGATGTTCATGCTTGGGTTTAACATCCCTGATCATTATACGAGATAACGTCGGTTAAGTTGATTTTTATGATTCTCAAATCTTTCTCCGTAGTATTCGATACACGAAAATGTCATGTTCGATTTGTTTTATTTAAATATGTATTTTTGAAAAAGAAATAGATAATCAAAAAATTTATGTTATACTAATATATATTTAGATAATCAAGGCGCGGGACCCACCTAGTTTCTCTTTAAAATATATTTTCTTTAATATAAGCTCACATATGTTGAGGATATATAAATATATATTTATATACGTATTATAATTTTTCTGTGATAAATTACTTAAAATGGATCAATTTCTCGTAAATATTGCTATAATTAGGAATTCAAGGATACAACATCATGAAGCAGATTGCCATCTTATAGTGACAGTGACTAGAGAAATCCTAAGAGTTAAGAGCATAGTAAGGAATGATTCTGATGTTTGGTCCTTCTGCATTTACAAGATGGATTCATCAAAAAGTGAATGGGAGAAATTTACTTCTTTGGGAGACGAGGCAATACTTTTGGATCTAGGAGTCACCGTTCTTGCCAACGCCATCGAAGGTGTCAAAAGAAATTCAATATATTTCAGTGGTAATCATTCCCTTGATAATTTTGAATCTGATAGTGTTTGGAGTGAAAATTATATATTTATCTTCAATCTTGACACACACAAGGTTGAAAGACCGGCCACATCGAAGTATTTGTTCGTCCGTTCAATTATTTGATGCTCGATGGTTTATCCCAAATTTCAAACGGAAATGATTGATCTCAACTATGAAGTATCGATCCTTTCAATGTTTTTTATATTCCCCAAACTCATCTCTGTTGGACTTGTGTCTCTTTTCTTTTGCAAGGGTGAAAGTATATATCATATAATACATGTGTTTTTGAACCATCTTAATATCAAAATTATATCATCTCATAAGAATTGTTTTGACATCCATCATAAAAGTTTACTTGTATGTCGCATATGGCTTGAAATTTCATTATGATCCACAAATGTGTTCTTACGGTTTGTTCTTGTTGAGTAGTCTACTATTTGAATAAAGCCTAGCTAATTGTGAAAGAGTAAAACAAAAAAGCTTAATATGGATTTTACCACGTTCAGAAAACAATGCGATTGCAATGCCAATGTTTGAGCCCCAAAATTTTGTTATCTAAAAACAAATTAGTAGATTTTATATTTTTTTTTCCTATTTTTTTTTCTTTTTTTTGCCTGTTAATATCAAAACTATATGCACATCATTTCTCATTCTTTATAGCTTCAACAAACAATAACAAACACAACCGAAAAGACCACAGAGGAAACAATAACCAACAAAACTCAGTAAAGTTTTCTCAAAAACAAAAAAAAAGTCACAAGCAACTAAACCAGGTGAAGAAGAAGAATTATATTATCCACATTACCAGTGTGTCTCCATACATCATTTCAGGCTTCAAATCTTATGATATCTAGTTCTTGTTCTTCTTGCACAAGAACAAGATCTGAAGTATCAGTCCCTAAATTGCCCAAATTGAATGTCTTG
Organism: Pseudoturritis turrita; assembly: GCA_900406555.1. NCBI lineage: Eukaryota > Viridiplantae > Streptophyta > Magnoliopsida > Brassicales > Brassicaceae > Pseudoturritis > Pseudoturritis turrita. The sequence continues at coordinate 421,224 of OVBL01000345.1, forward strand.
GTTCCAAATATACTGATTAAGAACCGTAATTTATTGATTAAAGAATATTGTTTTGATTTGGATGGATACATGGAAAGGCTAGATATTTCCGTGTTCGAGAGATAGAAGGAATCCATAAATAAAACTTCTTGTGTCAAAGACAACATAAACTTTTGAGTTGGATCGCCAACATCGATGTTGGCATCGATGCCAGCGGTTCAGCTCAAAGTTCTAAGTCATATTCGACACATGAACTTTTTTTATGGATTATCTATCTAACAAGTAAAAATATTTTTAAAAAGATAGAAATATTGCATCTTTCCAAGAGAAAAGCTCTTCTTGTATTACAATCAAACTAATATGGCTGTCATAAATGATATTTCGAAATTCGATACATCACACAACACTATATATATAACGCAAGGTAGAGGATATGATTAATATTAATAAACACATATAAACAGGCCTTTTGTACATGATTTTTTATGTGCTTGTGCTCACGTCGATGCACACATTATGTGTTTTTATAGTTTGTTGACACAAAGTTTATGTGTTTTATAGTCTAAAAATTCAAATTTGGGCCCTTTTTAAGTTATGGGCACTCGGCCTTTCGACCTACCGCTAGAGACAGTCATTGTTCTGTTATCACTTCTCATTTCCTCCTTCTTTATGAATCTTCAAATCATGTTTCATATAACATATCTTTTTTTGTTGGATATATTACTCGTAAATTTGGAAACTATTATCTTTACCCTCTTATAAAATTAGGGTACAATTTTCAAAATTAATGACAATAATTTTTAGTTATTTATGGGTAATTAAGTTTTTCTTTCCACGTTTTGACAAAAACTCTTTCGTATTTCGCATAATCGTAAATTTATTATAAACATGTTGTCAAGTCAAATTTATGGTAATCAAATTTTCGTTTATACGTTTTGACCAAAAACCTTTCGTACTCCGCATATATAATCATAATATTTGATCAAATAACATGTAAACATTGTTAGATAAGCTTCGAATAGCTTGCGGCTCAAGAAGTCTTTAGCAAGTCGGTTAAAGATATGATAGGCTAAAAGGAAACTATCTATTTCAAGTAGTAATAGGAAAAGAGTAGTTTTCCATTACTAAGAGGAATAGGAATAGAAATAGCAATGTTGTGCTATGATTATAAATACCTTGATTGAGTTGTGATCAAAGGTATGAGTTTTGGAGTTTAGTTTTGAGAGATTTTCTAAACTTAATAAAGAGAGTTATTCTTTAATCAAAACTTGTCAAATTATATTTGGTACCAGAGCGGTTAGGATCAACGATCCTGAAGGTTTTTAAGCACGAAGATCATACGAACGGATAGTCGTCGTAACCAAGCCATGGGAGACGACAACACAACAACTTCAAAACAGACAAAGGACCTTGTTCCCTCATCGATCCAATGTCCTATGCTTTCATATTCTAACTACACGGTATGGGCTATGAAGATGAAGGTTCTGTTGTGAATTCACAAGGTATGGGAAACAATTGAACGTGTTTCAACTGAATCCGAGAAGAACGATATCACAATAGGATTGTTATTCCAAGCTATCCCTGAGACTCTTATCTTGCAAGTCGGCGAAAAAGACTCTCCAAAGGAGATATGGGAAGCAATCAAATCACGTAACATTGGTGCTGATCGTGTCAAGGAAGCAAGACTTCAAACTTTAATGTCTGAGTTTGATAGACTTAAGATGATGGACACAGAGAAGATCGATAGCTTTGCGAGAAAGCTATCGGAGCTCGCATCAAAATCGACTGCACTTGGACAAACTATTGAGGAACCTAAACTCGTAAAGAAGTTTCTTAATAGCTTGCCAAGAAGCAAATTTATTCACATCATCGCCTCGTTGGAGCAAGTTCTAGATTTAAAGACAACAGGCTTTGAAGATATCATAGGAAGACTCAAGGCCTATGAGGAGCGTATTCTCGATGAGCAGAATCATGAAGAGACACAAAGCAAGCTGATGTTTGCTAACTCGGATCAGACCTACTCAGGTTCTCAAAGGAGAGGACGTGGAAGAGGAGGCAGAGGATACAGAGGTAGAGGCAAAGGAAGGTTTAATTCACAAGTACGTAGAAATCAAACAAATCAAAATCAAGCTAAAGAGAAGAAGGATAGATCGAAAGTGATTTGTTTTAGATGTGACAAACCTGGACACTTTGCTTCCGCTTGTCCTGAGTGAATACTACACAGACAAGAAGCAAATAAGATAGAGACGGAAGACGCCGATCCAACTCTTTATATGCATGAAGTAGTGTTTTTGAATGAAGAAAAGGTCATTCCAAAAAATTATGAAACAAGACAAGAAGGAATCTGGTATCTTGACAATGGAGCAAGTAATCACATGATGGGTAACAAAACTTATTTCTCTGAGCTCAACAAGAACATCAAAGGCAAGGTGAAGTTTGGTGATGGGTTGTGTGTTGAAATAGAAGAGAAAGGGTCTATTCTATTTCAAAGTAAAAAAGATGAGCAGACTCTTGTTACTGATGTTTACTATATTCCCGAACTCAAGAGCAACATCCTAAGTTTAGGACAAGCTACGGAAGTTGGTTGCGATGTGAGAATGAGACGTGATTACTTAACACTTCATGATCCGAGTGGGAGGCTCTTGGTGAAGGTAATACCATCTCTCAATAGACTCTACAAGGTCAATTTAAAGATAGGAAAGCCAATATGCTTGCACACGAGTATAGAAGATAATACTTGGAGGTGGCACACGAGACTTGGTCATATATGCTTTTAGACAATGAAATCGATGTTCCAGCAGGATATGGTTCATGGTTTGCCGGAAATCAGAGTTAAAAATAGGTTGTGCGAGTCTTGTTTAGTTGGAAAACAAACTCGTCAATCGTTTCCAAATGCATCTATGTTTCGAGCTAGTAAACCTCTAGAGCTACTTCACACGGACCTATGTGGTCCTATAACCCCTTATACTCCTGCTCACAACAAATACATATTTGTTATCATAGATGATTTCTCAGGATATATGTGATCAATTTTGATGAAAGAGAAGAGTGAAGTGTTTGGTAGATTCAAAGAGTTTAAGAGTCTAGTAAAGAAGGATCTAGGGGAGGAGATCGTGACTCTTAGAACTGATAGAGGCGGAGAGTTCACTTCTAGGGAGTTCAATGAATTCATGTTCTTGCTGCTCAGTATCACTTGAAGCATTACCTTCAGTCTCGTCTTGGTCTTGATTGTCACCAATCACAACAGGCCCTTCTCCTTCGTCTATAGTTTCACCCCATCTCATGTGAAACATACCAGGATCTCTGCTTGGACCAGCTTCTGATATGTTCCAGACCCAACTCGTTTTTTCATCAAACACTACGTCACGGCTTACCACTATCCTTCGTATTGATGGATTGTACAATCGATAGGCCTTGGATCCTGGCTCGATTCCAAGATGCACTAGTGATTGTGATCTATCATCTAGCTTCTTAAGGTTTACGGGTTCAGCCTTCGAGTATGCTAGACAACCAAAAACCCTTAGATGATCTAGGTTTGGTTTCTTCTTCCGCAAGCATTCATATGGAGTCAAGTTGTGAAGAGCTCTTGTAGGTACCCTGTTGATAACATAAGTAGCATGACGTACTGCTTCTCCCCACATATAATTCGGTACCTTCATAGCCTTGAGGATGTGGTTGAAAATCCTCAGCAAGTAGAGCCACCACCAAGAAGATCAGGTCGACAAGTGACCCTACCAGGTTATCTTAAAGATTATGTTCTTCAAGCTTGTGTAGAATGTGAGAGACTTCGACTTACGATCAATGATGAGCCAAGTAGCTTTGAAGAAGCTAAGCGTTTATCGCAATGGATACAAGCTTGCAAAGAAGAGATTGAATCTATCAACAAAAACAAGACATGGTTTCTTGTTGACAGACCGAGTGAAACAAAGGTAATTGGTCTCAAGCAGATTTTCAAAATCAAGAAGAATGCGGAAGGTACAATCAAGAAGAACAAGGCGCGGCTTGTAGCAAAGGGATATGTACAAGAATCCGGCATAGATTTTGATGAGGTTTTTGCACCGGTTGCTCGCATTGATACTATACGATTGCTGGTTGCTTTGGCAGCATCACATGGTGGGAGATCCATCATTTGGATGTGAAAACAACCTTCTTACATGGACAGTTAAAGGAGGATGTGTATGTTGATCAACCCGAAGGCTTTGAGGTGAAAGGAGAAGAACAAAAGGTATATAAGCTTTCAAAAGCATTATACGGTTTAAGACAAGCTCCACGAGCTTGGAACACAAAGCTTGATCAAATATTGAAAGGAATGAAGTTCAAGAGATGTTCGAAGGAGACTTCGGTATATCGCAAGGAAGAAGGAGAAAGCTTGATCATTATTGCCATCTACGTGGATGATTTATTCGTAACCGGGAACACTCTCAAAGGGATAAGTGAATTCTAGGCCTGGGCATATAATCCGTACCCGAAACCCGAACCCGAAACCGACCCGAAAAAACAGGGTTCGGTTCGGGTTCGGTTATGCCTAATAACCCGAATGGGTTTTGTCCTTTGAGTATTTCGGTTTCGGTTTCGGTTTCGGATATACCCGAACTACAACCGGATACCCGATTAAACCGAAGTACACATATGTATACAATATGTTCGAAAACCCTTACCTTTGTTAGCCTGTTGAGCTTCCCAAATTTCGAATCCCTAAATCCCCAAATATATTTTTATCACTCATTCTTTCAGATTCGATATCAAAGCTGGAAAATCGAAATCGTCGAAGGCCAACGTCTCCTCCATCAGAGGCGTCTATAAACCAATCTAAGGTATGTGACTTTTTCCAATTCGATTAGTGTTTCTAGGGTTTCCGATTCGATTAGGGGATTGTGTTTGAATGGATATACGTTATTAGTTGTTCTTCGATTAGGGTGTGACTGATTGGAGATAGTTTTTATTCGATTAGGGGTTTTGTGTTTGAATCGATATAGGTTTATTAGTTGTTCTTCGATTAGGGTATGTCTGATTCAAGATCGTTTTCATTCGATTAGGGTGTTATTCTTATGATTCGGTTTTGTTTCTTAGTTTAGTTAGTCTTAATCTCTGTCTCTTTCGTTTCGATTTAGAATATGTCAAAGGTTTGTGTTTGAATCTCTGTGTCTTTGTGTTTGATTTAGGGTATGTGTGTGTATGTTGTCTTCTTCTATGTCTCTTTCATTTCGATTTAGAATATGTCAAAGGTTTGTGTTTGAATCCCTGTGTCTTTGTGTTTGATTTAGGATATGTGTGTGTATGTTGTCTTCTTCTATGTCTCTTTGGTGTCGATTTAGAATATGTCAAATTTGTGTTTGAATCTCTGTGTCTTTGTGTTTGATTTAGGGTATGTGTGTGTATGTTGTCTTCTTCTATGTCTCTTTGGTGTCGATATATGTTGATTCATGGACTAAGATTGGTTATCTTCTTCTTTTGGTTTAGTAATTCATGGCCTTTAGTTTAAGTTTGGTATTTGAAAGACAATTGCCTTCATGTTTTCATATTTTTGTGTGTGTATTCTTCTTTCGTTTTGTTGAAGCTTTATTTCTGATACATGTGCTTCATGTTTTCAGATGGATTCTTCATCATCCAGAAATCCATTGGACAATGTTGAAGATGCAGAAGTGAATTTAGAAGATGATCCAGAGGAGTTGTTGACGCCTGAAAGTAGAGGAAAACGGAAAGATAAACCAAGTGGAGCTACTTCTCAGCCGCCTAAATAACAGAAGACACTCAACACAAGGTCTCCTGCATGGTCACATTTCACTAGAATAAAGAATGATCGAGACAAATGCACCTGTAACTACTACCAAAGGGTCCTATCATGTCCAACAAAGTCAGGCACTTTAACTCTCACAAATCATATGAAAACTTGCAAAGAGTACTAGGCATGGTTAGATGGGCAAGGTCAGACTCAACCTGTTATCAATCAAGATGGACAATTGATGGCAGCCAAAGTTCCCGAATCTGTTTTCAGAGAAGCAGCAAATGAGATGCTTGTGATAGGGGAATTGCCTTTGTCTTTCATTGAAAGCATGGCCTGGAAACACTTCTGCAATAAGGTGTTTATCTCTTCTTTTTCTCTCTATGTATATCTCTGAAATTGGCATTTAACTCTTTGAAGTTTTAATCTAACTATTTATCTTTTAAAGGTGAAATTGTATAAGCCTCATTCAAGAAGGACTGCCACTAGAGACATAGTGCAGATGTATGGCAAAAAGAAAGAAGAACTGAAGAACATGATATCAAGTACCAAACAAAGAGTTTCTCTTACAATTGATATTTGGGTTTCTGAAACCACAGGTAAACATTGTTTCTTCTATTTAAGTGATTGGTAACTGTTTCTTCTATTAAGTGATCGTTAATTGTTTCACTTTACATTATCAACAGGTGCAAGTTACATGGTGATTACATGCCATTTCATTGATGCAAACTGGAGGTTACAGAAACTAATCATTGGCTTCAAATACGTCTCGGATCGCAAAGGTCAGACTATTTCTCAAGTTCTGATAGATGTGCTAGCTGAATGGGGAATAGAGAAAATATTTTGTATTACAGTTGACAATGCAACTGCTAATACTTCAGCTTTAAAGAGGTTTCACTCTGAGTTTAGTAAAGTTTCTAGTGATGCCTTTGTCTTAGATGGGAGTTATATGCATATGAGATGTTGTGCTCATATTATTAACTTGGTTGCAAAGGAAGGTTTGTCTGATTTACGTGATAATGTGGCTGCTATACGTAATGGAATTACGTATGTTAGAGCATCTACGAATAGGTTGAAGTCTTTTGAGTTAAAAGTAGATAGAGGAAGGTTAACCCGTGGAAGTTTGCCTATGGATGTGAAGACTAGGTGGAACTCCACATTCCTGATGTTATCTAGAGCAATTCAGTTTAGGTTAGCTTTTGATAAGATGGAACTAGAAGATAAGCTGTACAATGATTACTTTCTAGAACATGAGAATGGGACTAAGAGAATTGGACCTCCTGCTATTAGTGATTGGAATGCAGTGGAAAGGTTAGTTAAGTTCTTGGTCATATTTTACAATAGCACTTTGGTTGTTTCTGCTTCAACAACGGTTAATTCCTATACGTGCTATGGTGAGATCGTGACCATAGAGAGAAATCTGTATACAATGTCTAATACTTATGATTCAGAATTGAAGTTAAAAGTTGGTGAGATGTTGCAGAAGTTTCATAAGTATTGGGATGGGATAAAGAACATCAATAAGATGTTGGTTGTAGCTTCTGTATTTGATCCTAGGCAGAAGTTGAACTTTGCTAAGCTGTATTTTGATAAGTTGTATGGAAAAGAAACTCCGGAGTCTACAGCCATGTATGAGTCTGTGTATGATCTTCTATGTTCTCTTTTTAAAGAGTACAATGGTCGGTTTAGTAAAGGTACTTCATCATCTACTGTGCCATCATCACAGACTTCACAGTCTAGTCAGACTTCATCAGTTAGTGGCCAAGACCAAGTAGTGGACAGAATGGAGTTGGTTTATGAGGATTTTGGTTACGAGAGGATGGATTTTGTCTATAAGGAGTTGGTAGAAGAGACAGGGGTTGATGATCCAAGGGATGAAATGGAGATATATTTAAAGGAACCTGTTGAGAATCCTCAACTAATGTTAGGAACTGAGTATGATATACTCTCTTGGTGGAGGGTAAACAAGGGGAAGTATCCTATTTTATCAGAAATGGCAAAGGACCTACTTGCAATGCAAGTGTCATCCGTTGCATCAGAAAGTGCTTTTAGCACAAGTGGTAGGGTCTTAGATCCTTATAGGAGCTGCCTAACTCACTTTCATATCGAGGTCTTGATGTGTACAAAGCAGTGGCTGAAATCTCAGATTCATTTTAATGAAACCACAATGATCACAAATGAACAAATGCTAGCTGATATCGAAATGTTAGACAATCTTCAGAAAAGCAAGTCTTATTTCTCCTCCATTGTATTTATCTAATCATTCTTTGAATATGTGATAACATTATGTTTTTGTTTGTCTGTTTTAGTGTTTGAAGAGTCTCATATTCCAGATGATTGATCACAAATCAATGAGTACCAACTAGAATATAAGGTAACATCTCTGATTTTCTATCACTTCATTTCTTGTTGGTTGTTGCATTGTGATCAATTACCATTCTCAGTTTGTTTCTTTGTTATTATTGTAACAGGGAACCAAAAGAATGTCTGATTTTGGATTGTGTTTTGCAATGTTTCTCAGTGTGTTTTGAACTGTTGGCTTTTGGTTATTTTGATTTTCATATGTACTTTGTCTTGAACATTTCTTGCAGTATTCGTGAACATTATGTTATGAGCCTTGGGGCTTTTGGATTCTTGTACTGATATTTCGGATATTTCGGATTTCATCGGGTATTTCGGTTTTTTCGGGTAGAAAATACCGAAATACCCGAATCATCATAGAACCCGAATAAAATTCGGTTATTTTCGGTTTTATTCTAAAAAACCGAAACCGATCCGAAACCGAAAATAACCGAACCAAAACCGATCCGAATTTTTAAAATACCCGAATGGGTATTAAATTCCTATAACCGAAAACCCGAAACCCGAATTAACCGATCCGAAACCCGAATGGGTATCCGAATGCCCAGGCCTAGTGAATTCAAGGAAGGAATGTCATCTAAGTTTGAGATGACTGATCTAGGAAAACTCACTTATTATCTCGGCATTGAAGTACATCAAGGTGAGGATGGAATCGAGATCAAATAAGAAGGTTATGTTCGAAGGATCTTAATAGAAGCTGGTCTAGAAACTTGTAATCCTACTCAAGTACCCATGGAGTTTGGTTTGAAAGTTTCAAAGGCACTAGAAGAAGAAGAGATTGATCCTACGGCCTATAGAAGAAACGTTGGTTGCTTAAGGTACCTACTCCACACGTGTCCAGATTTAGCATTCTCCGTTGGAGTTGCTAGCAGGTATATGCAAAGTCCACAAAAGTCACATGGTGATATAATGAAACAAATATTAAGATATCTTAAAGGGACAGTTGCATTTGGTCTAAAGTTTATTCGTGGAGGATCAAAGAAGATCATTGGTTTTAGTGATAGAAGTCACAACATTGATCAAGATGATGGAAGGAGCACTACGGGTCATAATTTCTACTTTGGATCTTCACCAATTACTTGGTGTTCACAAAAGCAAGAAAATGTTGCTCTATCTTCTTGCGAAGCCGAGTTCATGGCAGCAACGGAGGCAGCAAGACAAGCTATTTGGCTTCAAGACATTTTTGAGCGAGATCACCGGATGGAAGAAACAAGTACTCATCAAGATCGACAACAAGTCAGCAATAGCACTCACCAAGAATCCCGTGTTTCATGGTAAAAGTAAGCATATCCATAAGCATTACCATTTTATACGAGAGTGCATTGAGAAAGAGCTTGTCGACGTAGAACATGTACCTGGAGTTGAGCAAAAGGCGGATATCTTGACTAAGGCATTGGCGCGGATCAAGTTTGGCGAAATGAGAAGCTTGATAGGTGTGCAAGACATGTTCAAGATTAAGTCGAAGCTTACGAGGAAGAATGTTGGATAAGTTTCAAATAGCTTGCGGTTCAAGAAGTCTTTAGCAAGTCGGTTAAAGATATGATAGGTTAAAAGGAAACTATCTATTTCAAGTAGTAATAGGAAAATAGTAGTTTTCTATTACTAATAGGAATAGGAATAGAAATAGCAATGTTGTGGTATGATTATAAATACCTTGATTGAGTTGTGATCAAAGGTATGAGTTTTGGAGTTTAGTTTTAAGAGATTTTTTAAACTTAATAAAGAGAGTTATTCTTTAATCAAAATTTGTCAAATTATAAACATGCTTAACTTACATCTGCTTAAATGCTATACTTATATATATATATATATTAATCATGTAGTTTTAAAAGAAAAAAAGAACCAGAACAAGGAATCTATATGATAATATCGCAAGTATTTTCTCAAAAACACATTATATGAATAACCATAAAGGTAGCATATCATTTTTCTTCTCTTTTTATTAAAAGCTAAAGGAGATGGTTTTTTTTTTTTATCTCTTCAAAAAAAAAAAAAAAGGAGATGGTTTTTGGAAACAAACTAATTACTACAATGTTGGGTCTGTTGGTCTTGGTATACAAATATCATAAGCTTTACATGTATAGTGACTCTCGTGATGTCAAAGTCTTGGATTTTTCTGGAGATATTCCGCGACAAATCTTTGAAACGCAAGTTGGCTATGATCCATTTTTGGCTAAGGGAATGTCGGACCTAGTTTACCCACATCTTGATGATGTGTGGAATATCAATAAAGACCATCTAGTAGTCACGGTGACTGGAGAAATCTTGAGAGTTAAGAGCATAGTAAGTATTGATTCTGCTGATGTTCGATCGTTCCGCATTTACAAGATGGATTCATCAAATAGCGAATGGGAGAAACTTACTTCTTTGGGAGACGAGGCAATAATTCTGGATCTAGGTATCACCGTTCTTGCCAATGCCATCAAGGGGTCAATAGAAATTCAATATATTTTAGTGGTAATCATTCCCGTGATAATTTTGAATATGATCGTGTTTGGAGTGAAAATTATATCTTTATCTTCAATCTCCACACACACAAGGTCGAAAGAACACATTGAAGTATTTGTCGTCCGTTCAATCAGTTGATGCTCGATGGTTTGTCCTAGCCTTGGGCGTTCGGGTATCCGGACCCGTTCGGGTCGGGTTTTCGGGTATAGAGATATAAGAACCGTTCGGTTATTTATGAAATTCGGATCGGGTTCTGTTCGGTTCCTTTCGGGTTCGGGTCGGATCCGAATTCTCAAAATAGGAACTGTTCGGATATTTTTTACCTAAAATACTAAAAATACCCGAAATTTTCCGAAAATACCCGAAAAATTACCCGATTTTTTCGAAAATACCTGAAAATATCCAAAAACTGTAAAAATAACCGAATTAATTTATGTTTAAGGTACTTCAGGTACCTATTTAGTTCTCGGTTCGGTTCCGGGTTCGGTTCGGGTTTTCGGTACTACGTGTTTAAGATCCATTCAGATATTTTAGAAATTCGGTTCGGATTCAGTTCGGGTTTGGTTCGGTTTTTCGGTTCCGAGTTTTTTGCCGGACCAGTTTATCCCATATTTCAAACCGAAATGATTGATCTCAACTATGAAGTATCGATCTTGTCAATGTTTTTTTATTCCCTTAACACATCTATGTGTACGACTTAATTGGGTCTCTTTTCTTTTGCAAGTGTGAGTAAAACATATAATATATGTGTTTTTGAACCATATTAAAATAATATCAAATTTATATCACCTCATAAGAAAATTATTTATAAAAAAAAATACATCATAACAGTTAAATTGTATGTCATGTCGCATATCGCTTGAAATTTCATTATATGATCCACATATGTGTTTTCACGCTTTGTTTCTTGTTGGAGGGATTTGTTGACTAGTCTACATTTTTAAGATAGGCATAATTGTGAAAGAGAAAAAAAAAAAGCTTCATATGGATTTTACCATGTTCATACAACAATGTGATTTCAATGTCAATGTTTTATATTTTTGTTATCAAAAACGGACTAGTAGGTTTTATATTTTTTTATTCCTCTTTGTTTTTGTCTTGCCTGTTAATATCAAAACTATATGCACATCATTTCTCCCTCTTTATAGCTTCAACAAACCGAACAAACACAACCACAAAGAACACACAGGTAACAATAACCAACCAAACTAACTAAAGTAAAGAAGAGTCACAAGCAACTAAACCGGGTGAAGAAGAAGAAGATCAAATCGACATTACCGGTGTTGTCTCCATATATATACATGGCATCATTCCAGGCTTCAGGACTTCTGCTTTCTATTTCTTGTTCTCCTTGCACAAGAACAAGATCTGTAGTACCAGTCCCTAAATTGCCCAAATTCAATGTCTCGGTTCCAAATATACTGATTAAGAAATTTAACCCAAAAAATACTCTGATTAAGAACCGTAATTTATTGGTTAAAGAATTTCGTTTTGATTTGGATGGATCTTTCCGTGTTCGAGAGATAGAAGGAATCCATATATAAAATTTCCAGTATCAAAGACAACATGAATTTTTGAGTTGGATCGCCTATTTAAATGCTGCCTGATATTCTCATATTTTACACCATTTCTATATAGTGGTAATCATATTTTTATTCCACATTTGCATATCATTTAGGCATTTCTAGGTGTATTTGCATTCTCTTTTGTGTTTTATAGGTTTGGAGATGGTGTTTCCACTTCGAGGCATTTTGGAGAGCAATTGGGATGCAAAATGATGAGGATTCAAGAGGAAACAAGAATGGATCAAATGGATGCAAGAAGGGGCCAAGAAGAATGCAAAGAAGTGAAGAAAATGAAGAAATGACAGCCCCCATACCGTGGCTCCATCCCGGAGTCATGACCTCGGTATGGGGTATTTTGGAGGTTTTGGAGCAAAATGGCAGAGGCCATACCGTGGCTCCATCCCGGAGTCATGACCTCGGTATGGCCTCATCTCAAGTGTAGTTTTTTTAGATCCGACCCAAGTGTTTCGGGTCGACCCGGTTCCGATTTTATTCACTATAAATATGTATTTTAGACATAATAATACCCTAGTTCTGATTTTACTCTTGCCTCTTTGACCTCAAACTCTTTTCTTATGATATTTTGCTTGGATCTTTGCTACTTTCACCAAATTTAGTGAAGTTTTCTCATTATGTCTTTATCTATGATTATCTTTATGTTTTGTATGATGATTAGTGAGTAGTTTTTCTATGGGTTTTTGGGCTTAGTAGATTAGGGATGCTTGATGGATGATTAGTGATGTCTAGGCTTAGATTCTTATGATTTCTAAAGTTTAGGGTGTTCTTAATGCTAGTTTTGACATGATCAATCAAAATCTAGAACATGGACATTTCATGCCCGGAAGGTGTTCGATGAAATGTCTAGAAAATCCTAACCTTGTTTTTCATTCTTAACCAATGGGAATTGATGCTTAAGATGATTAGTGGCTTATTGAACTTATGCTTAATGATTATTGATCATTTGATTGCAATTGGAAAATTAGCCTAATTGAATGGTCAATAAATGGATTAGTGTCATGGGAGTGGATTAGTCTATTTGTGTGATTCATGTCATAGAATTGAGTTTGAATTGTTAGTCATAGCATCATTAGTTAGTCATTGATCATCCCAAGTCAAATGCTTTGCCCAAAGCCCATGTTTTCCATATTTGATCAAGTTCTTGTTTGTTGACTTCTTATTAACTTTTGCATTTTGATTTTGTTTATGCTCAAATTATTTTGCTTTGGTCTTCATTAGTGTTTGTGTACTTGTTTGGTTTGGTTTGCTTTCCATTTGCATAATAATTTCGTTTGTTTCACTTAGTTTTGGAGTTAGGACTTTTAAAATCCAAAAACAACCTCGAATTGCTTAGCTTATTCGAACACTTGGATTCTTAGTATAGTTATTCCAATCTCCTTGGTTCGACCCTATGCTATGCTACAACAATTAGAGTGTGTTGTTAGCTAAGTCTAGATACAAATACAATTTGACACACATCACTGCCCTAATATATAACGTCATTCATGATGTCAAATAGTATGGCGACATCGTTGTTGGCGGTCTAGCTCAGAATTTCAAGTCATTTTTGACACCGGAAGTTTTTTATGGATTCTTTCTATCTATTTCACAAGGAAATTTTTTATTTTTAATGATAGAAAGATTGCATCTGTCCAAGAGAAAAGCACTTCATGTATTACAATCAAACTAATATGGCTCTCATGAATGATATTTCAAAATCCGACACATCACAATTCACACCACACCATATATATATATATATATATATATATATATATATATATATATATATATAGTTTAAAAATTAATAAACACATAAACACCCCTTTTGTACATGATTTTTTATGTGCTTGTGCTGATTTTTAAGGAAACTCATATCACTTAGTATCATTCAAATCTCACTCATCAATGTTCCTGTAATTACTCAATCATATTTAATGCTCCATCTCTGTGATTACAGTAAAACCTCTGTAAATTAATAATGTTGGAACTCTGAAAATTGTCTTTTATTTAAAATAAAAACTTTCAAACTGTAAATTTATTATCTAAATAAATAAAAAATATTAATTTTAATTGGTTATCCAATTAATTTGTTAGCGAGTGCAAAAAAGAATATTGTATTATTAAAAGGGTCTTTTGCGAAAACTAACACTTTTAAAAGCTAATTTTGAGTCCAACTCTGTTGATTTCTACGTAGTGTTGAACGTTGAAAACCAGTTCAATCTTCTTTTCCCATTCCAAATATGCATCTGGATCATTTTTCCCATGGAAGGGTGGAATTTTAAGCTTGAGACCTCCAAGATTGTCCTACAGACGATCTCTGCCTTCTCTTGCACGTCTATTGTGCCTTCTTTGACTAGTTTGAGATGAACTCATCCTATGGCCATAATAATTATCAGTTTCTTCATTTCTAGACTGTTTAGGCTCATCACGGTTTGTCCTTTGATTTATTCCTTATTGCGAACGGTTCAACTCTTGATCAGTGGTTGGATGAAGTTTTTGGCGAAAAGCATCTAGTTTGGTTTCTATCAGCTTTGTCATAGCTTCAATCAAAAGCTTGTTGTCACGGTTGTTGCTGGTTTCTTCTTCATCTGGTTCAGACATCCTTTTTCAGAATGTTGCTCTGATACCATTTGATGCAAATCTCCTAAGATCGGCACTCTGAAATGGGTTAGGGATAGTCTGTGCAACCAGAAAACCAAGAGGATTCGTGGATCAAAGGATGTGGATCGAAAGATCACACAGAGGATGCGGAAAGGCCTCTGATATTCTAACTGGGCTTTCTTTGGATAGGACGCACCAAAGGAAGAACAGGGTTTCTTGTGGATATTACACACAGCAAGAGATGATCTAATCTTAAAGAGTTTTAGAATAAAAAGATAGATAGATTTTCATTCAGGTTACAAGAAAATAAAAAGAGACAACACAAAATTCTAAAACAACATACAAAGGGTTTCGGAAATAACAAAAGCATTAAAGATAAGTTTGAAATGAAACTTGGCTCTTCTCCATCCCTTGGCTGCGTGATATTGATGTAAAAGAAGGCCTTGGGCTTTTATTTCAATAAATGGGCCATGGTGAAGTGAAACAGCTGCCTCATTAAAAATCTTGTCAAGAAAATCCAGTGGGACAAAACTTGACAAGGGAAAAAGATTACAACCGAGACACTTTTCCCATTTGTTGAAATCACTTAGGTTGAATCAAAACCAAAGTGGTTTGACAAGTTTCACCTCCGTACTGGCTGTCTTGTATCTATATTTGACTAAGCAATCCTCCAACAGCTTGGTTGAACATCTTGGCTCTTGATCGAGTCATTGGACCAGTTGGTGTGACCATAACATCCTCAGCTTCAAGCTCATCCTCGGGTTCAAGCTGCTCCTCCGGTTCAGGTTCTTTCCCCTGTTCTAAGCTCCTTGTACCATCTAGGATCATATCATTCGACATAGAACATAAAACAGGGTAAGCCGAACCCAGTTTTCGCACCTAGGAAACTATATACATAAAAGTCGGGAACGCCTCGCAAAATGAGATCGTCCCGCACAAAAGCCATTATTCACAGTAAGACAGGGAAAACCGAACCCAGCCTCGCACCTGAAAATGATACAAAAGCCGAGCTCATACTTGCAACTACTCACCGGAAGATAGGGTAAGCCAAGCCCAGCTTCGCACCTAAAAACAACTTCACGCCAAGTTCAGACTCGCACCTAAAAAAATCTATTTTAGCCAAGTCCGCATCGCATACTTCCTGATCGGAATACTTGAAACAGGATAAGCCGAGCTCATCTCCCACCCAAACACACTTCTCTCAAGGTCCCCTCAACCTCGACACCTCGGACTCCAAACTTTGCAGTGAGTTCCATCTTCTAAATCAGGCCGATCTCAATTCACGTCGAGCTGGTCTTTTTCTTACAAATTCGTCCAACTCGGACAACACTCGTTCGACAAAACTGGGGGGGGGGGCTTATTGTTGGAGATTGGATGCGCACCCTCACTTAAAGCCCTTCTTAAATTAAAATCGGCCCGTGAAGCCCATTAGTCCTAGATGCCCATGAAGCATATCTATAAATAAGAGAGCACCTCATTGAAGAGAAGGGGAATTCATTACTCACCAGAATAGAGAGATTAGTGCTACGAACTCTCTGGCATTAGATCTCTAAATTCTCATTGCCTCTCTGTTTAGCTCGTCATTTAGACGACCTAACTCTCTCATTATTTTCCGACTAGCTCGTCCGCCGAGCTATACTAAAATCCATGATAACGAATTATGAATGGCTTGATCCCTCTTCGAAAAGTATGTAGGCAACCTTTTTCGAGGCACATCTATAAAACATAAAACTACTTAAGCTCTTATTCGTCTGCCGGCCAGCTCATCTTTAGAAAACCGAATTTCCCTATAATCGCCGAGCTCCAACTTCATTAATACAAGATTCTCTTAAACCCATACTTATTTTGACTATCTATAAGAACTGTTGAAATTGTATGCTTGACAAAACCAGCCCTGAAAAAGATGGTGAATAAGGATGATTCAGGGAAATTTGTGATCTCTTTTTTCAATCCAATGTACTCTATTTGAGAATGTTATGTGTGATCATGGAGCATGCATGAGTTTCATGTCAAGAGTTGATACAGCTGGGCTAGGACCAAACATCGAGCCTACAAACTTGTCTGTCAGGATAACAGACGCTTCTACATCTAGAATTGTTGGCATCGTCTATTATATGGATGTCTAAATTGGAAATTACTTCATTCCTACAGACTTTTTAGTCATGGACAACGGTGTTAACATGACGATGCTAATTGAAAGACAATTACTTGCTACGATTGGTGCAGTCATGGACATGTCCAAGAAGAGAATTTCATTCTCTTATGTGGACAAGAAGGTTTTTTACGAAGTTGTTCCAAACAAGAAGGTTAGAGGAAATCACCCAATGGATGGAATGTTGGAAAGAAAATGAAATGCAGCAACACCAAAAAATCTAAGAAAAGACCGATTTCCTTAGACGTTTCGCCTCATGCCTATAAAAATTGGCAACCAACTCGAGTTAAATGACTTTAAATAGAAGTTTTTTCTTTTATTTTTAACAAGTTTGCCTTAGCATCTCAGGAAAGGATCGGAAAGAAGACCGGAAAAGAGCCAATCATCGATCAAGTTACTGATCGATCGATTGCCTAGTAGCTGATCGATCGATTGCCCCTTATGAAACAATCAGAAGCTACAGATCATTCACTTGATCGATTGATAACCACCCATGTATGTTTTCGACTTTTCTTGACCAAAAACATCAAAAAAATTCAAAAAAATTCAAAAAAATTCAAAAAAAATCAAAAACATCAAAAAATTCAAAAAATTCAAAAATTCAAAAAAATCAAGGAAAACCATGGATGATCTAGAGAGAGTTGGAGTGATTTGCAGTTATTCTCGGAGAAAAGTCTAAGTCTAGGAGACATCAACATGTACATTCCCTCTTGTCCATCAACATGTAGATTCTCTCTTGGAGTTTTGCATAATATTTTGCATCCTCCGGAGTGTTTGGTAACAATAAACACTCATAATCTCACCACTAAATTAGCTTTTTTAACTCCTAGCACCGTCTTTCCTGAATGACATCATTTGATGAAATTTTTTACGCAAACTTAATGACGAATTGGCTTTTGCAACGGATAACCTTGATGATGAAGATAGGCAAGAAGAGTTCCACCGACAAAGAAAATCCGAACTAACGCCCTCGCTGAGGCCACAAAGAAAATAATAAATTTTGTTATGAATCTGAGGCAACCCCAAGTCTCCTCAGTCACCTCGAGAAGACTTGTGTCCATAAGTTAAGATGCACCCCAACCTAGAATTACCGAAAAAGTACATCACAATTATTATCCCATGATGATGCTTTAGTGATCTCTTTCGAGATTGAAACCTGCGAAGTGTCTAAAATATTAATAGATACTGGAAGTTTAGTCGATTTAATTTTTCTCAATACTCTTCGCCATATGAAAATAGACGAATCTGGGATTCAAAAGAAGCATGATCCATTGGTAGGTTTTTCAGGAGATACGACTTGTTCCTTAGGAACGAACATCCTTTCAACGTTTTCGGCGTGCTCACACTCTCAAATTTTGTCATCATGGACTCACCCGCTTCTTATAATGCGATTCTGGGGATCCATGGATCCACGCGATGAAGGCAATTATGTTGACCTATCACTAGTGTGTTAAGTTTCCTACGCAAGATGGAGTAGGAATGATCATGGGAACCATATGGCCTCAAGAGAGTGTTCTATAAACATTCGAAGGTTGAGGTCCTCGGTAGTTATTAACGTAAATTTAATGGAGTCGTTAGAAATCAAAGACGACTACGAGATAGAAGATCCTCCGACCTAAGACCTCGTAAGAAAATTTTTGATTGACGGCGGAAACCACAAACGAGTTTTCATATTGGTTCTAGGAGAGGCGAGCATTGAACCTTTTTATAGCCAAGGAAGAGACATGATGAACCAACCCCCCACCCAACAATTTTTTTTTTTTCTATATTTCCACTTAGGTCTTAGATCGCAGAACTCTAACATCCATCTTTCTTCTAAAAAATACTCTTTTTAGCCATGTTGATCTATTCTGACTTGAACATTAGAGTCTTCGAGAGGATAAAGTATTATTTTTCTTGTCAGATACTGTTTTGACAATGTTAATTTGACATGATAACGATACCGAGACAACAATAACGACCCCAAACAACAACAAGAGAAGTGAATCGTCGACATAATATAAACAAGGAGTATCGCAGAAGTTCGCTCCCATCGGACGAATTTCTTATCCTACGTTCACCGGTCATTCCCGAACAAATGACGAATCAATTAAACCGTCTGGAAAATACGAAATTCCACACAAGCAATATAATTAAACACAATAGTCAAGAACAAGAAATGAATCAGGAAAATATCTTAAATGTTTGAAATGTTTTATTTATATATAAAACTTCCCATGCATCTAAAATACATAGAAATCTTCAATCTCAAATATATTCTACAAAGTACTTACAATATTCTACTATTAAAAATGAGCAACAACAAAAAACAACATTTTAAATTTATTTAGCTGACATGTTCTCCTTTCCAATGCTGACGGCCAATCGTTCCCAACATTTCTCTCCCTCTCAATCCTAGCCACTGCCGAACCGTGTGCTCGTATTCCCTCTCCGGCGGTCGGATTTTCTCACCGCCTCCGTGAGAAGGCTCCCTGTAGTGTTTTTCTTCTCCGGTTTCTCTTCGATCTGATTTTTCCGGTGGTTTGAGTGCAGATCGGCTTCCCCTTGGTTCTCTGGTTTTGTGTTCGTCGAAGCTTCAGGGTTAGGTGGACGGCGGTTTCACCTCCGGCGATGAGTTTCTCTGGATTCTCTCATCTCTTCGGTGTCTGATGCTTGAGGACTATGTTTAGATCCGGGATTTGAAGGTCTCCGGTGGGCTCTGTTGTTTCGTTTAGAGCTTCTCCGGCTTCTCGTGATGCTTCAGTAGGTGGGCTATGTAGTTGTGGATTCGTTGGGTATTTGTGTCAAGGGTTGCGGCTTCTCTCCGGCTTGGCTCTGAGGCAAGTGAGCGTCGGTGTGTTTTGTCTGTCTCCCCACTTTGCTTTTACCCCGTAAATCTTTCAGCGGCTGCTCACCTTGGTTACATTCTTCGACGAATTTGGTGAAGGTTAAGGTTTTCTCAAATTTGGTTAAAATCTCCCTCCATTTTTGTCTTTTAGGGTGGTCCATCTTTCTCATTATGCTATCAGATTGTTGATGTTTGTTTTGTCTTTTCGGTTCTCGGACGGTTGTCCATGGTTGGGAGTTGTGGTTATGGTCATTGCGGAGTTGCGGGTTCGCTTGGTTTGTTTGGGAGAGCTCTCTTAACTTTGCTTCTCCTCTTGATGTGGTTGTGGTCTTGGGTCTGGGATTGTGTCGAGTTATGGCTTTGTGAGCAGAACTTGTTGGGTTCTAGTGTGGCTCTGAATCTTCTACACGGGTGGTTTTGGCCTTCTCCGTTTCTTTCAGTCTTCTCCGTTTCCTTGCTGTTCCTTGCCGTTGTGCTTCCCGGTTTCTCTCTGTTGTTGGGTTTCGTCAGGCTCCTCTCAGTTCGGTTCTTTAGGTGATGATAGTTGTAGTTTGGTAAGTTTATTGGTAGGCTTTTCTTTTTGGAAGAAGTTGCTCTCGAGTCTCCTTTACCTCGTCCAGCAGATTAGTGCCTATTATATCGGTCTTTTTCAGAATAAACTTCAAGCGGCGATGTACATCAACAGCTTACTCCCTTTAATTAGCGTGGTCTTGTGTTGAATATCATTTGAAGTATTTTCGGACGAATAGGTTGCTCTTCTCTTGCTGGTGGTTTTATTCTTCTTGGGGTTCACTGTCTTTTCTACCGATTCGGGTTTCGATATAATCCTTGTCCCTAGTGACTTGTTGGTTGTGTTTCCAGGCCATGTGTCTTTGCTGTTTATTGTCGTTTCCTCAGGGTGAGTGTGACGTATTTTTTCCAGAGTTTGTATTGGGTTGTTTTGCTCGGTCTTTTGGATCCCTTGTTTGGACCATGTTTTTCGGTACTCGTTTGGGCTTTGTTTCTATCTTTTAGGCACTTGGTTCATAACGAATTCGTTGTCATGTCGACTTGGCTACGGATGGGTTTGTCCCCTATCAGCCCTTGTATTTTGTATTCTACCAGAATCTCATTTTCTAATATTATTTTTCTAGATGAAAAAAAAGAAAAAAATGTTCTCCTTTCTTCAATCTCCATGATTTTTGTTTTCAATCTTACTATACAGACGAAGCTAGTGCACCTACTGAAATCACGTTTTTAAAACAACGCAAGTTCTGTCACCCGTCAAAAGCAAAACAAATACAACCAACCAACCAAAACAAAAAGAAAAACTTTATTTTTTTAAATGATGACTCATTAAAGTAAGCGACGACTTAGCCTTCTTATAAAAACCACACCGTTATTTGCATTGGTAGACAATATCTAAAAACAAGAACAAGAGGGAAAAAATGGATCTGATCTTGATTATAGCCGCTGTGGCAGCCGCCATAGCCTTCTTCCTCATCCGAAGCACCACCAAAAAATCTATCCGGCTGCCGCCGGGGCCAAAAGGTCTTCCTATAATTGGAAACCTCCACCAGATGGAGAAATCTAATCCACAACACTTCCTTTTCCGTCTCTCCAAGCTTTACGGCCCAATTTTCACCATGAAAATAGGAAGCCGTCGCCTCGTGGTGATCTCCTCGGCTGAAAAAGCCGAGGAGCTGCTCAAGACCCAAGATCTCAATTTCACCGCTCGTCCTCTCCTTAAAGGGCAACAAACCATGTCGTATCAAGGCCGTGACCTTGGTTTCGGACAGTACACAGCGTACTACCGTGAGATGAGGAAGATGTGTATGGTAAACCTCTTCAGCCCAAACAGAGTCGCCAGTTTCCGACCCGTAAGAGAGGAAGAGTGCCAACGGATGATGGACAAGATCTACAAATCCGCCGACCAATCAGGAACGGTTGATCTCAGCGAGCTTCTCTTGTCCTTCACCAACTGTGTCGTCTGCAGGCAAGCTTTTGGAAAGCGGTACAACGAGTACGGAACCGAAATGAGGAGATTCATAAGCATCTTGTACGAGACTCAGGCCCTTTTGGGCACTCTGTTTTTCTCCGACATTTTCCCTTATTTTGGATTCCTCGATACCCTCACTGGTCTCAGTGCTCGTCTCAAGAGAGCTTTCAAGGAGCTTGACACTTACCTTCAAGAACTCCTCGATGAGACTCTTGACCCTAACCGCCCTAAGCCCGAGACAGAGAGTTTCATCGATCTTTTGATGCAGATCTACAAAGACCAACCTTTCTCCGTCAAATTCACTCACGAAAATGTCAAGTCCATGATATTGGTTCGTAATTCACTCGCTCACCCTTTTTTAATCCAAGTTAAAACTGATATTATTTATATTTTTCGATTAGTTCAGCATTTCTTGGTTGTGCACTTGAAGGTAATTTTTTACAGAATTAGAGGCAATTGATTTTGGTTTTAATTAACACTTGTAATTTCATCAGGATATTGTCGTGCCGGGAACTGACACTGCGGCTGCGGTGGTGGTATGGGCCATGACTTACCTTTTAAAGTACCCTGAAGCGATGAACAAAGCCCAAGAGGAAGTGAGGAATGTGGTAGGCGACAAAGGATATGTGTCGGAAGAAGACATACCTAATCTCCCTTACCTGAAGGCCGTCATCAAGGAGTCTCTCCGGCTCGAACCAGTCATCCCCATTCTTCTACACAGAGAAACCATCGCAGACGCAAAGATCGGAGGCTATGACATTCCGGCTAAGACCATCGTTCAGGTGAACGCGTGGGCAGTTTCTCGTGACACAGCCGCTTGGGGAGACAACCCTAATGAGTTCATTCCAGAGAGGTTCATGAACGAGTGCAAAGGAGTGGACTTCAAGGGGCAAGATTTTGAGCTCCTACCTTTCGGATCGGGTCGGAGAATGTGCCCCGCCATGCATCTTGGGGTCGCAATGGTCGAGATACCTTTTGCTAACCTTCTCTACAAATTTGACTGGAGTTTACCTAAAGGAACTAAACCTGAGGATATAAAGATGGACGTCATGACCGGACTCGCTATGCACAAAAAAGAACACCTCGTCCTTGCACCAAGGACCCACATTTGATCAGGCGCTATGTATTAGGAGAATTCTGCTACTATAATTGGCGATTGCTTGTTTTTAAGTGTATGGCTGAATTTCGTTTTAATGAGTTTTTCTTTCGTTTTAATGTCAAGCTTTCTTATGAATCTGAAATCTGAAAACAACAAACAAAGGAAGTTACACTACCCATTACAAAAAGAACCCAATATTAGACAGGAATGAGGAAAATTAGAAAGGGAAATAGATACAACCAAAGTAAAAATTGTCTAGATTCAAGAAGAGAAAGAGAGCGGTGTGTCACGGCCCATTTTAGGCCCAAACGAAATCAGCCCATAAATCTAGAGTTGGTGGGAATGGGTTGGTGGAATTGGGTTGGTGAAGTTGGTGGAGAGAGTTGGTGAAGTTGGTGGAAATGGGTTGGTGGAGTTAGTGGTGAGAGTTGGTGAGAGTTAATCTCCACCGTTAGATTGTGTTAATCTCCACCGTCCGTTTTGGGGGTGAACTTGTATAAAAGGGAGTGAGATCCTCATTTGTAAATCATCAAGCAAAATACAATATAAACACTTCTCTAAAGCTTCTCTCTCTAAGATACGAAAGTTTCTCTCTTTAAGTACTAAGGTCCGAGTTTAAGTAAGGCTGACTTAGCAACCGCGAGGGGAAGAAAGGTGCTAAGGCCGCACGTACCGATTCGGGAGGAATCAGTCCGTGACAAGTGGTATCAGAGCGAAGTTCGACCGGGGCTAGAGAGAAGTCTATCCGAGAGAATGGCTAAGGGAAGCAAAGACGTGAGCGTTTCGTCCGACGCCCATGACGAACGTAGAAGAGAAACCACGTCCGGCCAAGCGGGAAGCAAACGGGAAAAGAGCATTTCCCGTGATGCTTTGGGGGTGGCCGTGGGCGAAATGACAGATAAGCTTGAAAGAATCGAGCACACCGTCTCCGAACTGGAGAATCATGTGTTCGATGGGCTGGAGGAAGTCAAGCAGAACGGCGCCGATCTAGACACTCGGTTCGTTCGATTGGAGGAACTAGTGACCGAATCCATCCGGGCCTTGCAAGACAACATCGAGGGGATAAAGGCAAGGTTTGTCGCGGTGGAGGAGGATATGGCGCTATGCAAACGGGCAAGCGCAAATGGAGGAACCGTTGCTGCGGTAGTAGGCGGTCGGATGGATTTCCCGAGACCGTCTCGGTTCAACGGGGTAAGGGATGCTAAGGAAGTTGAGAATTTCCTTTGGCAGATGGAGCAATACTTCGACAATCTCAATCTTGGGGATGAGACTGCGAAGATTAAAGCCGCGACGTCATACTTGACAGACACGGCGATGCTGTGGTGGCGGAGAAAGCATGCAGACATTGAACGGGGAACTTGCCGGATCGAGACTTGGGAGGAGTTCAAGAAGGAACTTAAACGGCAGTTCTACCCAGAGAATGTTGTGTATGAAGCCCGCAAGAAGTTAAGGGAACTTCGACAAAAAGGTACAATTTGCGACTATGTTAAAGAGTTTACCACTCTTATGCTGCAAATTCCTAACATGTCCGATGAGGATCTCGTCTTCTACTTCACCGACGGGCTGCAAAATTGGGCAAAGCAAGAGCTGCAGCGAAGGGAGTTCAGTCCGTCGATGAAGCTATTGCGGTGGCTGAGTCGTTGACTGACTTTCGTACCCAAGGTCCCTCCGAGTCCTTCAAGAGAAAGGAGAAGATCATGACCAAAGGTGGGGGAGAAAGACGAGATAGTGGCCGTCCATCCAACTCAAGGCGTTATGAGAAGGGATCAGGACGAGAGGAGTTTGAGGCAAAGAAGAAGACGTTTGTCCCAAAAGGTGGGTGCTTTGTGTGCAAGGGGCCACACCCAATGAGGGAATGTCCGAAGATGGGGTCGTTGTCTGCGATAATGGAGAATCACGAAGGTGAGACCCAAGAGGTGGAGCCGGGCAAGATGGGGTCGTTACAAATCCTTAACGCTCTTAAGGCCGGTCCATCGTCTAAACCAATGAGCAAGGGGCTCATGTACGTGGAGGCTCGTGTTAACGGGAAGTCAACGCGACTTATGGTGGACACGGGGGCCACTCATAACTTCATGGCTGAAGATGAAGCCGTGAGACTTGGGATGAAATGGACCAAGAGGGAAGGTTGGATGAAGACGGTGAACGCAAAGGCCCAACCTGTCAATGGGGTAGCGCGAGGGATTGAGATGCGACTAGGCAGGTGGAGCGGACCAGTAAACTTCTCGGTCATACCCATGGACGATTTCAAAGTGGTGTTAGGTATGGATTTCATGAGGCAAGTCATGGCAATCCCTCTACCCGCACTAAGTTCAGTGTGCATCCTCGAAAAAGGATCGCAGTGCATGATTCCAACCACAGATGAGAAGTCCGAGGGGATAAGGCAACTCTCGGCAATGCAGTTCACTAAAGGGGTGAAGAAGGGTGAACCGACGTTTCTGGCCGTGATGAAGGTGGAAGATGAGTTTGGGAGAGATGAGCTAATTCCACCGGCTATTGAAATAGTCCTTGAGGAGAACAAGGACGTGATGCCCGCAAAGTTGCCAGAAAAGTTGCCACCAAGGAGAGAGGTGGATCATCGGATCGAGTTGGAGTTGGGAGCCAAACCGCCAGCAATGGCGCCTTACCGAATGGATCCATCCGAGCTTGAGGAGTTACGGAAACAACTTGATGAGCTCTTATCGACGGGGAAACTAAGGCCATCCAAAGCACCTTATGGCGCACCGGTATTGTTCCAGAAGAAGCACGATGGGTCATTGCGAATGTGCGTGGACTACCGGGCACTTAATAAGGTAACGATCAAAAACCGCTACCCTATCCCTTTGATCGCGGATCTTTTTGATCGGCTTGGAGGAGCAAAGGTGTACACAAAGATGGACTTGCAAAAGGGATATTATCAAGTCCGGATCGCAGAGGGAGATGAGCCAAAGATAGCGTGCATTACGCGGTATGGGTCGTTTGAATGGCTGGTTATGCCATTCGGCCTCACAAATGCCCCAGCCACATTTTGTACCCTTATGAACCAGATCTTTCAGCCATATTTGGATCGGTTCGTGGTGGCTTACTTAGACGATATCGTCGTCTATAGCAACTCGATGGAGGAACATGTGGAGCACTTGCGGATAGTTTTTCGAGTTCTCCGGGAAAATGAGTTGTTTGTAAAGAAAGAAAAGTGCACCTTTGCCACCGAAGAAGTCCAATTCTTGGGCCACATCATTGGGCACGGGAAGCTCAAGATGGATGACGCCAAAGTGAAGGCGATTATGGAGTGGGAGGCCCCGACTAAGGTAACAGAGTTACGTTCTTTCCTTGGACTGGTGAACTATTATCGATGGTTCATCGAGGGATATTCAAAGAAGGCGGCATCGCTAACGGACCTTCTTAAAAAGGGGAAGCCATGGGATTGGTCCGAGCATTGCCGGGAGGCCTTTGAGAAGCTGAAAATCGCGGTGAGTCAAGAACCTGTCCTTGTCTTACCAAATTTCAGTTTGCCATTTGAGATACACACCGATGCATCCGACTTTGCCATCGGGGGAGTCTTGATGCAAGAGGGGCATCCGATCGCGTTCGAGGGCCGCAAGCTCAATGATACCGAGAGGCGGTACATGGTGCAAGAGAAAGAAATGACAGCCGTGGTCCATTGCTTGCGGGTATGGAGACACTATCTTCTGGGATCACACTTCACGATCAAGACGAATAACGTGGCAACAAGCTACTTCCAAACCCAGAAGAAGTTATCCCCGAAGCAAGCGCGATGGCAAGACTTCCTAGCTGAGTTTGACTATACCTTGGAGTATAAGCCGGGGAAGGCGAATGTTGTAGCCGATGCGCTAAGCCGGAAGGCGGAGCTAGCAGCCATAAGCCAAGTCGAGGGGAACATTTTGGCTCGGATTCGAGAAGGGCTCGAGCGTGACCCTGTTGCTAAGGAGTTGATGAAGTTAGCAGAAGAGGGTAAGGCACATCGATTTTGGGTCGACAATGGCCTGCTTTATTCAAAGGGTCGACGACTCTATGTTCCGAAGTGGGAGAGTCTCCGCCGAGACATCATAAGAGAATGCCACGATACTCGGTGGGCAGGCCATCCAGGATAGAAAAGGACGTTGGCCCTAGTTGAAGCGGGGTATTTTTGGCCACGGATGCGGGATACCGTAGAGCTTTATGTGAAGACTTGTCTGGTGTGCCAACAAGATAAGATGGAGAACAAGCAGTCTGCGGGTTTATTGGAGCCATTACCAATACCCGAGCGACCATGGGACTCGGTCTCGCTAGATTTTATCAGCGCGCTACCAAAGTCAGAAGGGTTTGGATCCATCATGGTGATTGTGGATCGATTCTCTAAGTATGGGACGTTTGTGGCTTGCGATCGGGACTGTACCACGGAGGAGGCAGCACGGGCGTTCTTCAAGAACGTGGTGAAGCTTTGGAGATTACCTCGGAACATCGTGAGTGATCGGGATCTTCGCTTCACTGGGCGGTTATGGACGGAGTTATTTAAGATGCTTGGGACGGACCTGAGTTTCTCAACGAGCTTTCACCCGCAAACGGATGGGCAGACGGAAAGGGTGAATGTCTTGCTTGAGTGTTACCTCCGACACTTCGTAGGTGCAAACCAAAGAGATTGGGCTATGTTGATGGATATTGCCCAGTTCTCGTACAACTTGCAACGAAGCGAATCGACGGGACGGAGTCCGTTTGAACTCGCAACGGGGCAGCAACCTTTGACCCCGCACACATTGGCTACGCCTGCGACAGAGGGAAGAAGTCCAGGGGCGTTCATAATGGCCAAGCAATGGGAGGAACACGCCGACTTTGCCCGGGTATGCTTGGAGAAGTCCCGGAAACGAATGAAGAAGTGGGCGGATGCGAAGAGACGACCTTCAGAATATTCTGTGGGTGACTTAGTCTTTGTGAAGCTCTTTCCCCAACAATTCAAAGCATTTCGGAGTCTACACAAAGACTTAATTCGGAGATACGAGGGACCGTTCAAAATTGTGGCAAAGGTGGGAAAGGTGTCTTACCGATTGGACTTACCGGATACTCTTAAGATTCATCCGGTCTTCCATGTGAGCATGCTTAAGCCATATCATGGCGACACTGAGGATCAAGATCGAGGCGTTTCAACCCGGGCACCACCTATCATGACCAAGTCCTATGATAAGAAGATTGAAGAAGTGCTAGCGTCCAAGGAAGTGCGGAAACGAGGCGTTCCACGTCAAAATCACTTCCTCATCAAGTGGAAGGGACAGCCAGAGGCAAAGGCAACGTGGGAGCCGGAACAAGACTTGTGGCAATTCCGGGAAGACCTCAAGGCATATACGGCGACGAGGGCATCACCGAATTAGGTGGGGGAGGATGTCACGGCCCATTTTAGGCCCAAACGAAATCAGCCCATAAATCTAGAGTTGGTGGGAATGGGTTGGTGGAATTGGGTTGGTGAAGTTGGTGGAGAGAGTTGGTGAAGTTGGTGGAAATGGGTTGGTGGAGTTAGTGGTGAGAGTTGGTGAGAGTTAATCTCCACCGTTAGATTGTGTTAATCTCCACCGTCCGTTTTGGGGGTGAACTTGTATAAAAGGGGGTGAGATCCTCATTTGTAAATCATCAAGCAAAATACAATATAAACACTTCTCTAAAGCTTCTCTCTCTAAGATACGAAAGTTTCTCTCTTTAAGTACTAAGGTCCGAGTTTAAGTAAGACTGACTTAGCAACCGCGAGGGGCGGAAAGGTGTTAAGGCCGCACGTACCGATTCAGGAGGAATCAGTCCGTGACAGGTGGCTCTATTTTCATCCTTTTTAACATGCTCTTGTTTTTGGCCCATAAAACAAAGTCCTCGTACGTTTAATTTATGTTAGTGTCAAGAAAACTTTGTATTGGAATGGTTTTCTTGTTTTATTCCATTGGCAAAGTGCCTCTATTTATACACACATTTACCGTCAAATCTCTACAAAATTCATCTATACAAATAGCTCACATTATTATCTAATTGCTCAACAATATAAACAGAAAGATATGAGAAAAATCCCAAAAATATGTGATACATCGTAACGTCCGTAGATATCGCAACAACCCCCCCCCCCCCCAATCCCCCTCAAGCTCAAGTTGGAGTGTGAAGATCCATAATGTCTAACTTGAGAATGAAGTCATCAAATTCCCTTCGACCTAGAGCCTTAGTCATGATATCAACCAATTGACAAGAAGTAGAATCATGTTCTGTAGCTATAGTACCATCAAGAATACGATCTCGGACGTAGTTACAATCTATTTCAATGTGCTTATTTCTTTCATGAAAGATAGGATTAGCACTAATATGTATTGCCGACATACTATCACAATGTAGTGTGACCAACGAATCATGCGATATTCCAAATGAAGACTGAAGACAGCAATGCCTTCAACAAAACAATTTCTTTGACCGTAAAACACATAGACTTGTATTCAGGTTCGGCCGAAGACAAATAACTTGTTTTCTGCTTTCGTGTCTTCCATGAGATTGGTAAACTCCAAACTGAATGAAATAGCCAGTCAACGATCTCTGTGTTAAAGGACACCCTGCCTAGTCCGCATCGCACCAAGCTGTTAAAATAAGAGACGTACCAGCCTTAAGAAGAATTCCTTGTCCCGGATTCCCCTAGAGATATCACACAATGATGCATCCCAATGCTCTGTTTTTGGCTTATGCATAAATTGAGACAGTATATGCACTGAGTAAGACAGCTCCGGTCTAGTCACTCCAAGGTAAATGAGTCGGCCAACAAGGCGACGATACTTCCTGGGATCAGTCATAAATTCTCCTTCAGACAGCGCAAGCTTATGATTCTGTTCTAGAGGAGATGAAGCAGGTTTTGTGGCAAGCAGTCTCATCTCCGAGATAATGTCAAGAGTATATTTTCTATGACAAAGATACATATCCTTTGAGCTTCGAGCTACCTCAATTCCGAAAAAATACTTCAACACACCAAGATCTTTCATGTGAAAGCAAGAACTCAAATAGTCCTTAAATTGTTTACGGCTGGAGAATTCCTAGTGATGATCAAATCGTCGACGTAAACCAACAAGTGAAGTCTTGTACCATTTTTGGACAGTGTAAATAGCGAATAATCAGACACGGATTGTTTAAAACCATAATCAATGAGTGCCGTTGACAGCTTCGCAAACCAGCACCGAGGGGCTTGCTTGAGACCGTATAAGGACTTTCGAAGATGACACACACACTTTAGACTTGTCATTGGCATGAAATCCAGGAGGCAATCGTATGTAAACCTCCTCCTCATTGAGATCACCATGGAGAAAAGCGTTGTGCACATCCATTTTGATGTACCTCCCAATCTAAAGAAACCGAAATCTGTAGAAAACAACGAACCGTTGTCATTTTTGCTACTGGAGAAAAAGTCTCTGGATAATCAGAACCCTCAACTTGGTGATTACTAAGAAACACTAAACGAGCTTTGTATCTTTCGACAGTCCCGTCAGATTTATATTTCACTTTATAAACCCACATACATCCCAATGCCTTCTTACCAGGAGAAAACGTTTCAATCGTCCAAGTTTCGTTCTCATCAAGAGGTACAATCTCATTTTTCATAGCTCTATGCCACATCTCATCAAGTACTGCCTGAGAATATCGATGTGTCTTAACAATGGAAGAAATTGCTAGTAGAGAGGATGTGTGAGAATAAGAGAATCTGTCACAATTACAAACTCAACAATTAGATACACATCAGCAGATGAAGGCACCTCTTTGGTAATATGAATTGTATTT
Source organism: Pseudoturritis turrita (assembly GCA_900406555.1). Taxonomy (NCBI): domain Eukaryota; kingdom Viridiplantae; phylum Streptophyta; class Magnoliopsida; order Brassicales; family Brassicaceae; genus Pseudoturritis; species Pseudoturritis turrita. The sequence goes on from OVBL01000345.1 coordinate 451,711, forward strand.
GTGACATAATCAGTCAAACGCGTTGACCTTGTTCGTTGACGACGGCCTCTACCAAGTTCCTCTGCAACAACTACATGATCTGTTGCCACTAAGATCTCTGTTTCAGTTTGCTTTTGTGAGGATGGAGTTGCACTCATAACATAAAATGTTGATAACGGGGTCTCTGTTTCAGTTTGATCGTGCAAGGATGAAGTTGAAGTTGATCATGTAACAGTCTCATCGCTTTAAGTTGCCATTTCAGATGAGTCCGAAGCAGAAGAAGGACTCGAATCTACTGCATGAATCAGAGTTGCAGGAATGACAGCTGCAGGGACCATAGTAGAAACCGGAGTTTCATGATTAACGCTTGGTACATTACCAAACAATGGAGATAAATCAGCCAATTAATTGTCTGAAGCTGACACCGGAAAGTGAAACTCATTCTCACAAAACAAGACATCTCGAGAAACCGAAATTTTTCCTGTTTCAATATCATACACCCGCCAACCTTTTTGGCCAAAAGGATAGCCTAAAAACACATTATTCTTGCTACGTGACTCAAACTTATCTCCACCATGTTGCTGGTTATGCACATAACAAACGCATCCAAAGACACGTATATGATCCAAAGGTGGGGGTCGATTATAGAGTATCTCAAATGGAGTCTTTCCATTTAGAAATTTCGTCGGTGTTCGATTAATCAGATAACCCGCAGTCAATGCACAATATCCCCAAAATTCAACAGGAAGATTTGCTTGAAATCTCAAAGAACGAGCTACGTTTAGTATGTGACGATGCTTCCGTTCCACTCTACCATTTTGTTGGGGAGTCCCAACGCATGATGTCTCATGTATGATTCCTTTCTCAACAAAGAAATCCCTTAGACACAGAAATTTAGATCCGTTGTCACTTCTTATTGTTTGAATTTTCTTGTCAAATTGTCTCTCAATAAGTGCTACAAACTTGCGAAGAGAAGCATGTGCTTCTTGTTTGGATGGAAGCAAGTACAACCATGTAGCTTGTAAAAAACCATCAAGTATAATTAAAAATACTTAGATCCAAATAACGCATGAGTTCGGTAAAGACCCCACAAATCGCAATGTACTAGTTGAAAAACACCATTTGTTTTATTGCTGCTTATTGGAAAAGAAATCCTACACTGCTTGGCGCGAAGACAGACCTCGTACGCCTTATTATCAAAAGAAACATCCTTAAAACAACAGAAGTATACAATGAATCTACTGCTTTAGAAGAGGGATGACCAAGCCGCCGATGCCACAAACTTGTAGAAGACTATTTTGAATGATGCATCGCTGCTACAAACTCCACTCCTCTATAGAAATCGAGTCCATTTGTCTGTTCACCCGCTTCAATCAGCGTCCGTGTGATGCGGTCCTGAATGATACATATTTTGTCAGAAATTTGAAAAATGCAACCACTATCTTGGGTTAGCTACGAAACTGATATTAAATGACAGTCCAGACCATCAACGAAGAAGACATTCTTAAGAATGAGCTGAGATCCCAAATTCACTGAACCTTGTTGCGTAGCAACCGTAAAACGTCCATCAGGTAACTTAATAGAGTCCGTATATCCGACAAGAAATCCATGCTTCTAGTCATATGATTGGTTGCACCTGAATCGATAAACCAAGATTCAAGTAAGAAATTACATGTTAGAGTCTGATCACCAACTCCTTGTTTCCTCTCACCAAGTATCTACATCAAGGTCTGCCACTGCCCCTCGCTTAACCCACTGAAGCCAATCTGATCAGCCGACGTAATCATTGCATTGGCAAAGTGAGTTTGTCCAGAGACAGTCATTGCATGAGCCGCATATGTTCCTTTGTTTCGTGAGGAAGAAGCTCCTTGATCACGTGTAGAAGGAACACGGCTTCGAGGATGATCTCCCCACTACTGTGGGTAACCAATTGCCCTAAAACATTGCTCAATCGTGTATCCAGTTCTTTCGCAACCCGTACATGTTATCGATCTGTCTAATCCAGTGTTAAAGCGATTCTTCGTCATATTGTGATTTGCAGTTTGCACTGCAAAACTCACACCTTCACTGCGATTTTCTCCTCCCGCAGCCACACCTTTTCACTCCTCGTTCTGAATCAAAACATTGTAGGCTTCATCCAAGGAAGGCAGTGGATCCCGAGACAACATCGATGATTTCACAGCCCCATATATGGATTCATCAAGTTCCATAAGAAATTGATGAAGCTTGTCATCAGCCCTTTCCTTTTCAATGTAATCACCTTGAGGACATCCACGGTTCGTAGTGTGTCACAAGCCCTCTATGCCTGCACATCGCCAATTCAGCCTTCAAAAGTTGTATGCGTTGTCCATTCTTCACTGTACATCTCTTCTTAATATGTTCCCAGAGATCATAAGCCACATCTCGATGAGAAATTGATGATCTCAGCATCGGTTCAATGGTGAGCTTGATCCAGGAAACGACCAATACATTATTGGTCCACCAATCTTCCAAATCTCCCGATTCCTCACTTGGCTTGGGTATGGAACCATCAACAACCCCAAATTTCTTTCTTGCTGACAACGCTAGCCTCAAATTCACAGCCCATTCATCATAGTGACTACCTCGTAACAGCGGCTGCGAGATGAGAATTCCCGGGTTGTCACTCGAGGTGAGATCATATGGCGAAATTGTTCGACGCTGAATCTCAGCTCGATCTGTTTTTGTCGCCACCTTCGCAACTTCTTTCGGTTGATTGTCAGAGGTCGACATGTTCGAATTTTGCAGAATAAGAAGAGGTCAAAGAAACGAAGATGAAAGAAAAAATGAAAATAAAATACTGGAAATCACACGATTCTTTGTGTTTATCGCTCTGATACCATGTCAAGAAAACTTTGTATTAAAATAGTTTTCTTGTTCTATTCCATTAGCAAAGTGCCTCTATTTATACACACATTTACACAAGATATGATATCGTCAAATCTCTACAAAACTCATCTATACAAATAGCTCACATCGTTATCTAATTGCTCAACAATATAAACAGAAAGATATGCGATATATTCCAAAGATATGTGATACATCGCAATGTCCATAGATATCGCAACAGTTAGTGATCTGAGTCGAAACTTTAATCGAATGATGTACCATTCGCTCTACATTTTAGTACTATATCAGTTTCTTAAAAATATGGAAAACTAGGTGTTATCCGTGACATGAGTGGGATAATAAATTTAATTATTATAGTTTATTTAAACGTGGACTGAACAATTCAATTTATGATTTAGTTTTGTTTTAATTTTTAATTTTAATTTTCGATCTCTTACTTTATTAGTTTTCTAAAAACTGAAATCACATTAAAAAACCTTTTTATAATTTAGTTTGGTTTAACAAAAAATTTCGATATCGTTTGATTTGGTCCTATGTTTGGATTCACTTCGGTTTTAGGCAATCTATTATATTATTAGAAGTAACTGTGGCTTATAATGAAAATTTGGTACATGTAATTACCGTTTTATGTTTAACGATATTAAATAAAATAAAAAGGAGTTCGAATTTTTAAACAAGATTTCGTGTGGGCTTTAACCCAACGAATTCTTACCTATAAATTGTCCATTAGTTTTTTCATCCAATAATCACGTTCGCCTCCATCCATGATTTTGTTTGCCCTAATTTCTCATGCATCGTTTATATATATAATCCTACATAAAAAATTAAGCTCTTCTCTTTTAATCTCCGTTTTATATGGCTTTTAGGGTTTTGAATTATGTTTCTCTACTTTCGATTAGTAATTTACTTTCGTGGATGCTTTTGTAATATCCCTATTCAGACCTCAAAATTTCCTTGGATTTAACCCGTCCATTTGCTAAAGCTTTGTGATTAATACATAAATCCTATGTATTTAAGGCTAAACCTAAATCCTAATTATGTTTTGGAAAACATAATTGAGAAAAGAAGGAGACGTGAGAGAGAAGGAGAAAACGGCAGAAAGGAAGAAAGAAGAAGAAGAGAAAAGAGGAAGAGAGGGAGAAAGAGATCTCGTGATCTCTTTGTGACCATGGGGAGGAGAAGAGGAAGAGGGGAAGAGAAGAAGAAGAAGATGCCGAGAGGAGAAGGAGAGAAAAGGAGGCAGAGAGGTGAGCGTGAAGAGGAGAGGTCATGGACGACGTCGGCGGAGGCTAGGGCGGCGCGAGAGGAGGCTGCGTTGGCTCCAGTGAGCAGCGGCGGCTACGGCGACGCCGGCAGAGGCGAATCGGCGACGAGGCAAGCCATGGAGGGGCTGCCCGTGATGGAGACGAGGTGGAAGCTTGCCTCGGGAGCAACGGTGGTGCGTACATGGCCAGCCGTGGCACGTACGGCGGAAGCAACGGCGAAGGAGTGCACAAGACACGTCCGAAAGCCGAATGGATGCTTCGGCGGATGGTCTGGTGTCTCGGGAAGGATCCGCGGCGGGTCCGGTGAGGAGAGGCAGTGACAGCGAGGCAAGAGGGGGCTGTGTCGGGGCTGCTACATCGCGGCAGAGGCGACCCGTGGTGGGGGTAGTGAACATGGGTGCACCCAAGGGTTCGGCGGCTCGGGTTGGGTCACCGATGGCGGTGACGATTGTGGCGAGGGTTCGTGGGCGTCGGGTGAGGCAGCGGCAATAGGATGGGATTGAGTGGGTTGAGGTGCGACGTGAAACCTTAGCGGTTACGTCGGTTACTCACAAGGTAATGAAACCCCAACCCTAATCTTTCTGAAACTCTACACTGATTTAGAAACCCTAACACTAATTTCCGAAGTGGAAAGTCCCGAGGTTCGAAAGGAAAAACCTTAACTTAACGAAAGTGAAAGTTTTCCGAAGTGGTAACTTTCCAGAAATGGAAAGTTCCTAAAGTGAAAACTTTTTTAAAAGGGTAACTTTCCCGAAAATGAAACCTTCTCGGTTTAGTAAGCTTCTCGTTTAGCTTTGGTTCAGTGGCGAAGTTGAGTTGGTTCGGTTTGTTTTGCAGTGTGATTTGGTACGAGACATCTGGTACAGTGGTCAACCATAAGCGGTCAGCTTCGGAAGCAGCAAAGGCTATAAGGTGAGGAACAAGTTTTGTATCCCCCTGGGTTCATTTTCTGCAAGTTGTGTGTGTGACCATGCTTAGTCTAGCCGTATAATGCTTGGTGATGTTTGGCTTGAGCTTGGTTCATTGGTTGGTGCATGGTTAGAACGGTTAGGTTGATTGGCAATATTGGTTGTAGGCGTACCTGCGGGTACATGGCTTGATTGTCGGACCGTTGCGTAAAGTACCCGGCTGGTACTGCACGGCCCGTTAACCGGTTGATGAGCCTTTGGATGTGGACCCTGTTTGGGCCACTTATGTGTGGCGTCGCATTGGGGTCCAATGGCTGGACACGCCTTGGATAAGACTGCTTGCTTATGGCGTGGAGTATGTGGTTTGGTCTCGCGGGAGACGCTCTCATGTTCACAAGGGTGGCTTGAGACGATTAGATTGATTGATATATTTATGGGCTTTACTTGTTTTGCTTACATGATTTGTTGTGTGATGTTCTCGGTGGATTTGTGTGGTTCCAGTCCACCCTCACTGAGTAATTCTCTCCGAATTGCTGACCCCTCTCTTTTGAATATTTCAGGTATAAGAATCTCTTCTTTAAGAGTCGGGTCGGAATAGTCGGTGTAAGGTGACATCCAGGAGTAGGATGTTACAAATTGGTATCAGAGCGGGTCGGCCACTCCAGTTCTGACCTAGAGGGCCACTATTTTCAAAAACTTATATCTATTTATAAAACCCTATTTTTCGAGTTTATCAAAACCGTTTTCAAATGATTTGGGGACCTGTAAGTGTTTCAAAAATGAGTCAAAACGCACCGAGTTAGGATGACCCGAGCTGTGTCATAGTTAGTGGGTAGAATGTAGTTTAAAGTAGAGTTCTTATGTGTCCAGTGTCCGTTTTAATTTTTTCTTTAGTGGTTTGCGGTTCCAAGTTGGAAGGAGGTATGCTAAGAAACCGGTAGGCCAATATCCTGTTCAGCCGAGTGAGGAGCCATTCTATCTCCAAGGTGTCGTGCAACCTATTGAAGAATTTGAAGTAGAGTTCTTCTGGGCAGCCGATAAGTGCAAGATGTTAGGACCCGGTGAGGACGAGACGGCCCTGATGTCGTACTATCTTGGTGGATTGGTACCCGAGATCCTGCCTTACTTCAGCGGCGAGAAGTTCATCACCCTCGAAGAGACGCTCAGGCATGTGAGGGTCATCGCGGTGGCTCTCAAGTAAAAGGGCACGGATACCGAGGAGCCACAAGAAGGATCGGTGGAGAAGCCTATTCTGGTGGTTGGCGATATCAAAGAGGAAGAAGAAGTCTTCAAGACGCTTCGGGGGTACGATGACAAGGAGCTTTAGGCGGCCTACGACACGATCGATGCGAGTCTCTACTCCGACCTTCATGCGGCGTGTGCTTCCGACAGTAATTCCTATACGATGGAGACCGATCCCGAGATGACCGAGCTATGGATTGATTTCGATTAGGACTAAGAGTGTCTAGGATAACGTGGACGATCAATTAGGATGGATTTGTAGGATCGATTCCACGAATGGGCTAACGATGTTTTTGTTTCATTTTCTTTTTCTTTTGTAGGAGACTTGGAAAGCGGCCCTCCGTTTCCTAAAGTCATATTTTGGGAATTTTATTTTTAGGTGGTTTCCGAAAGCGGTTTTCTGTTTTCCTGCTTTTGGGGTTTCAAAACCCAAACCTAGTGATTCCCTCAATTTCTTGGTGTTTATTGATTGTCTTTACCGCTTTATAATGATAGGTTGTTAGAATGGTTGCTTTAAATCGCTTTCAAATGTTAGGTTGCTAGAATCAATACTTTCATTTCCATGTTGCATAAAAAGAAAAGTCATACTGCATTAGAAATGATTGTAGCGATTACGCAAAGTAATCTTGAATGATAAGGGACTTAGTCATTTTGGTCGTCAGACCATGTTACCAAAGGTAGCACCATTTTGGTCGCCGGACCATGTTACCCTATGTAGCACCCGGAGTTCCAAGAAGAGTTCCTGGAGAAGTCGAGGAGCCGTTCACAAAGGAGAGGAGTCCGAATCACCAAAGGAGCCACTAATCAGGAGTCACTTCTTCCACTACAGTGTTGAGTCACTTCATCCACTACAGTGTTGAGTCGCTTCTTCCACTACAGTGTTGCGTCACTTCTTCCACTACAATGTTGCATCCGGGATCTACTTAAGTGTTCATCAGAAAGGCAAAGCCGTCCATTCTTAAGGAAGCCGAAGGAAAGCGTGGGCGTGGTCAAAGTGGAGACTCAATCGGGAATCGGGCGGGAGTTCCAAGGATGCTGGGGAAGTATCATTGGGAAAAAGCGGTTTCAGCAACCGAAGGAAAGCCTGGAGCAAGATCAAGCATTCCCATTTCAGAACCGTTTGCAAGACGGCTAAAGAGGACATTCGGAAGGTGGGCAGTTTCTGGCAGAATGAGTATTGGGTTCTTAGGTCATGTTGTTTTCGAGGCTGGGGTGGCTGTGGATCCGAAGAAGATCGAGTCGATCGCCAATTGGCCGAGACCCAATCATGCCACAAGGTCTGTAGTTTCCAGGCTTAGACGAATACTATTAGAAGTTCGTAAAAGGATTTACGTGCATATCCAGACCTTTGGCTCAACTGACGGGGAAGAGAATTTAGTTGAGTTGTCGTAAAGTATGAAAAGAGTTTTCACAAGCTGAAGGAGAGCTTGATGGAAATGCCGGTATTGGTACTACCAAGGAAATGAGTACCGTATGTGGTTTACACCGATTCATCATGATCATGTTTGGAGTGTGTGCTCATGCAGAAAGATAGGGTAATCGTCTATGCATCCAAGAATCATTGCGAGAATCGAGGAGTTCGATGTGTTCGAGGTGTTGGAGGAGTCACTTCCAGGGTCACTTCTAGCACTTTGGTGTTAAGGACTTAGTCCTTGGTCGGAGGACCGTGTAAGCGTGAATGTCAAATGTCCTCGTTTGGAATTATAGAATAGGAAGAGTCTCTTTCGAAGTTCGAGTACATTGCGATGGCTAAGGAACTAGAGATGTTGAGGCACTTGGGGAGTTGCTTCAGTTATGTCATCGGTTACACAGCGGTGCAGACCTGGTTTTGGTTTTGGTTTTGGTTTTGGTTTTGTTCGCCGGAGAGCGAGGGGATGAGTTCCCAGAGATACCCCTTTCACAACGTTGTTAGGGTGTAACATGGTCTTTACTTTGGCGTGATAGTGTGGTGCGAGTAGCGGGTTTTGTAAGTTAATCGTGCCAGTTCTAGCGGTTACTTCTTTCACTATAGTGTTGTGGTGAATGGGGTGATAGTTGTCCTGCGAAGCAGCAAGGCGTTGGAAGAAAAGTACTTACGAGGATTCTCGATGGCCTACTTTTTGGAACTTGACAATAAAAGATCCTTGGAAAAGATTACTGTTAACGGGGGAACTCGTTATAGCTCATTAGTATTCTACTAGCATCTCAGTATCGAGTGCGGGCTACTACCACTTGTTACGGGAAGTACGGGGCCCTCCGGTATGGTCGAACCGGGATGGACTCGTATCACCGACGGTAGTGTTGGTTCAAAAAACTGTCAAGGGATGAGAAGGAGACTCATGGGATACTTGGGGGCGATCCGTCGGGCTCATGTAGTCAAGTGGCTCGTTCGCTCATTCGCCAGCGGCAACGTGCCCAAGGGACTATCTTGCTCCGAATAGTGGAAAGCTTCAGTACCTAGTAAACATCATCATCAAGAAGAGGCAATCCCAGCGGAGGATCGAGGGAAGTGACTTCTCAGAGAAGATCAGAATGCGGGAAGGAGCCCGGTTTCTAGTGGCAAATGGGAATTACCGAAAGTGTGGTTCGGAGTCCAAGCTTGCGAATGCAATGCGTGGATTGGAGTCCGAAAACTCACAGGAGGCCATTAAGATTTTGGATATTCCCTTTATGACCTCTTGTTGTTGGGCAGAGAGTATACCAGAGTCCGATAACTCACTGGAGGCAATTAGGGTTTTTGATATTCCCTTTATGTCCTTGTGTGGTTGAAATGTGCGCCGGTTAGTGCAACGGTCATAGTGGAAACGACTCACACGAGCATTTTCTCGGCAAAGGAAAGGTTAATAAACGGCGAAGGAAGTATCACCTTGGCTTCTGGAAAGAGGCATGGTGAGAAGTTGTACCGGGGGGGGGGTGAAAACAAGAGACAGAGGAGTCCATTGGTGCCTTAGGAAAGGCGGTGGATGATGATACCTCAGGAGAAGTCCATTGGTGCCTTAGGAAAGGCGGTGGATGATGATACCTCAGGAGATAGGCCGGATTGCGCAGCAGAAGCGTGGTGGGATAAGAACCACCAGATTGGTGAACCGTTTGGTTAAAGTCAAACCGTGACCCGGTGGGAGGTTGAGCGGGCTTCTCTACGGAAAACGGAGAGTCACACCCATTGGAAAGATTAAAGGACAAATTTTGGTAAAAGTGCAGAATCATCGGTATGACTTATGAGTGACATCCTTGCAGGGAACAACCTCCTATGCAATGGTTGTGTATATGTAAAGGACCACCTAGTAAAGAAACTAGGGAGGGTCGGAGTAAATGGTGAATTGTTCAGTCGAAAGCTCAGAGAAAGAGCAATAGACGCACGCCTTACTTGGAAACAAGCGGATGGTCGTGTTCTACCAATTCCCAGAAAGGAAAGGGGAAGCGGAGATGAATTATCTGAAGAAATAAAAATGGGAATTTCAACAACAAGCAATTGGTTGAATAAGGAATTTCAACAACAAGCAATTTGTTAAACCAACCAAAAATTGAAAGATGGGTTGTAACAAACTTCTTCTACATTGGGAATGTATTTGAAAGATGGGCTATAACAAACTTTTTATACATTGGGAATGTATATGAAAGATGGGTTGTAACAAATTTCTTGTACATTGAGAATGTATTTGAAAGATGGGTTGTAGCAAACTTCTTATACATTGGAAATGTATTCGAAAGATGGGTTGTAGCAAACTTCTGGTACATTGGGGATGTACTTGAAATTGTTGTGAATTGGTCGGGGGGACCGGAAAACCACGTTAGCTCTTCAAAGAAGGAAACTTTGGGGTTTTGATCCAAGATCAAGCGGAGATGGTGTCGTACCGAGAATTCAAGACAAATTCTGTTCAAGGGAGAAGAATTGTAACATCCCTATCCTGGATCCCAAAATTTCCTTGGATTTAACCCGGTCCATTAGCTAAAACCTAGGCCATTTGCCAAATCCTTGTGATTAATGCCTAAACCCTAGGTATTTAAGGCTAAACCTAAACCCTAATTATGTTTTGGAAAACATAATTGAGAATAGAAGGAGACGTGAGAGAGAGAAGGAGAAAACGGTAGAGAGGAAGAAAGAAGAAGAAGAGAAGAGAGGAAAAGAGGGAAAAAGAGATCTCGTGATCTCTTTGTGACCGCGAGGAGGAGGAGAGGAAGAGGGGAAGAGAAGAAGAAGAAGATGCCAAGAGGAGAAGGAGAGAAAAGGAGGCAGAGAGGTGAGCGTGAAGAGGAGACGTCATGGATGACGTCGACGGAGGCTACGACGGCACGAGAGGACGCTGCGTTGGCTCTAGTGAGCAGCGGCGGCTACAGCGATGCCGGCAGAGGCGAATCGGCGCAATTTTAAATATCCGTGGTCGTAATCAATATAGTGCAGACCTTAAAAGGAAAAGAATCTCACACCTATCAAATCTTCATTATATTTAGACATGAAGCAAATCTATAACTCATTTAAGTTTTGATATTGTTTCTTCTTATTTAAAATTAGATGTATCCATGGTAAGGGGATATAACGTAGTGCTGATCATCTCCAACATTAAAAAGGAAAAGAATCTAACACCTATCAAATCTTCATTATATTTGGAAGGGTTAGCTGTATATATTTAGACATGCATGTAACAAATCTATAATTCATTAAAGTTTGATATTGTATCTTCTAATTTAAATTTATATCTATCCATGGTTTATTTTTTTCTCTAAACATCAAGTTATGATTTTGTTTAAGAAAATTTATTTATTTTAATGGAAATATATAACAATTAAATATATATACTAATTGCCTATCTCTTATGGAAACGCATCCAATTCATGTTTTCTAAATATATGATCCGATACATGTCTTTTTATATATTGGAGTAGGGCAGGCTAATTTAGGTTATTCAAAGAGAGTTATATATATAGTTTATAACGCCTCTAGTAAAGATAAACTTTCTTTGAGCAACTTTCTTGCGAGTCTTCGTTGGATGGATCCTCCTTCTCTGGAATCCCATGGATCAAGCTGGTCAAAGCTTCCTTCAGATCTCTTGCACTCGGTTTTCGAACGTCTTGGCTTTGCAGATTTTCAACGAGCTAAATCTGTTTGTTCATCTTGGGAATCTGCTTCTAGACAATCAGCACCAAACAATCAGATTCCTTGGCTGATTCTATTTCCGGAAAAAGGTAAAGATTACTGTCTCTTGCTTAACCCTGAAGAAAAAGAGAAGATGTATAGAATTCGAGATCTCGGTGTCAACTTTGCAAATAGTCATTGTTTGGCGACTTATGGAAGTTGGCTCTTTATGCGAGATCCTCGATATAATCTCTATATTTTTAATATATTCACCCGCGAAAGGATCGATCTACCCTCTCTGGAGTCACAACTTGGCATGATAAAGATCGAACGAACCATTGATGATATGTTCTTTGTAAAATTAAGTGACACAGATATCGTACGGCATAGAAAGCACATCCAAATTCATTCCCCTTTATTCTGGATGGACGAAAAAACCAAAGATTATGTGGTTATGTGGTTAATCCGATGCCGAGATTTGGTTTTGGTTCATTCCAGAAAAGGAGATAATTTTTGGAAGCAAACCAAGCTTTTCAGCGGTGTTGACATGGTATACAAAGATCCTAAGCTTTACCTGTATGAACGTTCTCGTGATGTTAAAATCTTAGATTTTCTTGGAGATAGTCCGCGACAAATCTTTGAGACGCAAGTTAACAATAGACCATTTAAAATGCCAGAGCGCGTTTACCCACATCTTGGTGATGTGTGGAATATCAAGAAAGACCATCTTGTAGTCACAGTGACTGGAGAAATCCTAAGAGTTAAGAGCATCGTAAGGAGTGATTCTGATGTTTGGTCCTTCCGCATTTACAAGATGGATTTATCAAAAAGCGAGTGGGAGAAACATACTTCTTTGGGAGACGAGGCAATACTTCTGGATCAAGGTATCACCGTTCTTGCCAATGCCATCGAAGGTGTCAATAGAAATTCAATATATTTCAGTGGTGATCATGGCCTTCGTTATACTGAATTTGATCGCGTTTGGAGTGAAAAAGATATATTTATCTTCGATATTGACACACAGATGGTTGAAAGACCACATCGGAGTATTTGTTCGTCCATTCAATCATCTGACGCTCGATGGTTTGTCCCAAATTTCCAACGGAAATAATTGATCTCAGCTTTGTAGTATATTTTCAATGTTTCTTTATTCCCTAAGCACATCTCTGTTGGACTTGTCTCTCTTTTCTTTTGTAAGTGTTAAAGTAAAATATATGATATAATATATATTATCAAATTTATATCACATCATAAAAATTATTTCTTTTTGACATCCATCATAAAAATTTACTTGTAATCGCTTGAAATTTTATTTTAATTTATATTATTATATATTGGATTAAATTTAGCATTCGATAGCAATATTATTTAAATTTGTTTGTAATATTTAACATTTAAAGTTAATTTTAGATTTTATAATAATTTAATTTTTATTTATTTTATTTTTATATTTATCTCATATTAACTCGCGAGTTAGCTCATTTAGATCGCGATCGAGATAATATTAGTCCGAACTTATGAATATAAACACATATAAACTATATAATAAACGAGCTGAGACGTCGAGCTGAGCCAAGAAATACTCTACCTCATCATGAGCTGAGCTAGCACAGTTTGACACCCCTAGACGTAGAGTACATGGAGTAGAAATTTAGTTTTAATATGATATAGTTATGTTGTATTGCGAGATGAAGGGTGTGGAGTTGAAATCCAGTTTTAAAAAGAGTTACTAATCAGAATAAAAAAATAAGTGTGCGAGTAACCCATCAGAATCTAAAATAAGTGTGCGAGTAACCAATCATAATATAAATATTTACATCAATAAGATTTAATATATATAGTTCTTACATTTTCATAAGGTTTGTCTTTATTAAATCTAATCAATTACCGATAACGGATATTTTTATTTTGCTTTTTATCATATATAAAAAGATTGTTATTAAAAATATGTTATCACTCGGGTTCTAATCTAGTATATATATTAAAAAACACAATATATTTATTGTTACTTCGGACACAAACTGTAAATTTATTATCTAAATAGATAAAAAAATATTAATTTTAATTGGTTATCCAATTAATTTGTTAGCGAGTGCAAAAAAGAATATCGTATTATTAAAAGGGTCTTTTGCCAAAACTAACACTTTTAAAAGCTAATTTTGCGTCCATAGCAATTTTAAATATCCGTGGTCGTAATCAATATACTGCAGACCTTAAAAGGAAAAGAATCTCACACCTATCAATTAAATCTTCATTATATTAATATATTTAGACATGAAGCAAATCTATAACTCATTTAAGTTTTGATATTGTATCTTCTTATTTAAAATTAGATGTATCCATGGTAAGGGGATATAACCTAGTGCTGAATGCTGATCATCTCCAACATTAAAAAGGAAAAGAATCTAACACCTATCAAATCTTCATTATATTTGGAAGGGTTAGCTGTATATATTTAGACATGCATGTAACAAATCTATAATTCATTAAAGTTTGATATTGTATCTTCTAATTTAAATTTATATCTATCCATGGTTTATTTTTTTCTCTAAACATCAAGTTATGATTTTGTTTAAGAAAATTTATTTATTTTAATGGAAATATATAACTATTTTAAAAAAATATATATATATACTAATTGCCTATCTCTTATGGAAACGCATCCAATTCATGTTTCTAAATATATGATCCGATACTAATTGCCTATCTTTTTATATATTGGAGTAGGGCAGGCTAATTTAGGTTATTCAAAGAGATAGTTATATAGTTTATAACGCCTCTAGTAAAGATAAAACTTTCTTTGAGCAACTTTCTTGCGAGTCTCCGTTGGATGGATCCTCCTCCTCTGGAATCCCATGGATCAAGCTGGTCAAAGCTTCCTTCAGATCTCTTGCACTTGGTTTTTCGAACGTCTTGGCTTTGCAGATTTTCAACGAGCTAAATCTGTTTGTTCATCTTGGGAATCTGCTTCTAAACAATCAGCACCAAACAATCAAATCCCTTGGCTGATTCTATTTCCGGAAAAAGGTAAAGATTACTGTCTCTTGCTTAACCCTGAAGAAAAAGAGAAGATGTATAGAATTCGAGATCTCGGTGTCAACTTTGTAAATAGTCATTGTTTGGCGAATTATGGAAGTTGGCTCTTTATGCGAGATCCTCGATATAATCTCTATATTTTTAATATAGTCACCCGCGAAAGGATCGATCTGCCGTCTGTGGAGTCACAACTTGGCATTGTAAAGATCGAACGAACCATTGATGATATGTTCTTTGTAAAATTAAGTGACACAGATATCGTATGGCATGAGAAACACATCCAAATTGAAGATTCTTTATTATGGATGGACGAGAAAACCAAAGATTATGTGGTGATTTGGTTAATCCAATGCCGAGATTTGGTTTTGGTTCATTCCAGAAAAGGAGATAATTTTTGGAAACAAACTAAGCTTTTCAGCGGTAGTCATGTTGACATGGTATACAAAGATCATAAGCTTTACTTGTATGATCTCTTCCGTGATGTCAAAGTCTTGGATTTTCTTGGAGATAGTCCTCGACAAATCTTTAAGACGCAAGTTAACTATAGAAATTTTAAAATGCCAAGGCGCGTTTACCCACATCTTGGTGATGTGTGGAATATCAAGAAACAACATCTTGTAGTCACGGTGACTGGAGAAATCCTAAGAGTTAAATGTTAGATAATTCCTAACATAAATAGAAAAAGGACTTATTTACTAATGGTGAGATTAGGATAAAGTCTAGTTTTTAGGATCTTTCCTATTTGTTATTGGAAAACAAGGGGTAGCTTGTTCCTATAAATAAAGAGGTCCATTGAGGTGTGTTCAATGAGACTTAGAGAGATTTGATTTAGTTTTTGGTGAGATTTTCTAGATCAATAAAGAAGGTGTGTTCTTAATCTTTGAGTTTTGCTTTAAACAATTTTATTTGGTATCAGAGCTACGTAATCAAGAGAATGGTCGTGTGAGATTCTATTTTGCTGAAACTTGCGATAAAAGTTATCGCTTTCTTCTTTCAAATCTGAGAGAAGATATGGCAGAAGCCATCGTTCCTGTAAGAGAGAGAGAGAGCCAAGTATTTCATCAATTCAATGTCCCATGCTCACTTCCGTGAACTACACGGTATGGGCTATCAGGATGAAAGTGGCGTTGAAGGTGCACAACGCTTGGGAGGCGATCGATCCGGGTGAGACGGAGCCAGCCAAGAACAACGTTGCAACAGCTCTTCTATTTCAATCTATACCAGAAAGCTTGATTTTGCAGATTGGTGATCTAGATTCGGCTAAAGGCATATGGGAGGCAATTAAAAGTCG
The DNA here is from genome assembly GCA_900406555.1 of Pseudoturritis turrita. Lineage (NCBI taxonomy): Eukaryota > Viridiplantae > Streptophyta > Magnoliopsida > Brassicales > Brassicaceae > Pseudoturritis > Pseudoturritis turrita. The sequence goes on from OVBL01000345.1 coordinate 467,353, forward strand.
ATATGTGGGCGTAAATCGAGTAAGGGAGGCGAGGCTGCAAACTCTTGCCTCGGAATTCGAACGTCTAAGCATGAAGGAATCAGAATCAATCGATGACTTTGCTGGGAGAATGTCTAGTCTAGCAGCAAAATCAACATCACTAGGTCAAGCCATTGAAGAGAACAAGATGGTGAAAAAGTTTCTTAATGGAGTACCTAGGAACAAATATATCCAACTTGTTGCATCTTTAGAACAATCATTGGATCTCAACAACACTGGTTTTGAAGACATAGTGGGAAGATTGAAAGCTTATGAAGAACGTATAGGAGAGGACGGCGAGAGAGATAATCAAAAACTCCTGTTGACAAACTCTTACTCGCCGGGAACTAGAAGCGGTTTAAATGGGCATCGAGGACGAGGCCGTGGAAACCGTGGTGGAGGTAGAGGAAGAGGACGTATTAATCCTCAAAACAACGAGAAGTTAAAGAAGGATCATTCGAAGGTCGTGTGTTGGCGTTGCGATAAGTTGGGACACTTTGCAAATAAATGTCCGGAAAAGACTCAAACGGGACAAGAAACTAACTTGGCACAAACAGAGGAGGCTGATGCGGCTCTGTATATGCATGAGATAGTTTACTTGCATGAGAAGAATCTTTTACCGAGAAAGTTCGAAGAAGAAAAAGATGAGCAAAGTATATGGTACTTAGACAACGGGGCCAGCAACCACATGACAGGGAAGATGTCTTACTTTTCAGAGCTGAATGAGAGTATAACAGGAAAAGTGAAATTTGGAGATGAGTCGTGTGTTGACATCAAAGGAAAAGGGTCTATAATATTTCAAGCGAAATCTGGTGAACAAAGGATAATACATGACATCTATTGGATAGCGGATCTCAAGAGCAATATTATTAGCCTCGGACAAGCAACGGAAGCCGGTTGTGACGTGAGATTAAAGGACAATTATCTCACAGTTCATGACCAAGATGGAAAGCTTTTGATGAAGGTAACTCGATCCCCTAACTGTATGTACAAAATTCACTTAATTATAGGTACTCCCGTCAGTTTACTTACGAAGATAGATGATGAAACATGGCGTTGGCACGCGAGGCTTAGACATGTTAACTTTGCGTCCATGAAAATTATGTCCACAAGAAAGCTAGCTCATGGATTGCCTATTTTCAGTGAAAAAAAAAGAATATGTGAAAGCTGTCTTGTTGGGAAGCAAACTCGCCACCCGTTCCCACATTCAACAAAGTTTAGATCAAGTCAGAAGTTAGAGCTAATTCATGGAGACTTATGTGGCCCTATCACACCAGCAACTACCGCAAGAAATCGATACATTTTGTGTTGATCGACGATTTTTCTAGGTACATGTGGTCTATTTTGTTGAAAGAAAAAAGTGACGTTTTTGGAAAATTCAAAATATTCAAGAACATGGTGGAAAGCGAGTGTGGAATGAAGATTAAAATATTTCAAACTGATAGGGGAGGTGAGTTTACTTCTACCGAATTCCAAACATTTTGTGAAATCAATGGGATCACGAGACAACTTACGGCCCCTTACACGCCACAACAAAACGGTGTGGTTGAAAGGCGTAACCGAACTTTATTGGGGATGACACGAAGCATACTGAAAACCATGGACTTGCCAAATTTTATGTGGGGCGAAGCTATACGGCATTCTACATATTTACTCAATCGAGTAACTACTAAGGCGCTAAATGACCAAACACCATATGAATTGTTCAAGGATCACAAGCCAAACCTAGAACATGTAAGGGTATTTGGATGCTTAGCATATGCAAGAGTGGAAAACATAAACTTGAAGAAGCTTGATAGTAGAACTCGTCCCTTGATACACCTCGGAACTGAACCTAGCTCCAAAGCTTACCGCCTATACGATCCTACAAACAAAAAAAATCATGTGAGCCGTGATGTGGTGTTCGATGAATCTAATGGCTGGAAGTGGAGTAGCTCGCAAGGAGATAACTTTGGCAGTCCGGGTATGTTTAGTGTTGTGTGGAGAAACACTATAGAAGATGGAATAGGGCAAACTACCGTTGAAGAAAGGGAAGACTCGGTTGATGTTGGTGAAAACATTAACTCTCCGGCCAGTTCACAAAGAAGCACCGGAGGAGTATCTAATTCCAATAGGCATGAAGCTATGCCACCAGAAACAAGTCTTGAAAACGAGATAGTCTTGAGACGTTCATCCCGTGAAAGAAGCATGCCCAAGAGACTTGAAGATTATTTATTGATGGCTGACTTAATTGGCGAAGAACTTCTATTAAGCATTGATGGTGAACCAAGTTCTTACCTAGAAGCTAAAGACATCAAAGAATGGATGGAGGCAATGTGTGCCGAGCTGGAATCAATAAACAAAAACAATACATGGGAGTTAGTCAACAAACCGAGCGAAATCAAACCGATAGGCTTGAAGTGGGTATTCAAGATCAAGAAAAATTCTGATGGGAGTATCAACAAGCATAAGGCTCGACTTGTGGCTAAGAAATATGTTCAAAAACATGGAATAGACTTTGATGAAGTATATGCGCCGGTAGCTCGAATCGAAACAATAAGGTTCTTGTTTGCTTTGGCCGCTACCAGTGGATGGGAAATTCATCACCTCGACGTCAAGACCGCGTTCTTACATAGAGAGTTGAAAGAACTGGTCTATGTACATCAACCGGATGGATTTGAGAAAAAGAGTGAAGAACAAAAAAATCTACAAACTTCACAAAGCCCTATACGGACTTAGGCAAGCTCCGAGAGCTTGGAACACCAAGCTCGACCAAATCCTCAAGAGCATGAAGTTTGTGAAGTGTTCTAAAGAACAATCAGTCTACCGAAAAACAGAGCACGACCAAGAACTCATCATGGCTGTCTACGTCGATGACTTGTTCGTCACGGGAACTTCATTGAAGGTTATACACGAATTTAAACAAGGTATGTCTACAAAATTCGAAATGTCGGATTTAGGTAAGCTCACTTATTACCTCGGGATTGAAGTTTCACAAGGCATCAATGGTATAACTCTCAAACAACAGAGTTATGCGGAGAAGATACTTAATGAAGCTGCTATGGAAACGTGTAATAAGACCTTTATACCTATGGATTCAAGCCTAAAGTTGAACAAAGCAGAAGACGAGGAGGAGATTGAAGCTACAATTTATCGGAAGCTTGTTGGTTGCTTAAGATACTTGTTGCACACGCGTCCCGACTTGTCATATGCAGTTGGAGTTCTTAGTAGATATATGCAGAGTCCGAGAATGTCTCACGGCGCAGCGATGAAGCACGTTCTCAGGTACCTACAAGGAACAAAAGGCTACGGTCTCAATTTCAAAAGAGAAGGAGACAAGAAGCTTGTAGGGTTTAGTGACAGCAGTCATGACATTAGTCTCGATGATGGCAAGAGTACTGCCGGTCAAATCTTCTACTTTGGAACTTCGCCAATCTCATGGTGCTCGCAGAAACAGCCAACGGTCGCATTATCCTCGTGCGAAGCTGAATTCATGGCCGCAACGGCAGCTGCGTGTCAAGCTATTTGGTTACAAGATCTTCTACACGAAGTAACGGGTTGGAAACAAGAGAGTGTGAAGTTACTTGTTGACAATCAATCGGCAATAGCTTTGACAAAGAATCCGGTTTTTCATGGAAGAAGCAAACATATCCAAAAGAAGTACCATTTCATTCGAGAGTGTGTCGAGAATGAACAAATCAAGGTGGAGTTCGTTTCGGGAGAAGAACAAAAGGCGGATATCTTGACAAAACCCCTAGCTCGAATCAAATTTGTAAAAATGAGAAATCTAATTGGAGTTGAAGACCTTAATTCGGGTTTAGGAATTAAGAGGGACAATGTTAGATAATTCCTAACATAAATAGAAAAAGGACTTATTTACTAATGGTGAGATTAGGATAAAGTCTAGTTTTTAGGATCTTTCCTATTTGTTATTGGAAAACAAGGGGTAGCTTGTTCCTATAAATAAAGAGGTCCATTGAGGTGTGTTTTCAATGAGACTTAGAGAGATTTGATTTAGTTTTTGGTGAGATTTTCTAGATCAATAAAGAAGGTGTGTTCTTAATCTTTGAGTTTTGCTTTAAACAATTTTATTAAGAGCATAGTAAGGAATGATTCTGATGTTTAGTCCTTCCGCATTTACAAGATAGATTCATCAAAAAGCAAGTGGGAGAAACTTACTTCTTTGGGAGACGAGGCAATACTTCTGGATCTAGGTATCACCGTTCTTGCCAGTGCTATCGAAGGGGTCAATAGAAATTCAATATATTTCACTGGTGATCATGGCATTCGTTATACTGAATTTGATCGCGTTTGGAGTGAAAAAGATATATTTATCTTCGATCTGGACACACACATGGTTGAAAGACCACATCGAAGTATCTGTTCGTCCATTCAATCATCTGACGCTCGATGGTTTGTCCTAAATTTCCAACGGAAATAATTGATCTCAACTTTGTTGCATATTTTCAATGTTTCTTTATTCCCTAAGCACATCTCTGTTGGACTTGTCTCTCTTTTCTTTTGTAAGTGTGAAAGTAAAGATATGATATAATATATGTGTTTTTGAACCATATTAGAATATTATCAAATTTATATCACATCATAAAAAATTATTTCTTTTTGACATCCATCATAAAAGTTTACTTGTATGTCGCATATCGCTTGAAATTTCATTATGATCCACCTATGTGTTATTACGGTTTGTTTGTTGTTGGAGAGATTTGTTGAGTTGTGATAGTAGTCTACATTTTGAATTAAAGCCTAACTGTGAAAGAGGAAAAAAAAAGCTTCAAATGGATTTTACCATGTTCCATACAATACAATTTCAATGTCAATGTTTGGGCCTCACAATTTTGTTCCATAAAAATGTACTAGTATATTTTATATTAGTCTATGTTGGATTATGTTATTTGACATTTAAAATGAATTTTAGTTTCCAGTGGTTCAATCAATTGAAAATGCCTAATCTTGGTTCCCAATATGCCGATCAAGGAACATAATTTTTTGATTAAAGAGTCTTGTTTTGAGTTGGATGGATACACGAAAAGTCGTGATTTTCCCTGTTCGAGAGTTTAGAAAAAAATTCATAAATCAAAGTTTTCTGCATGGTCGCCCCGAAGATTTTGAAGGCTTAAACCGGTGATAAAAAAATGTGGTCTTAATTTGTCGTTATTTTTTTTAAATTAAAATTATATTAAATATAATATATTTTGTAAAATATAGGTATGTTTTGTCTAATTGTTTCAAAGTTAAAATATATTGTAGTTACTTAATATCATATTTAAACATAACTTACCTATGTAATATCTAATATATTATTTAGAATTTTATACGATTTTGGCAATTTAATTATAATAAATTAACTGAATTATTGTTACTTTAAATAAAAATACTATTCTGATTTTGAGATGCTTAATTAGCCATTAAATTGATTTTTATTTAAACATCTTGTAATATTAAAACCCATTAAATCGCTTTAAAATTAAAAGAAAAAAAATGAAGATATGAAGAAGATAAAGAAGAGGTGTTGTTTTTTATAACCAAAAAAGACTCATAGAACTTTTCTTTTAACTGTCGATGAAATGTGGGAGTTACCTAAAAAGCTTTTTGAGAATATACTGAAATTCAAAAGAGAGACATCGAATCTATCACTCTTAGCAAAATTAATTATGTTATCCAGTACACCATTGAGAAACTTTGAAATGTGGCCTTTACAATATTTATATAATTGGTGGCGTAAATCTTTTGTTTCATGTGCCTTACATAAGGGACGGTTTGGTTTTTTGTATCAAAGACTACATAAAATTTTGAGATGGACTACCTACGCTGATGTCGCCACAATATATGACGTCATGATGCTTTCGTGACATCATATACTATGATGATATCGCTATTGGGAATCCATCTCAAAATCTCAGGTTGTTTTTGACGCAAGGTAAAGGATAGTTTAACATTAATAAACACATAAACACGCCTTTTGTACATGATTTTTTATGTGCTTGTGCTCACGTCGACATACACACATTATGTGTTTTTGTAGTTTGTTGACACAACTTTTATGTGTGTTTTATACTTAAAAAACAAAAAAAAGATTGGGCCCTTTTTGAGCTGAGTATGGGTCCTGGGCCTTTTGACCTACCGCTAGAAACGGGTCTGCTTGTGTTCTCACTTCTCATTTCTGTTTTTTTTTTAAATCTTTAAATCATGTTCCATAAAATGTGTTGCCATACAAATAAACATGATCAAAATACATGGTGTACATTTTTATTTATTAATCATGTATTTTGAAAAGGAAAAAAAAGCACAACAATTACACCGCAAAGTATTTTCTCAAAAACACATTATAGGAATAAAAATAGCATATTATTCTTCTCTTTTTATTATGTCTCAACCTTATTATTCTGGTAATAATGAGTAAATTGTTCAGCTAAAAATTATATCTCAACCTTATTGTTTTTCATCATCTTTTTCTATTGTGTTTTTTTTAAAAATATAATAAGGAGATCCTAGACCAAAATCCAAATTAATCATTGAAACTGCAATTGCTTTATTTTTTAATTTTTTTCCTGGTCGATATTAGAGCCATCTCCTCCTCCGAAATCTCCCACCGTCTCCGCCACAGTAGTCACTCGATCAGGTCGGAGAAGAAATCCTCATTGCTGGTCCAATCTTTCTCTAGAACGCTTGCTATTGGTTTTGAACGTTTTGGTTTTGCGGATTTTGAACGCGCTAAATCTGTTTGTTCACCTTGGCATTTCGCTTCGAGACAATCTCAGCCAAACAATAAAATATCTTGGATGATTCTATTCCCCAAGGACAAGAATTACGGTCTCTTGTTCAATCCTGAAGAACAAGACAAAGTTTACAAAACTCAAGACCTTGGCAACGACTTTGCCCGGAGTTTTTGCGTGGCGACTTATAGAAGCGGGTTTTTGATGCAACCCCAATGTAATAACATGGAGGACCATCAATATAATCTATATATTTTAGATCTTTTAACCCGTGAAAGAATCAATCTACCGAGTTTTGAATCTGAAAATGGACTCGCCTCTTCGATATTATGGATAGACGAGAAGACCAGAGATTACATAGTTATAGGAATGGTTGATGAAGAAAATCCGGTTTCTTTCAAGAAAGGAGATAACTCGTGGGAACAAATTCCTCAATTGTCAGGTATCGAAGAGTGTTTTAACATGGTATACAAGGATCACAAGCTTTATTGTTTCAACTATTGTAAGCTCAAGATTTTCGATTTTTCTGGAGAAAGTCCGGTGATGTTTTTTAAAATTAGTGTACGTGGATGCATACGAAGAGCATCAGGTCTTTGCATGAGACTTCCTGGAATTCTTCCAAGTGAACAATCATTTTCTCTCTATAAGAATAATATGGTAGTCACTTTTGGTGGAGATATCTTAGTTGTCAACTCCACACGTCAAAGCATGTCCAAAATATGGAACTTTGAAATCTACAAGATGGATTCATCGAAAGAGAACAAGTGGGAAGAAATTATTTATTTGGGAGATGAAGCAATTCTTTTGGATTTGGGCATCACAGTGCTCGCCAAAAACATTGAAAGAATCAAGAGAAACTCGATTACTTCAATGGCAATGATTTTGAAAATCTATATGACGAAAACGATAGCTTCATATTCAATCTCGATACAAAGAAGGTTGAACAACCACACAAGTTTGTTTATTCATCCGTTCCGTGCTATGATGCGCGATGGTTCTTACCAAGTTTCAAACGAGAATGATTAATCCTATCATGTTTGTTTTTATATTATTTCGCTTATATTTGTTTTTTCTTCTTATGTTTCATTGCATGTATATATTGAAACAATCTTTTTTTTTCTTCTTTTGTTCAAAGGTTTGGAAAGAATCTTATTAGGCAACATTTGGGAGGATGTATCCAATCTAGCATTTGGAATGATTTGTTTTAATTTGTCAAATCATATGTTATTGAATCATGAATTTTAAAAAGTCTATTAAAATCCAATGTTATTGAACTAGTGATTTGGAATAGTATTTTCAAATCCTCTATTATTGGAAATATATGAAGGATTTGATTTTTAATGATTTCAAGGGATTTCAGAGGGATTTCTTAGTTAAAAATACAAAGAACCAAATCTCATGGTTTTATGTTGGATTGCAGAGAATTTTATAATAAATTCCCTAGAATCACACAAAATCATTAAAATCATCTTAAAACTCATTAAAACTCAAATCCATTTAAATCTCAGATTGAATATATCCCCTTGGTATAACTTGTTTGATTTTCCAGTTTCTTTGTTATTTGTTGCGTTTGAGCATGTAAGCTTCTGAATTTCGTTACATTTAGGACAAAGAGAGTTTCATCACCAAAACAAATCAATAGCCTATAAGTCTATAAGACTTTAAATAAAAGCAAAAACTTCAAAAGCAAAAACAAATCAATAGCTACAAGATTTTGACCCGCACCAATCCAGCCTATTAAAAAATTTTCATAAAAAGCTTGTTAATCTAACAGAAAAATAGATGATATGGTAAGTCTAAAATATTATATTTAGTTGAGATTCAATTTGTAAAATATGTATTAATGGGGTTATGTTATAAATTAATGAGAATATGTAGAGATTTTCACCCTGACATATAGTTTTAATTGAAAATCTTCTGATTAGTTAAATTAAATGACGTGTCACTTAAAACGCTCTTTGAACGATACCTAGGATTTTTTTGCACTATGTCTTCTCAATTAATATACTCCCACCGTTTTAATTAAAGTGTCATTTTAGATGAACTTTTTTGTTACAAAATAAGTATCGTTTTATGATTCCAATGCAAATTTTACTGCAGATTTATCTCTTTAGTTCCTAATTAAATTGATAAAAACATTATATACTTAAGAATTCCAACAGTCAAATAAGGATATAATTGAAAATTTAACTCTTTTTTTAATTTGTGTAAAAATGGTCAAAACGACACTTAATTTAAAATAGAAAGAATATAGGATAGCATTTAATTATATTTCATTTCAAACAAAAAAAAAACTGGGTTTCAACCATGTTTCAAACAAAAAAAAAACTGGGTTTCAACCATGTTTCAAACGAGTATGATTGATCTTATCTTCAGTAATATTTTTTCATATCCATGTATTTTTATTTTATTTTACAACATTTTGGGAATAGTTTTCTTCTTATGAGTGGTTTGTAAAGAATCTCATTTGGCAACATTTATTTTAGAAAATAATAAAGAGAAAAAATAAACTAATAATCTTTCTCTTTTTTTGACAACCAAATATTGCATTAGAATAGATATTCTTTATTGGTTACCCAATTTGGAGTGTATTCACTTACACAAGAAAATTCAATCACTTTAGAACGGAATGATTGGACCAAACAATAGGTCTTATTATTTAGAATACGAGAAATCAACCTTTAAATAGAAGTTTCCTAGTAGTAAAAAGGATCGGGGAAAGGAGTAAACTCTTCCAACCCGAGTTCGATCCTCCTTGGAAACACTTTCACCCCTATTTGACGAATCGAAATGGTTCCATGCTTTAGGATCATTAGAAAACCCGGTGAGTGGACTACTTGATGGCTACACTCATCTTGGAAGATTAATCGGGTGGTAAATAATACCCGGATCACCCCCTCGTTATTAGAAAAAATGGAAGTTTCCAATTTATTTAGTTACAACAAAATACGTAAAATTTAAATAACTGATGTGTCATTTTATCGATTAAATAATGTGTCGCAATCTCGTGAATTATAATTTTAGCACATGTCAAATTTTGATAAGACGCATTCAACTTTATCCTCATTTTCTCTGGTCAGGTGACGTGAACCAACAAGCTTTCGTCAAATTGGACAGCGTTATGCCTACCTAAGGAAGATGGTGGCTTGGGCCTGCATAACCTTATAATGTGGAACAAGACCCGGTCTCCCTATCTTTTTGGCTCCTCTTTCCAGATTTCTATGGGTGGCTTGATCAAAATGTTATCGACTTAAAAGGTATTAATTTATGGACCCATGATGAACACAAATACTACTCATCAACTTGACAATCACTACTCTCCCTTCAGGAGCATGCTATATAATTTATCAAATGCGAGGTTAGAAACGGACAATTAGCTAGTTTTTTTGTACGACCACTAGACCCCATGGGACCTCACATCGATGTGTGGTCAAGATGGGCCTCGCCATGTTGGTATAGCTAGCCATGCAACATTTGTAGAAGCTTCTGAATTCTAATGGGCATGGATGGTTGCTACGCCTAGTCTATTCCTATATCGTAGAGCAGATTCACACCTTCCTCACTACGTTTCCATTACCATCAACGATTTTTTTTCATGACCAATATAGATGGAACATCGAAAACAGAGCTTCTTCTCAATTCTTCACCTCAAGCACATTGGAAATTATTTGACCTAGAGCTTCTTCTAAGACTTGGTTGCCGAATGTATGGTTTAAAGATGTGATTCCTAAGCATTTCCTGATGTCGATCGCCATCCTTGATCGTTTACCCACAATCGTCTAGCAAATTGGGTATTACAAATCGCAAGTATGTGTTGCATTTGTAATGCCTCTGAGGAAACTGGAGATTACATCTTCTTTCATTGCACTACAAAAATCTGGCATCATAGCTACAATTTTTTTTTGTAGTTATAAGGTTGTTTTTAGCAAATATCGTTTTGCAACGATTTGCTACAAATTTTCCGTCGAAACTATGTGGTAATAGCTATTTCGATTTTGTAACTATGTTAACCAATTCTTGAAGTGTTGAAAGGTAAGCAGACAGATTTGAAACCTTATGCCTCATACATGGGTGGATCCAGAAATAATTTTCAGTGGGGGCAAAAGTATTAATCGATATTTTGTTGAACAAAAATGTGATGTAATTTTATGAATAGGTTAGGTATACGATCAAACAATATACAACCAAAACATGAGATTATATCACCGTTCGAGTATTTATGTTTTTCCAATAAAAAGGTCATCAATATAATTGGGCCGATCAAGACAAATAAGCCCATTCAGACTTATTTAGTACAATTTCTAGTTACGAAAAAATCAAATCAAAATGCAAAAAAAAGCAACGGGAGCAAACAAAATATAATCTTTAGAAAACTGTATTCACTAATTAAATTTTACTGGGGTGTAGTTACCTTGTAACACTTGCATCCGCCCCTGGCTACACAGACTTGGTAATCTACCTTACCGCTTCCACACTTGGTTGACTCTCTATTTATGGATGTCCACATGGACCACATATTACCATCTAACCCTAAGTTGATGCGGCGGTTGGTTGGTCATTCTGTGATTTATAGAATTTGGCATGAGCACAATGATAGGCTACACAATGGTATCTCCTCCTCTCCAGATATGATTTACAAGACTCTCAATCGTTCAATACGTGACACGATCCTAGCAAAACAGAAAAGAAAGCATTTAGCGAACTAATGTGATAAAAACGATGACAAAAGTTAATTAACCCATGTAAGTAATATAAAACATACTTAGGACACACATGAACCCAATAAAAAGTAAACCTATATTTGGATGAAACTAACTTTTTCACTCTCAAAAATTATGAAATTCAAACTGCTGACAAACAATTTGCAAGATGTGGAAAACTATGGTTTTCACTGAAATATCAATTATACTTTTTATTGGGTTAATCATTAATGTGTATTCTGAGTAAGTTGTATCTACCCTATCATGGGTTAATTGCTGTGTACCGTTTTATATAAATAAAATGGGTTGACAAAAGAAAAGCATTAAAAGAGGGGCGTAGTAATAATGTTTTTATTACCTACTACGAATAACTTTTTCTTTGTGTGATAATGGAGAAGATGGACACAAAGGAAATTTTTATTTGTGTGATGGAGAGTTATAAAAAATAATAAATTACAATATGAGGTTCTAGAATTATCTTAGACCCTTATCCTCTAACATGTACGCAAGCAAGCTCTTTTAATTAGACTACAGACACATAGATATTCATTTATTCGTTTTGAGTATAGATAAAAATGATAAGAGTTTTCCTTCATTCTTTGACTTATTGTACAAACAGATTGACTGAATATAAGGATGCAAATAAATTCAGTACTTTTTTTTTTTTTCGTCTGAAAGATCATTAGATATATATTTACCAAAGTTTGAGATACGACATGCCAAAAATTGGATTAAAAGAAATCATAATTTAAAGACAGTTTAAGGAGCATTACGCAGAGGTAATACTACTGTCAAGACCCAAAAAATCCTTAATCCATCTAGGGAATCCTTTTGTAACATATGATTGTAGACGATTCTCATTTGTCACACTTAGAGCAATTAAGAAGGCACTTATATCTGCTCCTCTCTTCTCATATTGTACTTTCCAGCAAGGAATACGAGTTAGCCATTTCGTGATAAGAGTAGAATTGAACCTGTAAGATGGCCATACATGGGGTCTAGTGATTGCCCCAACCAAGTCTTTAGAATCAGCTGCAAAGATAATTTTGGAGTACTTGAGGCTTGCCATACTTTCAATAGCCCAACTCCAGCTTTCTAAATCAGCATCTAAGGCACTACCCACATTAGCAAAATATCTTATGTTATAGTACTCTTTTTTTGTCAATTATTTTTTTATTTATATGATAAAAAGATGAACGCAAGTTAATTAACCCATGATAAGGAAGATAAAACATACTTAGGACACTGTGGAAACTGAATTTCGCACTAAGAATTTGTATGTGAATTCTGGGAAGAATATTTTAAGGTTAGAAATATCTATAAATCTGAACAAACGATGAGATGAGTTTGACGAACTGGATTTATATTGATTTAGATCAAATATACAGAAGGATCTCGAGTGAGATGTGTAAACAGTGTTGCTCATAGAGCTCAGTCTAATTGGGAAAAAGATTGTAATTTGTTCAATGATCCTTCATATTTATATGCTGATATAGCTCGTCGTTCCAGTTCCACGTATTTCGGATCAGTTCCGCGTATTTCGGCCACGTGCCCAGTAGATCTTCCGCGTATCTCGCCGTTCTGATCCAATAAAGATTGTCTTTGAGTCGTTCCTGGCCGAGGTAACCGAGCTCGGCTGTCCAACTGACCCTCAGTTGTACCTAATCATGTGCCAAACTGGGCCTGCTACATGAGCCTAGATCCACGCTTCTTTGACATTATGTTTGGGCTTTTATGGGCCAGATTCGGTGACAAATCCAGCTCCAACAGTTGCCCCCAGCCCTTTAAGTGCGAGGTGATAAGCACTTGATGGGTGGTACTTATTTATTTTTGAATTTTCCGAGCTGCAATTTCGGAAACGATTTGGTGGATAACAGCATATCTCGATCCGAGATATGCAATCATTAGAATTGGACGGGTGAGGCTATCTTGCTAAGATTGGACGGTTGAGACAGGAGAAATCTGAAAGATCCTCACAATCTTGGTAACCGCAGCTATGATGTCACATAAAGCCACTCGACCACGTCTCTTTAATGTCAACTGCTCAAGCCCACGTCCCAAGGTAAGAAAAACTGCTCTGTTTCCCTTATCTCTTTTGCGTTAGTTTTTACTTTTTCGGTATTCAGACTTGAATTTTATTTAAGTTTTCGGTATTCAGATCGGATATTGCCCAGGTGGGCTTTTGTTTTGGATATTGTCCATGTGGGCTTTTTGTTTTGAATGTTGCCTAGGTGGGCTTTTGTGAACTGCTTTGAATCTTATTTAAGTTTTTGGTACTTAGTCGATTATGTGAATTCGTTTTGAGGTGAAGTGATTAGGTCATTTCGGATTTGGTTTGTCAGCTGAGCTGATCCGCTTATATGTTTTTATACTTAGTCATATTTTAGACTTATCTTTTTTTTTGGTAAATCGAAGTAGCGAGGTCGCCATGACTTCAGTCCATTTTGACACTTAGCCATTTTTCAGGCTTTTTGGTAGATCAAAATGGCGAGGTCGGCATGACTTCGGTTCATTTAGATACTCAGCCATTTCTCAGGCTTTTGTGGAGTGCGTAAGATATCCAAATTTTTACTTGGATTATGCAAAGTGAGTGATAAGCTGGATTCATCTGAACCGTTTTTAGAGAGAGTTTGATCGGGCTAAATATATCATTTTGGAGATCTGATCCTATGTAGGTAGAGTTAATCGCAGGGAGGTTTAGGTGTTTTGCAACCGTTTTGAGGTCGACCTCGCTGTAGCGATGTGAATTACGATGAAACTCAACTTGTTGTTTTAAGTTTTGATATTACTGTTTTGAGGTCTACTCCGACGTTCATCGTAACGAGGTTAAACTTGTTGTTCTAAGTTTTTTTTATGATCGTTTCGAGATCTACTTCGCTCGTAACGATATATTTTACGATGAAGCTCAACTTGTTTTAAGTTTTGATTTACTTCGCTCGTAACGATGTGTTTTGTTTGAAGTTAAACTTGTTTTTTTAAGTTTTTTTTATGATCATTTCGAGATCGACTTCGCTTGTAACAATGTGTTTGACCATATGCGAATTTAGCTCGGGACCAGCTGGGGCCTACTCTTTGTTTGCACTGTGGGTTTGGATGTCGAGTAAATAAAAAACAAGTAAAAGAAGTCAATAAGGAAGCAAATCTTTATTAATCACATATGTTTACAAAGTGTATTTGAATGAAACTTTGCTTAGACAGTCATAGCTCGCTTGATGCTGAGGTGGTTGGTTAGAAAGTTTGAAAGTGGTTGTGCTCGAGGGGCGAGCTGCCTACGTACTCTGTCAAGGGGTTAAGCCATTACGTAGTTCGATTTTTAAGGGAGCTCAGTGATATGATTTTTTTAGGTTCATGGCGTTCCATTCTCTCTTCACTAGCTTTTCGTTTTGGGTTTTAGTAAGTTTGTAGACGCATGGGCGAACTACAGCAATGACACGGTAGGAGCCTTCCCAATTGATCCCTAGTTTTCTGGCACCTGGCTCCATTGTCTTTTGTTGCAGTTTTTGCAAGACTAGGTTGCCTACTTTAAATCGTCGGAGCTTGACTCTAAATTTGTAGTAGCGGACGGTGGCTTGCTGGTAATTTTAGATTTTGATGAGGGCGAGCATAGTTGGCCAGAAGTACCCTTGTCTCTTGATCTGTAGTGCTAGAGCTCGTCCGCCGGAATAGCTTTTGTAGGACCCGCTGTGCACCTTGGTCATGACAGTGTAGACTTCCTCGCTGTGAATGCAAGTTAGGCATGGCCCTGCTGCACTTTGTTTGTATAATTTGCCTTCAGTTATACAAAAGCGAGCAATTTTAACTTGAAGTTTCCTTGCTTCCCACTTGTCAGGTGGGGCAGCTCCGTATATGATGTACTCAAGGATGGGTATCCTCCAATCTGGGGTTTCGGGAAGTTGGTGAGCAGCAACAGCCTGTTCGGCTGCCTGTGAATTGGTTGGACTTTCTGGGTTTGGCTCATTTTGGTGGTTGTCTGAGAGCTCCGCCTCATCTTCTGACTGGCCAGCTCATTGTTGGCTTGTCCCAGTTTGGGTGTTGAGGTCCAAACCTTCTTCGCGAGCTTGATGGCTTTTAGTGATTACATGCACAATTTCTTTGTGAGCTATGTCGATGCTCGGTTTTTCTATCCCTTCAACTGGGATAATTCTTTTGACCAGGGGATTGGAGGTCGATGCTAGAGTTGCTAGACCATCGGCCGAGGTGTTTTCTCCACGTGAAGTCCTTCTTAGCTCGAATTTGTCAAACTGCTCGGATAACTCGTGGGCAATTTTTATGTAGGCTTCCATTCGTTCATTTTTAGCTTCGCACTTGCCCTGAAATTGGCTTGTAGCCAACTGGGAATCGCTGAAAGCACTCAGTTATCTCGCTCCGATTCCAAGGGCTAACCTGAATCCGGTGAGGAGTGCTTTGTATTCTACCTCATTGTTCAAGGCGTTTAATCAGAGTCAGAAGGACTGCTCGAGCACTTTGCTGGTTGGTGACGTGAGCTTGATCCCGACTCCCGACCCCTATTTTGAGGATGCTCCATCGACATGGAGGGTCCTTGTTTTCCTGGTCTCCATTTTGTTTATGGCTTGAGGGGCCAGCTCGATGACGAAATCAGCCAGGACTTGCGTCTTGGCACTATTTTTGGTCATGTACCCTATGTCATACTCGCTGAGCTCGATGGCCCACTTAGCTAGCCGTCAGGACTGATTGGAAGTAAGGTCGGAGCTTGCGAGCAGAGACTACCACGGCTAAGGCTAGTTTTTTCATGGCTGGGTATCGTGTCTCTGCATCCACCAAAGTTTTACTTATGTAAAAGATTGGTTTTTACTCATTTTGCTCCTTACAAACTAGTACTCCACTAACTGCTGCAGGTGATATTGCAATGTATAGGTACAAGGGTTCACCTTTGACTGGCTTGGCCAGTATGGGAGGTTCACTGAGGTACATTTTGAGCTGTTGGAGGGCTTCCTCACACTTCGCATCCCAGTTGAATTTTCTATTTCCCTTGAGAGGCTGGTAAAAGGGAAGGCACTTGTTAGTTGACCGTGAAATGAAACAGTTTAGGGCCGCTATCCTTCTGTTTAGCCTTTGCACCTCGCGGGTGGTTTTTGGCGAAGGCATTTCTAGGAAAGTGGCGATCTATTTTGGGTTCGCCTCAATTCCCCTTTCGGTTACAAGGTAGCCGAGGAATTCTCCTGAGAGAACTCCAAATGAACATTTGGCGGGATTAAGTTTCATACGGTATTGAGTGAATATAGCGAAACAGTCCCTGAGATGTGCGACGTGGTCATCTTGGTTGGCTGATTTTACCAACATGTCGTCGCTATGAACCTCCATGCCCTTTCCGAGCTTGTCAGCGAATATCTTGTTTACTAATCTTTGGTAAGTTGCACCTGCGTTTTTCAATCCGAAGGGCATTACTTTGTAGCAGTAAGTTCCTCGATCGGTAATGAATGCAGTTTTTTCTTGGTCGTTTGGGTTCATCAAAATTTGATTATACCCAGAAAATGTGTCCATAAAGGACAGGAGCTGGTGACCCGTAGTTGTCTCGACCAATCGATCAATGTGTGGCAGTGGAAAACTGTCTTTCGGAAACGCTTTGTTAAGGTTGATGAAGTCGATGCATACTCTCCACTTCTCATTTTTATTTTTGACCACTACTGGTTAGCTAGTCAGTCGGGATACTTTACCTTCCTAATCGAACCGACTTTGAGGAGGCGGTCTACCTCATTATTAACAGCTTTAGCCTGTTCAGGGCCGAGCTTGCATCTTTTTTGCTTGACGGGCTTATAGGTAGGGTCCATGTTTAGCTCGTATGAGGTAACGTCAATGCTTATTCCTTGCATATCCGAGGTGGTCCATGCGAAGGTATCAACATTTTCTCGCAGGAGGTTTACTAGTTTGGTTTTTAGTGGGTCTGGAAGGTCGGATCCCACTCCAACGCATTTTTCTATGCAGACTTGTGTGACCAAGTCCTTTCGAGGTTTGTTCAGAGATGGGTTACTATGTTCCGCTAGTTGGCGGAGGGTCAGCTCATCCCTTTTCTGTAGTTGCTATTGGGGGGGGGGGGGGCTGTACTATCTGCTTGTGCCCACCTAAGTAACATATTCGGGAAGCTTTTTGGCTACCTTGAATTACTCCAATCCCATTAGTGGTTGGGAACTTGACGCATTTGTGGTATGTAGATGGAACTGTTTCATAGCATATATCCATGGCCTGCCCAGTATGGCATTAAATGGAGCTGGGCGATCTACTACCACAAACTCGATGAGCATGTGGACACCCTTGGCTATCATTGGGAGTCGGATGATTCCCATCCAGCGAAACCTGTCAAAGGTGTTGTTTGGCCTTCTAGTTGGGCATCACTTAGACACATTTACTTATATGCATCGTAGAAGTGCATATCAACCGAACTAAACGTATCGATCATTACTCTCGACAGCAAGCAGCCAAACACTTCGAGACGTATAACTAACTCGTCGTCGTGTGGCTTGTCGAGGTCAGATATTTCATTTTCCCAAAAAGCGATCTCATGATCGGGTTCTTGTGCTGGGAAAGGTGGTGCATGCGAGGTGCTCGCTCTGTTTTGGTGCACTCTTATAGAGTTTACCGAATCTCTGCATAGCTTGGATCCTCCAAGGATGAAGTCTATGAGTTTGGATGGAGCTGGTGCTACTAACCTTTTACAGATACGAGGTATCCTGAACAGAAGGTTGGATGGTTTTTTGGGTGCAGGAGGTGGTGTTACCACTGACCGCATGGATCCATCACAAATGCTGAGCTCACGAAAGATCAAATTGATCCTCTTTTTGGGAGCTGGAGGGGGGTAAGCTTGGGTTTTACTCCTTAGGTTCCCTTCCATTTTTGCCTGAGATTGTTTCTTTTTTCTCATGTCAGGTTGAGGTGAAGGGAGTTCATCCTCGCTCACTTCCGTTGGTTTTTCCGCATCAGCTTGTTTTTGGGCTAGAATTTTGGCTAAGGTTCGTCATTCCTCAGTGGAATGTACTCTCTTTTTATGGTAGGTACAAAACTTGGTCCCATCATAGTTAGCTTTCTTAGCTGGCTTAGGACTGTTGATGGCGTATGTCTGCTGTCCTTTTTCATAATGTTCTTTATTATTAATTTTCTTGGGTGTTTGCTGCCCTAATGGAGCGGCTGCAACTTTATACCTTTCAGCTAAAGTTGCGGTCTCCTTCTCGAGCATAGCGTATGAGGAGACGCGGTTTAGGCCATCATCTAATGGCATAGTGGGATGGATCGTGAGTTCCTAGCAGAATTTTGATGTATACCACATGTCATTTTTTAGTGCAGCTAAGGCCATTACTTCGTTCAAATTGGCTATTTTTGTCTTGATTTTTTTGAACTTCGAGATGTATGACCTTAGGGGTTCGGTTGGTGCTTGGAATAGGGCCCACAGGATAGCTTCTGAAGTCTTTGCTTCTATGAAGATCGAATACTATTTAAGGAATATAGCGACGAGCTGGTCAAAGCTGTCGATGGAGCTGTTGTTTAAGCCAGCAAACCATTCCAAAGTTGATCCGACCAGATTTTCTGCGAAAAATCTGCAGAGTCCTACTTCTTTTTCGTCATCTGTTAGGTGGGCCCGGGTCACAGCTAACCTGAATGCGTTCAATGATCTTTCATATTTATAGGCTGATATAGCTCGCCGTTCTAGTTCCACGTATCTCAGATCAGTTTCGCGTATTTCGGCCACGTGTCCTGTAGATATTCCGCGTATCTCGCTGTTCTAATCCACTAAAGATTATCTTTGACTCGTTCCTAGTCGAGGTAACCGAGCTCGGCTGTCCAACTGACCCTCAGTTGTACCTAATCTTGTGCCAAACTGGGCCTGCGACATTAGCTCTGGTCCACACTTCTTTGACATTATATTTGGGATTTTATGGACCGGATTTGGTGACAAATCCAGTTTCAACAGATACACATGAACCCATTAAAAAATAAACCTATATTTGGATGAAACTAACTTTTTCATATTCTCAATAGTTATGAAATTCAAAACTGCTGACAAACAGTTTGCAAGCTGTGGAATAATAATACAAAATTGTTGACTAAAAATACAAAAAAGATATAAATTAAAGTTTTACTGAAATCCTAATTTAGTTTTCATTGGGTTAAACGAATTAAGAGGGTGTTGACAAGAAAAAATGAATTAAGAGGGTAAGTTTCTCTACCCTATCATGGATTAATTGCTGAACCGTTTTATATAAATAAAATGGGTTGACATAAAAAAAACATTAAACGAGGGGGGTAGTAATAATGTTTGTATGACCTACTGCGAATAACTTTTCCTTTGCGTGATAATGGAGAAGATGGACATAAAAGGAAATTCTTATTTGTGTGATGGAGATTTATAGAAAATAATAATAAATTACGATACAGATAAATGTTTCAGGTGTATTAAAATATCAATTTTAATTTAAGTCGGATTAAACTTTGGTCATAATGTTTGACCAAGAAAAAAAAAACTTTGGTCATAGTGGTCATGTTAAGCATATAAGAACATATTTTGGTCTTAATAATAAGTATTTTTACTCTCTTATAGTTTATAATTCTTACATCTTTTGATTACATGCATGAATAAAAAAAAAACTAAAGAGAGATATAAACTAAAAAAACAAGACATAGAATTGAAGACCAACAAAGAGAACCCAAAAGAATCCAAAACACTCCGATACGATCTTCACTAATACTCCAAAGACTAGTTAAAACCCATATTTCTTTAAAAATAATAAATAAGAAAAAGGTATGACTCAGTGAACAAGATAATACCAATGTTTAGGTTTGTTACACTTGGATCAAATAATATATCCATATGTATATATATCCTGACAACAAAACAAATCATGTTTACTCGCAAACAAAAGAAAACAACTTAATATTTTTTATTATGGAATTAAATAATGCTATTATAAAACAGAAAATAAAATTTATAACATACTGTAAATATAATTAAATAGCATGACATGTATCTATATATTACATTATATACACTATCTAAACTAAGGGAACCATATTTTATTAAATAAACAGAAAACGAAATTTATAACTCATGGTACATATACACACTATATATATATATAACTTATTTATATAATGCTGAATCATTTAAATATATATAAATAAAAATAAGTATTATGATTTACGTTCCTAATTAAATGTAGTATAGTTAATTTGGTAACAATTAATTGTGGGTAGTTGAAAAAAACAAATGAAAACATGGAAGCGAGAGGAAATAATAGTAAATGTATATTAAAGTTTTGAGAGGAAGAAATATT
The DNA here is from genome assembly GCA_900406555.1 of Pseudoturritis turrita. Lineage (NCBI taxonomy): Eukaryota > Viridiplantae > Streptophyta > Magnoliopsida > Brassicales > Brassicaceae > Pseudoturritis > Pseudoturritis turrita. The sequence goes on from OVBL01000345.1 coordinate 488,062, forward strand.
AAATCAGAGTCCCTCTCTTTCCTCCCCACCGATTTCTCTACTATTATAAATACAAAAGATAATCAATGTCTTGATTAGAAACTAAGAAGAAGAGAGATGGTTAGCTTGAGTTTTACCACCGTTGTTGTTTTCGCAGTTCTTCTCTGGCTTGTCTTCCAAGCACATACAGGTAATGAAAATTCTTGAGTTAAAATAATGTCTTTACGCTTTATGTGCATATAACCCTTTTTATTTTATTTTTTAGTTGTTGGTATAGTTAGAGTCCAACTCAAATCGAAACAATTGTCAACCAATAAAGACGGAGTCAGGCTGCAAAATAACTATGACCAGATCTACTATGGCGAGATAAAAGTTGGAACTCCCGGACAAAGCTTCAATGTTGTATTCGACACAGGAAGCTCTGACTTTTGGGTTCCGTCTACATCGTGGATTAGTGAGCTCCCTCACCCAAAGTACATCTCCAGCCGATCAACTTCATTCAGACCCAATGGTAAGTTTGTATATACTCTAATTTTTTGGTTTTTTTTTATAAGTATACCTATAATTAAAAAAGTTGAATTAATGGTCATAGTATTTGTTCAATTAAAAAGTTGAATTAGCACGTGTGCCTTGTATAATGATCTCAGCGTAGGGTTCATTTTCCTTCTCCAACCGTTTAAGCAATTAGATAATATCGAAATTGTGATGTGAACAACATGAACAATTGTCGCCCTCAAGTATGGAACTGGTTCCCTCACCGGTTTCCTAAGCATGGACACCATCGAGATCGGTGGCGTACGCATAACTGGACAACAGTTCACAGAGGCTAAACATACTCCGGCAGAAGATCCGCTTCGATCAGCGCCATTTGATGGTATCCTTGGACTTGGAACAAATTCTACCATAAAAACCGTTCTGGTGTGGAACACCATGATAAATCAAGGTAAGGTTCAGAAGAAAGTATTCTTCATTTGGCTACGACCATACTCCAGCTCTGGAACAGGAGGTCGCAAAGGAGGAGAGATCGTGTTCGGAGGTATTGTCCCTGGACATTTTAAGGGAGAGCATACTTACGTTACCACGGTCGGGGCAAGAAACTTTTTCATGATGCAAAATGTTTTTCTAGGCAAAATCGACACCAAAATATGTGCTGGCGGCTGCTAAGTGTTTGCTGACTCCGGGACAACAAACATTCTTGCATCCTGAAAAAGTTTCTTGCCCCGACCGTGGTAACGTAAGTATGCTCTCCCTTAAAATGTCCAGGGACAATACCTCCGAACACGATCTCTCCTCCTTTGCGACCTCCTGTTCCAGAGCTGGAGTATGATCGTAGTCAAATGGAGAATACTTTCTTCTGAACCTTACCTTGATTTATCATGGTGTTCCACACCGGAACGGTTTTTGTGGCAGAATTTGTTCCAAGTCCAAGGATACCGTCAAATGGCGCTGATCGAAGCTGATCTTCTGCCGGAGTATGTTTATCCTCTCTGAATTGTTGTCTAGTTATGCGTACGCCACCGATCTCGATGGTGTCCACGCTTAGGAAACCGGTGAGAGAACCAGTTCCATACTTGAGGGCGACAATTGTTCCTGTTGTTCACATCACAATTTCGATATTATCTAATTGCTTAAACGGTTGGAGAAGGAAAATAAACCCTATGCTGAGATCATTATACAAAGCACACGTGCTAATTCAACTTTTTAATTGAACAAATACTATGACCATTAATTCAACTTTTTTAATTATAGGTATACTTATAATAAAAAAAAAACCAAAAAATTAGAGTATATACAAACTTACCATTGGGTCTGAATGAAGTTGATCGGCTGGAGATGTACTTTGGGTGAGGGAGCTCACTAATCCACGATGTAGACGGAACCCAAAGGTCAGAGCTTCCTGTGTCGAATACAACATTGAAGCTTTGTCCGGGAGTTCCAACTTTTATCTCGCCATAGTAGATCTGGTCATAGTTATTTTGCAGCCTGACTCCGTCTTTATTGGTTGACAATTGTTTCGATTTGAGTTGGACTCTAACTATACCAACAACTAAAAAATAAAATAAAAAGGGTTATATGCACATAAAGCGTAAAGACATTATTTTAACTCAAGAATTTTCATTACCTGTATGTGCTTGGAAGACAAGCCAGAGAAGAACTGCGAAAACAACAACGGTGGTAAAACTCAAGCTAACCATCTCTCTTCTTCTTAGTTTCTAATCAAGACATTGATTATCTTTTGTATTTATAATAGTAGAGAAATCGGTGGGGAGGAAAGAGAGGGACTCTGATTTAATATTTCTTCCTCTCAAAACTTTAATATACATTTACTATTATTTCCTCTCGCTTCCATGTTTTCATTTGTTTTTTTCAACTACCCACAATTAATTGTTACCAAATTAACTATACTACATTTAATTAGGAACGTAAATCATAATACTTATTTTTATTTATATATATTTAAATGATTCAGCATTATATAAATAAGTTATATATATATATAGTGTGTATATGTACCATGAGTTATAAATTTCGTTTTCTGTTTATTTAATAAAATATGGTTCCCTTAGTTTAGATAGTGTATATAATGTAATATATAGATACATGTCATGCTATTTAATTATATTTACCGTATGTTATAAATTTTATTTTCTGTTTTATAATAACATTATTTAATTCCATAATAAAAAACATTAAGCTGTTTTCTTTTGTTTGCGAGTAAACATGATTTGTTTTGTTGTCAGGATATATATACATATAGATATATTATTTGATCCAAGTGTAACAAACCTAAACATTGGTATTATCTTGTTCACTGAGTCATACCTTTTTCTTATTTATTATTTTTAAAGAAATATGGGTTTTAACTAGTCTTTGGAGTATTAGTGAAGATCGTATCGGAGTGTTTTGGACTTTTTTTTTGTTCTCTTTGTTGGTCTTCAATTCTATGTTTTGGTTTTTTATTGTTTTAGTCATCCGGATTAGTTCTCATCCCTAGTCATTGATTGTGGAGGTAATGATTTCTAGGGTCTCTTCAGTTCCTGCGTAACCGTCTTCCCTTTGGGATGAAGTATAGGTTCAGAGTTTAGTCTTCCGTTTCTACCTAGTGTTTTAGTGTAAGTTTGTAGAGGTGGTTTCGGTTTGTTTGGATTTTCTGTAATTCGGGGTGTTGTATGTTCAAAATGTCTTAAGCTGGTTTTCGGTTGCAACATGTAAGGATTCCTCTGTTGTGGAATTTGTCTCCCCTGTTGCGGATTTTTATTTCCGATGTCGTATTTGTTGACATCGGCGTATATATTTTACGAATGTATTTCACCCTGGTTTAATTCAACAAGTTTAGATGGAAAAAAATACTACTCTTTTGAAATAATTGAAGATACAAAATTTTATATATATTAATTAAGGCAAATAGATAAAATAAATTGAATGATAGAAAATGTTTATATACACTTTTGTTGACTTTTCATAATATTATTGTCGAGTTTTGTTAGGAGTAATTGCACAAATTATTTATGGATAAACTGAAAATTATGAAAATAGCAGTGATAAAATAAAAATTAGAAAACTAACAAAGATAACTTTTTAAAACCACAAATATCCTTTAGATTTAGCATAATTACGTAAAATACCATTGGTCGCCAACACTGTTCATCAGCCGCCTACACTGTTCATCAGCCGCTACCGACACTGTTCATCCAAAACCGCTGCCGTCATTGTTCATCACCGGATACATAAAACATACTGTGATTGTTAGTAGATAACAAATTGATTATAATGCTAAGTAATATAATATCGCGATAGGTTTACATTTATCGGGTTTACTAAATTGTCAGATCATTCAAAATATGAAAATTCAAATTAAGATCGATTGTGAATTCTGTTACAAAATTAATCTGATAACAAGTATTCGATAACATGCTAACAATAATATCTAACATTTGTAACATGCTAACAATAATATCGGATGGGTGTTAGCACGTTACAAGTGGCAAATATTATCGTTAATATGTCACAAATGTCATATATTGTTAGCATGTTAACATAGTTATTATAATTGTTATCATGTTAATTTTGTAAGAGAATTCACGATCTTAATTTGAATTTTCATATTTTGAATGATATGACAACTGAGTTAATCCGATAAACGTAATTTTATCGTGATATTATATTATTTAGCATGTTAATCAATATTTTATCTACTAAAATCACAGTCTGTTTTATGTATCTGGTGATGAATAGTGGTCGGCAATTTTGAATGAATAGTGTCGGTGGCGGTGGATGAATTGTGTCCGCGGTAGATGAACAGTATTGACGACTAGTGACATTTTACGTAAATTAACTAAATATAAAGGATATTTATGGTTTTAAAAAAATTATTCTTGTTAGTTTTCTAATTTTTATTTTATCATTTTTTATTTTCTTAATTTTTCACTCCATAGATTAGGTGGTATATTTATTTTAAAAAATATAAACTGAAATTTTTTTGAAACAGCTTGAATTCAAAATAATTTATATATAAAAATTAGAGCACAAATATTTATTCCTAATCGTACAAACAATTATAAACATCATGCGAGCGTCTTCTAATTCTATACGTAATAAGGGGAGTAACGCACTATAAGACAAAAACTATTAAATCCCATGCAAAAATAGAAACATAAGGTAGCATGCGTCTTCTATATGTAATAAGAGGAATAATTAATGCACTATAAGAAAAAACTTTTAAATCCCATGCGAGAGAAAGATAAAGTTGTGAGTAATGGACCAGAAATAAAAGAGAGAGGCTTTATCCAAAGACAAAAGAACAATAAGTCCACCTACGAAACCCATCAACATCAGAACAAGACAAAACAAACTCATCTTTCTGTACATGTAAACGACGTTAGAACGAGGAAGAGGGAGACGCTCCTCCTGCAAAACAAATTTGATACTCTTAATCTGTATCTGACTAGTCAATGTAATAGATGTCATCTATGGATAAGCATGACTTAGGTTCCAGATTGTTCTAAGAGTTTTAGATAATCTCTTTTAATCACTAAGATTGTAATCATTGAGAAATAGAATATTGAAGCTAAATTTTAACAGGTATATCAATGGCGATGACCTATCTCTTTCCTATAATATTCACGTTTCTAGACACGTTACTCTGAAATTAACTGATAGCAACTATCTCATATGAAAAACTTAATTTGAGTCTCTTCTATCATGTCAAAAGCTCATAGGCTATGTAAATGGAAGCGTCACACCTCTACCACCCACCTGTACTGTCGTCAATGGAGATACCGCCATCGTCATCCTGAATCCTCAGTACGAATTATGGTTATGCACAAATCAGCTTGTGAGATCGTGGTTATTCGGCACTCTGTCAGAAATTAAAAGTTATCGATATGTTCACTATCTCCAACTTCTCGTGAAATCTGGGTTTCATTAGCTGAGAATTTTAACAAGAATAGTATAGCTAGAGAGTTTGCACTCCGCCGCAACCTTCAACTTCTCACAAAAAGGATAAAATTTTTGTTGCTTACTATCAAGATTTTGTTGCTATTTGTGACTCCTTGAGCTCCATTGGGAAACCGATAGATGAGTCCATGAAGATTTTTGGGTTCCTTAATGGACTGGATAGAGAATATGATCCCATCACCACTGTCATACAAAGCTCCCTAAGCAAGTATCATCCTCACACATTCAATGATGTTGTATCTAAAGTCGAAGGGTTCGACTCCAAACTCCCGTCCTATGAAGAACCAGTCTCAGTCAATCATCATATGGCGTTTCAAACTTAAAAAACGATTTCAATGACAACTACATGAGTGGACAGAGAGGTCGAGGCGGAGGTTCTTATGGTCAATATCGAGACAGAGGAGGCTACTCCACTCGAATCGAAGAAAAGGTTTCTCCCAACATTAGTCCACACAGTCTAGCTCCGGTGAACGTCCTGTCTGTGAGATATGTGGCCGTATTAGACACACCGCCTTGAAATGATATAATCGATTAGCCAACAACTATCAGAGTGAAGTGTCTCAATATTCAGTTTGCAATACCTTATGAAAGGAATCACATTGTTATGGTAGGAGATGGCACGTATCTTCCTATCATCCATGTCGATCCACCTCCATCTGCTCTTCTGCGGTACTATTCCCTTAAATGAAGTTTTAGTATGTCCTGATATTAAGAAATCTCTCCTCTCTGTGTCAAATTTCTGTGATGATTACCCATGTGGTATATACTTTGATGCTAATAAGGTTTGCGTTATTAACATAAAACACAGAAAGTGGTGTTAAAGGGTCCACGAAGTAATGGACTCTGTATGTTGGAGAATAAAGAGTTTGTAGCCCTCTATGCTAATCGTTATTGTGCAGCCTTTGAAGACACATGGCATCATCGAATACGAAATTCAAACTCAAAGATTCTCCAACAACTCAAAAACAACAAGGAAATAAGTATGAATAAGAGTAGCATCTCCCATGTGTGTAAGCCTTGCCAAATGGGGAAAACACTAGCCTACCATTTTTTTGCTTCTGATTCTCATGTGTTGGAACCCCTATATTGGATTCATTGTGATCTATGGGACCCTCACCAGTTGTATCGAACCAAGGATTCAAATATTATGCAATTTTTGTGGATGATTTCTCTCGCTTCTCTTGGTTTTTTTCTCTACGCACAAAGTCTAAATTTTTCTCTGTGTTTATTATCTTTCAAAAGTCAGAGGCAAATAAACTCAATAGAAAAATTAAAGTGTTTTAGAGTAATGGAGGTGGAGAATTACAAGCAATCAACTGAAAAAGCATATGATTGAGAGTGGTATTCAACATCGGATCTTTTGTCCTTACACTCTGCAGTAAAAATAGCATAGCTGAAAGGAAACATCGACATCTCATATTTGGTCTGTCAATGTTGTTCCACAGCCATACATCTCTTCATTATTGGGTAGAAGCCTTCTTCACTGCAAGTTTTCTTGGAAATCTTTTTCCATCATCTGTGTTAGACAACTGCAATGCATTTGATGTTTTGTTTAATAGATTCCAGACTATTCCATTCTTCGGGTGTTTGGCTCTGCTTGTTATCCTTGCTTCCATCCCCTGAAAAATCATAAGTTCGATCCAAGGTCTCTTAAATGTGTTTTCCTTGGCTAAAACTCACAATATAAAGGATATATGTGCTTTGACCCTCTAACCAGAAAAGTTTATATCTCTCGTCATGTCATCTTCGATGAAGAATGCTTCCCCTTCAAACAAAAATATCAATATCTTGTTCCCAGGTATGAAACTCCTCTTCTCAAAGTGGCAAACTGCTTCTTTACCTCCTATGTCACAGGTTGAATTGCAGGCTGCAGACATTCCTCCTACCTGCATATCATCCAGAAATCCAACACCAATTATTGATCATGTACCTGCAACAACAAATTTAAATGACCAACCTATACAAGCAGAGGATGGTTCTTTTTCAACTGAAATAGAAGCTTCAGGCATGGAAGAAACTATTGCGGACCCATCACTGAAGAAGTACAACAAGAAACACATATCATCTGATAACTATATTAAAAGATGGGATATTCAGGCTAAATACTAGGTATGTTCTTGTTGCCTCTGGATTTATTCCAAAAAAACCAAAATCTCTTGTTGTTGTATTGAAACATCCATGATGAAATCAAGCTATTCTTTATGAAATAGGTACCATACACATGCTGCACACGTGGTCCCTAGTTCCACCAACTGAGGATATGAATATACTAGGATTCAAATGGGTTTTTAAAATAAAACTCCAACCAATGGATCAATGGAAAAACTTAAAGCTCGTCTTGTAGCAAAGGATTTTGATCAAGATAAGGGTATCGATTACCCAGAAACATTTATTCCGGTTGTGAGAACATCCTACATAAGAATAGTTCTTGATGTTGCCACAACAAAAGATTGGACCATCAAACAATTGGATGTGTCAATTGTCTTTCTCCATGGATAATTGCAAGAACATGTGTTCATGACGCAACCTCTGAGATTTGTAGATCCAGACAAACCTACTCATGTTTGCCGTCTCACCAAAGCCCTCTATGGACTTAAGAACGCTCCAAGAGCTTGGTTTGATACCTTCAACAACTTTCTTTTAGATTTTGGCTTTACTTGCAGCAAGTCAGACACGTCTCTCTTCACCTATCACAAATATGGGAAGACTATTGTATTGCTTCTGTATGTCAATGATATATTTCTCACATGAAGTGATCAGATCCTTCTCCAAGATCTATTGAAATCATTCAATACTAGGTTCTCGATGAAGGATCTCGGTCCTCCTCGTTACTTTCTCAGAATCAAAATAAAATCACATCCAGAGGGTCTCTTTCTCCATCAAATAGCATATACAACTGACATTCTACATCAAGCTGCGATGTCCGATTGCAACCCAATGCCAACTCCTAGACCACAGCGTCTCGAAAACCTCAATTTAGAGATTTTTCTAGAACCAACATACTTTTGAAGTATTGCTGGAAAACTTCAATATCTCACCATCACTCGGCCTAACATCCAATATGCGTTGAAATTTGTTTGTAAAAGGATGCATTCACAAACAATCTCTGATTTGGCCTGCTCAAACGAATCCTCCGATATGTGAAAGAAACAATTCACATGGGTTTACATATCTACAAAGACCATGATTTCTTTTTGACATACTGTGATAGTGACTAGGCATGTTGTCAGGAGACTCGTTGCTCAACCACTGGATTATGTACACTTCGCAGGCCTAATCTCATATCTTGGTCAGCCAAAAGATAACAAACAATGTCAAAATTGTCCACAAAGGCAGATTACAGAGCACTCATAGTGACAGCTCAAGAAATTGCATTGCTCTCGTTTTTCCTTTGAGACCTAAGCATCTCGTAGCTACACCCGATGCTACTTTAGTGTGATAATCTCTTAGTTGTCTATCTCAATGCCAATTCAGTTCTCCACAATCGATCAAAACACTTCGACACCACTACATCAGGGAACAAGTGGCCTTGAGACTCATTGAAAGGAAGCATATCTCGTCTTTCCTTCAACTTGCAGACATCTTTACAAAATCATTTCTAAGATGTATGTTTGTTGAGCTTTGACCCAAACTCGGTGTAGCTGAGTCAGCCACTCCGAGTTTGAGGGGGCATGTGAGTAATAGACCAGAAGAAGAAATGGGCCTTACCTAAGAAAAAATAACAATATACCCACCTACGAAGCTCATTCAACATCAAAACAAGAGAAAACAAGCTCCTCTTTCTATACTTGCAAAAGATGTTAGAACGAGGAAGGAGACGCTCCTTCTTCCGGAGGTGTGTACTTGATGGTTTCCACGAAGCGTGGATAAGTTGGATTATGGATTGAGTATCGATGGTTTCATACTCTTTTCTTATCGACGGTGGTCAACAAGGCTCTGTTATCCCATCTTGTGGATTGAGACATGGTGATCTGCTCTCCCCGTATCTCTTTATTCTTTGTACGGAGGTCCTCTTGGGTTTATGCAGAGTAACGCATGAAAATGGGACTCTACCAGGAGTTAGAGTAGTGGGATAAAACCATTATGTTAACTACCTCCTTTTTGTGGACGGTCTATGTTGACTACAAATCAGATGCACAGAGCTGTAGTACGCTGGCTCGGATTCTAAGACACTATGAAGAAGCTTCGAGACAATTCATCAACCTGACAAAATCCACCATCACGTTTGTTTCAAAAACACCATGATCTTGCAGAGATAGAGTCAAATGTGATTTGTAAATCTCAAAGGAAGGTGGTTCGGGCAAATACTTGGGACTTCCTGAAAATTTTGGAAAAAGAAAGCATGACATTTTCACCTCTTTCGGAGACCGGATAAGATAGAGAAGTCAAAGTTGGGCATCGCAATTTGGTTCTCTGGCGGGTAAATAAGTGCTTCTAAAATCCGTATTATCCGCAATTCCCTCGTACTCGATATCATGTTTTAGACTACCCATTTCACTGTTAAGGAGAATCCAATCAATCTTAACTAGATTTTGGTGGGATGACAAACCGGACAAGAGAAAAATGAGCTGGATTTCTTGGTCTAATATGACGGCACCAAATAATGCGGGAGGATACAGCTTTAGGGACATAGAAGATTCAATGACGCTTTGTTAGCTAAATTGAGTTGGCATGTCCCGACCCATCCGGAATCTCTCATATCCCAAGTACTTCAAGGTAAGTATTGTCATAATCAGCCATTCTTGAATTGTGTTGCTTTAGCAGGGACCTCCCATGGCTGGCGAAATATTTTAGCTGGCCGAAGGATTTTAGCAAAAGGAATCAGCTAGTTAGTGGGAGATAGGGAATCCATACGATTTTGGAAGGGCCCGTGGCAGCGTGGCTATCCACCATAGAGCCGATTATTCCCTACGGTCCTTGTCCGCAACACTTAACCAACCCCAAAGAGTCGGACCTAGTCTCTCCTTCTAATCAGGCCTGGAAATGGGACCTAATTCGGGAATACCTCCCGATGTATGAAGAGCATATTAGGCGGCTTGTGTTGGGGCAGATTCTATGTCCCCTACTTTCCAAAAATTAGGAGTGGATATGGACTGATAATGGCGGATTATGTGTCCCTTACTTTCCAAAAATTTGACTGGCAAAAGAAGCTTTGGAGACTCACAAGGGAACAAAAAATCAAGACTTTTATGTGGAAGGCTGCAGTGGATGCTTTACCAGTAGGAGAACAGCTTGCAAAAAGAGGTATAGGAGACCGTCCAGCTTGTCCCCATTGCGATGAAGCCAAAACAACGGATCACGCTCTGTTCCGGTGTCAATGGGCACAACAAGTTTGCAATTTAGCTCCTTTATTGCCGATAGGCTGGTCTCAAGTGCCATCGTTGTTGGGCTTTCTAACCGAAGATGGCACTTGAGACCAGCCTATCGGCAATAAAGCCCAACAACGATGGCACTTGAGACCAGTCTATCGGCAATTTAGCGCCTGCAAAATATTCTTCCTCCAATCGAAATAGCATCGGCCGCATTGTTCTCATGGATCGCATGGAACATTTGGACGGTGATAGGTTAGCAAGCTGACGTGGACAAGAGAAGTGACGTGGAATGAGAGACTCTGGCTGGAAAAGAGGATTTGCAGTTACACTATGGGCATATAAATAAAAGGAAGTTGTATCGTTGTAGAGTATGTAGAATTTGGGATTTGGGATCAGTCATTGTGACCATGGGAGCTCGATCTTACGAGATCGTAGCTAGTTTCTTTGTGATTGTGATGATATATCATTGTAATTCTCTCTTGTTCATTCAATAAAGAGTGTTGTGTTCTTATCAAATTGGTGCTTCGTGACGTTCAGATTGAAGCAATCGCGATAAAATTTGTAGAGGTTACAATTTTCACTGAGTTGAAGATGAATTGAGGCCATAGATCGATTGGATTGAGGATTCTTTTGCTCCGGATGATTTCATGAGCAAAACATAAAACCCAAGTCTGCAAAATTACATGAAGTTGCAGAACATATGTTAACACATTGGTTGCTAGAAACTTTGTTTCCCTTATATAAGAATGGACATTCACTTTATGATTATTCTCTAGAAGAAAGGCTGAAGCAGAGAAAATGTTACAAGACTTGGATGTTCAAGTACAAGCTAAGACCAAAACAGAGGGCCTGGACAGAAAAGTAGAAGCTTAATGTTTGGGAAAATTTTGACAAGTCAAAAGCGATAACACAGTGGCTATTTCAAGCCTTGTCTCCAGCATTTATAAATAGCTAGTCACTCAAGTTGGGATTATTCTCAACAATGCAAAAGACATATGATGTTCCACAACAGAGTGATGTACGTGCAATGTCTGTTAGGAATAATACTTTGGTTAACAAGTATTAATGCATGTCCAAGGAAACAAGCTGTGTATGAGCAGAGTATACACGGTCACACATTTTAACAAGGGTCTATATTGGTGAATGAGCTATTGGAAAAAAAAACAGTTGCTTCCAGCTCCAGAATATATGGGATGCAGACTGATATTACATGCCGAGTCGTCGAGTTGGTTTTTGAGATCAGTGTGTGGCAGCAACTTTCTCCTTGCACTTTGAGAACAAGCTGTCTTAGCGAAAGAGGTATTGAGAGGCTGATGACAGAGTGAAGAGAAGATTCTGTATGAAATAGAGTCTTGCAGTTAAGGGGTTAGAAGTATAAGTAAGGAGTCAATGGCTGGAGAGTCTTTTCATGTTGAATTTGGGATTTGGGACCAGTCTCCGTGACTGTGGGAGCTCGATCTTACGAGATTGTAGCTAGTTTCTTTGTGATTGCGAGGATTTATCGTTGTAATTCTCTTGTTCATTCAATAAAGAGTGTTGTGTTCTTATCAAACGGTTAGGAACAAACTGATCTTCGAGCACACATCCTTTTTAGCTGAGGAAGTAGTTGCTAAGGCAATCTGAGAAGCGAAATCTTTTCAAGTTGCACAAGAGGCGTTGCCGAAACAGAGGACCCCTGACCCGATACTCCCATCATTCCTGGGCCCGAGAACTGATGCAAACATTGTATGTTTTGTAGATGCGGCTTGGAAGAAGGAAGCATCAAATTGTGGTTTGGGCTTACGTTTCTACTCAAATTAATGCGGATGAACATCTTGCTAAATTTTCAAACACACACCATGAAGTATACTCTGCCTTGTCAGTCGAAGCATGGGCTTTTATCAAGGCACTCAAGAAAGCAATAGAAAAAGGTTTTGAATGCTTACACGTATTCTCATATTCACATGTTTTGATTAACCTAATCATCAAAAACGAATCGAATACGGAGATTCACGACTTACTTTTCAAAATACATTTGTTAGCTTCGCATTTTTGCAAGCTTTCCTTTTATTTTATTCCACGAGAGGCCAATGTTATGGTCAATTCATTAGTAAAAAGACTACTATGTGCTCTAACCTTGTCGTTGAATGTGCTTAAGTTATTAATAAAGACTTTCGTTATAACAGGATTTTTTTTTCATTTATTTTAAATCCAAAACTGAGTAGATTACTGTAAAACCAGGCAGAAGTAACAAAATTACAGACACAACCACTTAATATCCACCTGATTTATGATCCACTCGGATCCAGTCCGGGTCAAATTTAGATTGAATAAAAAATAATCACCAAAGGAAAAAAAAGAAGGAAAACTCTTATTTTCTATCGCTCATACCACGCGATAGATCTCTGTAAAACCTTTTCCGATAAAAAAAAATTTCTCTGATTTCTCCTCCAAAGTCTCTCTGGTTTTCCCTTTTGCTAATCGCCATGGCCCTCCAACGATCCACAAGCTCGCCGCACGATAGCAATTCTTCTTCGCTTCAATGTCTTCACCGCCGGGATCAATGGCACCTAAATCTTCTTCAGCCCTTTCTCCAGCTTCGGCTCCGGGAGAATCTCCTTCCTCTGCTTCTTCTCCGCCCTCAGGTTCTCTGTCGGCAAACTCGCCGTCGAGCTCATCATCTTCAGAGTCTCCGCCGTCACCTTCTTCGACAGGTTCGAAGCTGGCTCGTTTCATATCGGATTGGATTTCTTTTTTCTATTGTTCTACTTTTATTTTAGTTTCGATCCCACCGTAGTTATTTATTATTGAGTATAGTTGGATTGTTGTTTTGTTATAAATAATAGACACAATCGTCATTTTCCTTTCTGAATCCCATTTTTGTCACTTTTTGTTTGTTTGTGAATTTGAATTTGGGAAGAATGTTCAAGCAATTTCTAAGTAAGCTTCCTCGGAAGTCTTCAAAACCAGACTCGCGAGAGCTGACTTGTTCGAGTTCTGGTCCAGTTTTGTCACCGGCTCAGATCCAATTCATGGAAGCGTATGTCTTATGCTGTTTTTCCGGCGAGTGTGGTTGCTAGAATCGAGCCGTTGGTTCCATTCAAGGATGTACGAAACTCTGAGAAGTTGAATCTCTTTGTGAGTAAAGTTAGCATCTGCTTTGATTTCTCTGACCCAAGTAAAAACTCCATCGAGAAAGATGTGAAAAGGCAAACTTTGATCGAGCTTTTGGATTTTGTAGCTTTCGGGTCTATTAAATTCACTGAACCAGCTATTCTTGCAATGTGTAGAATGTTGATAACATAAAAGAAAAAGAGGAAGAAACAAAGGAGGATCAAGAGACGAGTATGAAGAAGAAGAAGAAAGATTTCTGATCATTAATGGAGGATGAGAAGCAATGTGAGTTTTAGAGAGTGAGACAAAAAATTCGTAACATAGAGAGAAAGTAAGAGACAAAGAATTTGTGTCTTACGTGTGATGTATGATGAAATTATTTTGCTATGTACAATTGGATTATTTAAGTACAACTAGGTTTATTAGGGACAACAAAGTATTTATGTACAACTGGATTTATTAGGGATGACTAAGTATTTACCTACAACTCGGTTGTTTAGAGACTACTAAATATTTATGTCGTCGTCACCACTGGAGAGTTTGTGTAAAAAAAGATAAAAAAACGTGTTAATAAAAAGGCACAGTCAGCGTCGTTATTGTTGGTTCTATTTAACACATGCAACAGCCAAAACTGACACAAGTCAATTATATGAATTACAAATTCAGAAATTTTTCCATAGTTTTTCCTGGTTTTTGGGTTGTACACAAAATCAAACAGTTGTACTTTTCGGATTTTTAACATTTTACTAGTTTTACCATTATCAAGTTAAATATTTTTAGTTGTACACAAAAGATTTTGTAATTCTTGCATTTTCCCAAGGTTTTCATGCACTCATATGTGTACAAAAATATTGTATGCATATTTCTATTCATAAGGTGGTTAGTATTAGCAAAGTTATCATAAAAGTATATGGTGTTTTATGTGAAAAGTATAATATGGTAAATACCATTATCAAATATATTTATGTTATATAACAAATACATGTATTTTATGTTTATTAGTTGCGTTTGAAACGTAATGTATCTTTAAAAAAAGTTAGGTATTTTGTAAAAAAATTAATTATTTATTGTAAAAAAGTAATAAACAACCAATTTAAATATGTGTACAAATGTAATTTCCCTAATAACACATTTATTGGTTATTCGTTGCGTTTATGCTATGTTATATAATGTAGCTTTTATGTGAAACAATAAAATATGGTAAAGACCATTATCAAACAAAGACATCATAAAAGTTATACATGTGTTTCTTTTTTTATTATATGCCAAAACAAATTTCAAAACTATTTCAACCTCTTCAAGATCGTGAACATTGCTAAAGTTGAACACACAAAAAAGATGTTTGTGGAACGATTGGTCATTGTCTCCCGAAAACAAAAAAGAACTATATTAGCATTTATTGACGTATATCAGTAATATTAGTTATACCAAGTGTACCACTTGCCTCGGTAATACCAGTTGTACCAGTTATACTACTGCGAATTGGGTGAATTCGGGCCACCGCTATAATCTACCTCTACTCCAAATCGTCTGGATGATTACCCAGGTTCAATCTTCAAGCTTCGACGGAGTTCAATCGCAGATTTGGAGGCCAACTTCAAGGTTCGCCCGACGGAGCCTCGGGTTGACGACGAAGCAATTATTTTCGGGTATTCTTCATTTTCATTGGCCCAATTATTCTTCATTCTTATTGGCCAAGGTTTGGATTTTTTTTTAAAGAGAAAAGGGAAAAAGAAGGACAAACTCGGTTTTACACAATTCATTAAACAAAAGGAGTATTTCAGATCAAAGAGGAGTGTGCTAGAGAGGAATAGGATCAGTTAGAAGTGTTTGAGATAATGATCCATTATGTTTTGACAAAAAATGTTCAAATCAACTATATGATATATGTTTACTATCACACTTGCAAATAAAAGGAGACAAGACCAACAGAGGTGTGTTTAGGGAATATTTATTGAAAAAAATACAACAAAGTTCAAATCAATTATTCACAAAAATACAACAATGAGGATTTCTTCTCGAGAGACGAAGACGGCGGGAGATTTCAAAGGAGGAGATGGCTCTAACGGCGGATCCGGAGCTGTGGGGAGGCCATCTGATGGAATCTTAACGAGGAAGCCTTCAAGTGTGGGAGAATAATAGATTTTTCGTTTTCACTCTTCCAGAAAAAGTTTTTTTTTGAACCTTTTCATTTGCATATATTTAAAAGTAGCAAAAGTGCTCGAACGTGTTACAAAAACAAGCTTTAATTTTACAATTTCTGAGACTTGTAGAACCAAATTGAACCAAGTTATGAATAATGAACCATGCCTTCGGCCCATACGAATTTGAAGGCCCAATAAAACTCAGTGATGTTATGATGCTGATGTGTCGTGGCCCAATGAAGGAGCCAAAGTAATCTTCGAGGCCTATCTCTTTTGTAAATAACTGAAAACAAAGGGGACCAGAAACCCTAACCAGACTGAGATCCGTAGTCATAGGAGGAAATCTTCTAGTTTCGTTAATCAAGAGAAAACTAGAACTGCATGAAGGCGCTTGATTCGATCGGATTATGCTTGCGAGATGCAGAGATTCTGTTCTTGATAGTATTGTTGATGATTTTAAGGAGTGAAGCTGGAGGGCGCCGGACATTTCGATGAAACACTCTAAGCGATGAGATTTTGTGGTTTTTATAAACATGAAAATATTTTATTAATTTTTGGGTTTTATCGTTTTTATATTATTGAATATACATATTTCTATCGAAACTCAATAGTTGTTTTAAGTTTGTTGAGTTTTTATCGTTTTCATAATATTTATTTTACGGATTGAAAATAAATCTCATTTAGAAAACTGTTGTAAAATAAATCTTGCTTCTTTTTATTTCTTTTAAAAGAAAATAGAAACCGAATGGCATGATATTGTTATTTAATCGAATTTTGTGACTAGATTGCTTAAAGTAATTGAGAAGATGACACGTAAACAAATTTGACAAAACCACTTCACAAATAATAAATAACTAGATGGGGCATATCGAACACAACATTATCTTATATTAATACATTAGTATGTTAATGAAATTAAAACCTTAGTATGTTAATGAAATTAATACATTAGTATGTTAGTATGTTAATGAAATTAAAACCTTTTATTTTTTTAGTATCTATTCATTTTTCAAGAATACATATTTGAATAAAGCAAATCGAACACAACATTATCGTATATCGAATACTACGGAGAAATATTTAAAAATCATAAAAATTAACTTATATATACATTTGATCTTGTATGATGATATATAACGTACAACCTCTTCTCATTTGGAAAGCAAGGAATGACAAACTCTTCTGCGGTATCTCACGAGAGGCCCCTAACATTGTCCGCCATGCCAAAACCGAATGCTTTGCATGGTTTGAGGCAAATTCAAAGATAAGTACCCTACCTTCTTAGGAAAGATCAATGAGAGTTCAACCACAGAGGTTGACGAATATTTACCTTATCAATGGATCGTAGTCTCCGACCGACCGAAACAGTGGAGTAGGATAGAGTTTGTACGATTCAAATGGAATTTTACACCTCCAGGGGGCCAAAAACCATACACGATGACTTTCTGCCCTACATGCGGAGCTAGAGGCATTGATTTGGGTAATGCAGTGTCTATGCAATTCGAGAGAAAAACCAGGCTTCGGTACCGGCTGTCAAGATATTCTCAAGATGAATAGATACTAAAAAAATAAAAGGTTTATTATCTGAAACCGCTCTAAATCAAAAGTTCATTCCCACGAACGTTTGCGGTTGAGGGTGATTGAAAAAATATATTTTTTAAATTTTTTATCTTAAATACTAAACTAAAATTTAAAAAATTACTTTTTTATATCGAATATTATCATATAAAATTATATATATTTGATATATATATTAATTAAACTAAAATAAACTTGTAATTATAAAAAAGCAATTGTATATCCAAAAATGTTTCAAACCTCTTAAAATTTTTGTTTAATTATTCTATAATTTATTTAAAATATATAATTTTAATTTTTTATAATAATAATATATTTTAATTTTTATATAAATTATATATTATGTGTATTATGTTAGTTTTATGTAAATATTCTATCGCACTCGCTGTAAACCAGTCATAAATGTCCCGCAAATACACTCGTTTCTAGCCGTTTTACCAATCTTATAAATTGTTCAATAACGCTAGAAACCACTATCTTCCGCTTCTGCAAACTTTCGCAACCGCATCCACATCTGTTGCGTTTAAACCAATCAAACTCTAAAGCAAATAGATAAAAATAATTTGAATAGTAAAAATTGTTTATACCAACTCTTGTTGTCTTTTCGTAATAATGTAGAATCTTTTTGGTGGCTTATTTACTTTAAAACAAAGAGGGCAAATTTTAAAACATCTTGAATTCAACCTAAATAAAAAGCAGAGCTCGGATATTTGTAAAAAATTCATAACTGTAAGAACTATAAAATGACCATACCATAATAGAAACATAAAATAGCAGTTTGGTTTCAACTTACATCTAAACTTAGCTAAAAAGCTCGTGCACGCGTCCAGGCGCGTGGGTAATGTGGAAGAAAAATAAACTTCGGCCTACGGCTAATCTTCATTAAATATAGTAACATTAGGGACAAATTTAGAAACATAGTTCTTTTAGTTTAATACAGCCACGTGCTTTAACAAAACATAAAAAGCAAATAATGAAGGAAAATTAGGGTAAGGTCATATTCTTTTGTCGTCGCTCGCATAGTGATTAACGACACGCTGTGTTCTGCATTTTGTAGTCGCTGCGACTAATTATTATATTATTTATTTTACTGCAATTTATATTTTAATTCAAAATTTTAAAATTTAAATATATGATATTCTATAAAATAAAATTTCAATAATAGTTAAATTATTTTATCAATATTTGTAAATTTCTATCTTATAAAATAAAAAATAAATATATAATAAAACATAATTTTCCGATTTTGATAGAAAATACAATTTTACAGTTTTGCCAGGAAAACACGATTTTACGATTTTTGTAAAAAAATGCTCTTTTGTGAGATACCGGATTTTACGATTTTGGTGGGAAAATATAGTTTTGGTGGAAAAACGCGGTTTTATGGTTTTGGCGAAAGAAAACGATCTTTTGCGGTTTTGGCGGGAGAACCTGGTTTTACGGATTTACGGGTTTAGCGAGAAAACCTGGTTTTACGGATTTGGCGGAAAAGTGGTTTTGCGGTTTTTGGCTAGAAAAAGCGGTTTTGCGATTTTTGGCGGAAAATTGCGGTTTTATGATTTTGGCAGAAAAACGATGTTTTGCGGTTTTGGCGGAAAAACGCGCTTTTACGGTTTTGGCGGGATAACACAATTTTACGGTTTTTGAGAAAAACACTACTTTGCAGTTTTGCCGAGAAAACGCGGTTTTCTAGCTTTGATGTTTTTTGCGAGAAAACGCGAATTTACGATTTGGCGGAAAATGATATGTTGCGGTTTTAACAAAAAAATGCTATTTTCGGTTTCAACGAGTTTTTTCTATTTTGAGGTTTTGGCTGAAAATGCTATTTTACGATTTTTTGCTGGTAAACGTGGTTTTACTGTATTTGTTGAATGAACATATTACTCATGAATAACAAAACTTATATTTAAAAAAAAAAATTCATGTACTAAAATTTTTTAAAAAAAATTTATAAATAAATTATATTTAGTATAATTTTTATTTATTTATTGATTTTAAAAATGTAATTTAATTTAAATTTAATTTTTTTAATTTTTGGTCTCACAGACTAAATGTCGCATGACTGGTGGCTGAGAGCCTGAAACATTTATAACTTCTTCCCAGGAACTTGTTTGCCAATCGAGAATGCAAAGGACTAGAAGCCCGCCAGGGAGACCGATAACAAAACAATACCCAATCGTTGAGAGAGAACCTACCGTAATATATTGCCCATTAATTTATTAATAAACTCGATGATTGGCAAATCCTTCTAATTTATCATTGTTTTGTTAAAAAATTTCAGAGGAAAAGGCGGAAAAGAACAGACGCAAATAGATTTTCGCATTGTTTATGCGAATGACATAATAAAAAAAGGTGCAAAAATCTTATATGAGAGATTTGGATTAGTAATATCGGATGTATGTTGAATATGTTTTTTATCGACTGTATAAAATGCGTATGATTTAGAAATTTTTTTGCTAAAAACGTACATGGCTGTGAGGTACACTAAGTGTTGTTATGTACGCGTTGGGTCGAATCCTCCAAAGACGATATGCCCACCGTTTGGATCTTCTTTGCCTCCATGGCCGTTATTCGTTCTGATAGAATTATCGCTAGCCATAAGGATTCTTTTGATATCCATCTAAATTCTTATAGTGACTATCTAGACGCTCACAACAACTGTCAGCCTCTTTGTCTTTAGAGATCGGTCACTTTTAGCACTGTCCGGTAGAAAGTTATATTTACACAACAGTGTAATCTAATTTACGATTCATATTTTTAGATGTTTCGAGTTTTGGTATGTTTCGGGTTGAGTTTGATTTTTATACATGTTCGGATCCGGTTCCTACCCAAGACCCGAAAGAAGACCTAAACAAATCCGAATGAATGATATTTTTTAGTGAGCTCTGAGTAATTATGGGTCTCAGGTAAAACCAGTGCCCAAAATCAGACTGATACCTGCGGGTATGGGTTCGGGTACATTGTTTTTTGTTCATTTCGGGTAAAAGAAGCATTTCCGGGTCTAATGGATCTTAAAATACTTGAAACCGAATGATATCCGAAAATGTTCGGATATTTACAGGTACAATTTCTTTTTATCCAAATCGATCCGGATCCGGTAGAAATCGACCCGAAACTGAACTGAATTTAACAGGTATCTATATGGGTACAAAACTCCTATACCCGAAAAAACCTACCCGATAAGTACCGACCTGAATATGATCTAAATATCCGAATGTCCAGGACTAATAAGTCTACAGAGGCCGGCCAATTTTCTTATTAAAATTTTAAAGCATTTAATCTTTGTTAAATATAGTAACAGTAAGGACAAATTTAGAAACATATACATACAGACATGTATATGTTTATTTAATAAAATATGATTCCCTTAGTTTAGATAGCATATATATACTGTAATATGTATGTTATAAATTTTATTTTCTAATAAGATAGATTTAATTACAGAATAAAAATTAATCTTCTTTTTTGTTTGCGAGTACATATTATTTGTTTTGTCGTCTAGCTAGGTAAATATTATTTGATCCAAGTGTAACAAACCTAACAATTAATTCTATCTTTTTTTTTCTTTTTCTTTTTCTATCTTGTTCGCTGAATCATAGCGTTTTCTTATTATTATTTATTAAAAGAAATATGGGTTGTTACTACTCTCTGGAGATTATATATTGAAGTTACAAATTTATATCTTAAGGCAAATAGAAAGGGTAAATTTATATTTTCGTAATATCGTAGAGTCTTGTTAGGGGGCATATTTAAAAAAGAAATTGGGAAATTTTTGAAACAACTATACATATAAAAAAGGAAAATCGTATAAAAAACCTCCAAAGTGACAAGAACTGACATTTCAAATCTTCAAGGTTTTCAACTATCACTTTAAACCTGCAATATGGCAATGTCACTACAAGAAAACATATTAAATTCCGACCACATTTCCAACCAACAAAAGTGGTTGGAAATAATTCTGACCTTATTCCGACCATTTTATACGAAAACAAATGGTCAAAAAGTGATCGGAAAATTGTCGGAAATTTTATACGAAAACAAATGGTCAAAAAGTGATCGGAAATTTCAGACCACTTTTTTACCATATTAATGTCGTCGGAAATCATGCCGGAAAATGGTCGGAAAATTTTCACCACTTTCCGTCCATCTATTTTCCGTAAGAAACTCCCGACCATATTCTGACCGTTTTCCGACAACTTCAATAATTAAACCTAGATCTAAAATATTTTCAACTCATTCGCTCCTCCTTAATTTGTCTTCCTATCCTCGCCTCCTTTTTCTTCTTCTCTGATACTCACTCATTCATGTCTTCTCTTTTCTTCATTGCAGATCATACTTGAAAAGCTTTACCGAACCGCCACCGTCCCTCTCAGCCTTGCCGCCACTGCCGTTCCTCTAATCTTTGTCGTGGCACTTCCAATCTTCCTTGCCGCCGTTCATCATTTATACATTTGCAAGGTTAGATTCGAGTTTATGAATGATTGTGATAAAGTGTTTGTGTGATTTTAGGTATAGATTTGATTTTGATAACGGATTTGAATCGTTATTTATGTGTAGATTCAATCTTCAGAATGAATTTGAGTTGATTTAGGTGTAGATTCAAATTTTAGTAATGGATTTGTGCTAGTTTAAGTGTAGATTAGAATGGATTTACGTGAGGTAAGAAAGATAAGTATATGCATCGTTGCAGTGACTAGCTATTATGGTTCATTGGTTAATGGATGCATCTTTGCAGGGCTTCTCAAATATGGCAGAAGATTTGGGTTTTCAAGTTGCTCTGAAGCACAAGAAAATTAATTATCTCTAAATCACGAGTGAGTCAATACTTCACTTTTTATTATTTGAAGGTTATTATGTCTTACATATTAAATTTGCTTTAGCCAGTGATTAACCAATTCTAATGATTTCTTCCCCTTCATTCAAGATCTATTGTGCATGGACAGCTTTACCTCTCTACATTTGAAAACACTTGAAAGAAGAGAGAGATCTTTGATTCTTCTTCTTGTAAGGTCATTTTCTGAAAATCTGAATCTCTAACAGTTGTGTGATGGCATTTTCTGAAAATCTGAATCTCTAACATAAATTATAACTAGTTATTTTGTTGTAGTTTGGCATTGATCCATATATACTACAGCAACAAAATGACAGAAATATATTATTGACTCGTGCATAATTTTTTTTTTCTTAAAGACAAGGTCGAGAAAGATAATCAAGTATTTGCAAGATTTGGCGAAGATGGTTGTCGACACATTTTCAAAGTTGCATCCTCTACGAGAAAAAGATGAAACTTAAGAATAGGTCTATTTTTATTTCGGTTTAATTTAGCTTATATCTCATTTTGGTTTTAATTTTATTTGACCACTTGTTTATTTTTAAGTTTCTAACTTTATATATCGTTTATGTTGTAGACAATTTTAATGTTTATGTGTCAAAACTTATTACAGTTTTAATTTCAGCATTTGAATTTGAATTTAATTATAATAATTAAATTAATAATTGAAAGTTTTAATTAATTTTAATGAATGGTCATAAACACATCGGAAATTCGTCGGAAATTAAGTAGTCGGAAAGTCGTCAGAAAGAACTAGTCGGAAATTCGTCAGAAACAGGTCAAAAAATTTATGACCACTTTCTGACGATATTTTCCGACGCTATTTCCAACCACTAAATTAGTCAGAATATTCTGACCATATTCCGACCAGATTTATTTTCCGACGAAGCTTTACCGACTTTTTTGCGTGGTCGGAAATTGGTCAGAAAGAGGTATTTCCAACCATTTTCTGACGAAAATGGTGGTCAGAAATTGAACTATTTCTTGTAGTGTGTTTACACGTTAAACCACCAACGTGGCACTTTTGTACGTGTCGCCAAAATTTTAAACGGAATAGTAGACGCCGTTAACGGAATCGTAACCCCATTTAAAATCCGTTAACTCCGTTTTATGGTTAATTAAAAACGTGTCTCATTTATTTTAATTAAAAAAAATATGTGTTAGTAAAACAATAAAACACGAAAATAGGAAAAATCAAAATAAAACCCCCAAATCGATTTGGAAATTAGGGTTCTTTGGTGAGAGGTGAAATCAGAGACTTTGTCGATTCCTGGAAAAAATCAGCGAGAAACGAATGCTCTGGACTCGAAATTAGGTAAGCTTGCTTCCGTTTTCATGGTTGGAGTCGAAATCCTCTGAAAATCAGAGAGTTCGTCGAGTCGTTTCGAATTCTTCTCAATTTCAATTCATCTGAAATTTTGTTTTTCTATTTCGATTCGTATCTTTTCGATTTTCTATTTCGGTAAGTTCTCTTCGTCTTTCATTCTTCCTCCATTTCATCGATAGTTTTCTTTTTCCATATTGTCGAGAACAATGTGAAGGACTCAAAAGAGACGTATTGATTCTAACTGAGATGAGCAGGATTTTCCGTAATGTCCTCATATCAACAAGCATTGGATTTACAGTGACACTTGGATTCATAATTGATATGTGGAAGCAGTAGAAGGTAGCTTTGGGGATGAAGATGATGTGGTATTAACAGTGGTTTGTGTTATTTTCAGTTTACAACTTGATGTTATGTTTCTGGTTTTCGAAGACAATATGGTATGGTTTGAAATGACTTTTATGGTATTTGTTGTGTTAGTACTTATTTGTATTATGGTAATGAATGTTATGGTAATGAATGAAAGAGATTGGACATCGAAAACAATCATAAGTAGTTGATAAAATCAAAAATCAGTTTTAGTACCTATGAAAGAAACATTCAACATAGTACTTCATAGTACTTAATCCCCTTAATAGAATACAAAATATCGGAATCATAAGTACTTGACAATATCCAAAACATCCAAAATCAGTTTTGGTGCTTAATAAAAAAATATTCAAACTAAGATACTTAAAAACACACACAATTAAGGTTGTCTAGGCTCTGATGGAGTGTCGGATGGAGGCTGTGATCCCCTTGAAATGGTGGTGAAAACATCAAATGCTCGAGGCGTAAAGGGACTCATAAGAGTTGCTGAAACTGTTGTAATACTATTGGCCTTTGCTATCTTCAAGGGTGGTCCTCTCTTACGCTGCTTCACTTGTCTATTTGTAGAGACTGATGGTTGAGGAGCACTTGATGCAGCAGGATAAGAAGTATTAGATTCAGCCGGTTGGGCAGGCTGAGTGTTGCTTACATCCGTAGTGGTCTGCCTCCTTTTTCTTTGTTTTGTTGGACGTTTTGGAATCACCGGGAGCAGAATTAATAGTCACAATTAGTGGATGTAAAAATCTTAGTATGATATACAAAAAGCAAGTTAACTTACGTCTTGTGGATGTTTTCGAGGTCTACCACGTTTGTTTTTTGGTCCCTCCACAACAACTGCCTCATTCTTACAACTCCGTATAATATGTCCAGCTTGACCAAACCGGCTGCAATGTTGTGTCCTTCCATGTCTGCTTGATTTGCCTGCTTTTTGTAGATCCTCAAAAGGCTTTTTCCGTCTGTCACGCATTTTAGGTCTTCCTCGTGGCTTCCTAAACTCTGGAATACCAATTGGAAGCTTGTCTACATCCTGCCACAAGTCTTGACCATTGACTTGTTTGATATTATCCTCATAAGTATTCTTCATGACAGAAGAAGCGTAATAATCAGCAACATACTTCTCAGCATCCTCTTGGTTGTCATCTAGAACACATACTGCATGCCTGGAGGTATTCCTATGATCATACATTGAACAAAACATGTTTAGAAATATAAGGATATCAATAAAATTGCAAAGTCAGTGTAAGAAGACACACCTGTTAGATCCCATAGTCTACAAGCACACTCATGGCTTGCCAATCTGACTGTGTAACAATTGTCAAACTCAACCACCTCATACAAATTGGCACTACTACGGATTGTTGAACAATACTTGTTTTCTATCCTTGCTTTTTCCTGTATTGCCATTGTGATTGGTGTGAGGAATGTGTCACACTTTTCTGCTTTCAGGAACCTCCTTGTTACCCTTCTCATTGTTTGCCTTCTGATATCCTCTAACAGGCTTAGAACAGGCTTTGATCTAGCTATTTTGATTGTCCTATTAAAAGCTTCAGACAGATTGTTGTGCACATCATGGCAGTGAGATGTCAGAGAGAAAAAAACTCTACACCACTTGTGTGGTTCTAACATGAGCAATGACTCATAAGCAGCAGGGTCATATACTCTTTCACATCATCCATCTTTTCATTAAATTCCCCTTCATTGTAACTATAAGCAACTCCCCAGCTGGAATTTATATCATCACATCATCTCCATCGTCATTTATATCCTCATGTACCTCCTGGTTGCCATTCTCATTTTGTTCCCAAGCTGGAGTTTCATCCTCAGATTGCTCAGGTTCGACATCTTCTCTTGGCCTCTCATCATCATCATCATCATCATCTTTTTCATTATCGGCTTCATCATCAGCCTCACCAGTAGGCTCACCATCAACCTCATCATCACCCTCATCATCAGCCGCGAAATCGTAACCTCCAACAGTCTCCTCTTCAACATGATTCTGATCTTCATGATGACTACTTGTTAGGTAATGAACCTCTCCAGGAACTGCTTCTGAGCATTGATGTTCTATAAATACCTCAACCTAACCAGCAGCTAGACCAATTGAACGTAGCTCATACATATCTTCCGGCATGTTATCAAACATATAGTTTACCTTCTTCATTTCTGCCAAAACATCCTTGAACCAAATCAAAGCAATTGATGAAAGTACCTTTTTATCACTGACGAAGGCTTCAAAAGTATCCCATTTAATTTCACACAGTTCCCACTTCACTGTCTTACAACCCAATTCACGCAGATACTTGTAATCTTCGTTTTCTTTCTGCATAGATCCACCGTAGTGGATTATCAGTTCAATCGTCTTCTTTTCACTGTAAAATCACCAAAAACAATACATACTCAGTAAGACAAACCCAGAAAAGATACGAATCGAAATAGAAAAATGAAATTTCAGACGAATCGAAATTGAGAAGAATTCGAAACAACTCGACGAACTCTCTTATTTTCAGAGGATTTCGACTCCAACCATGAAAACGGAAGCAAGCTTACCTCATTTCGAGTCCAAAGCATTCGTTTCTCGCTGATTTTCCCCAGGAATCGACAAAGTCTCTGATTTTCGCCTCTCACCCAAGAACCCTAATTCCCAAATCGATTTGGGGATTTTGTTTTGATTTTTCCTATTTTCGTGTTTTATTATTTTACTAACACATTTTTTTTTAATTATATAAATGAGACACGTTTTTAATTTACCATAAAACAGAGTTAACGGATTTTAAATGGGGTTACGATTCCGTTAACGGCGTCTACTATTTCGTTTAAAATTTTGGCGACGCGTATAAAAGTGCCACGTTGGTGGTTTAACGTGTAAACATTGCCATGTTGAAGGTTTAAAGTGATAGTTGAAAATCTTAGAGGTTTAAAGTGTCAGTTCTTGCCACCTTCAAAAAAATTTATGCGATTTTCCCGATATTAAAACTAGAGCATAAATATTTGTAAGGTAATACCCCTAATTGTAAAAACTATGAAATGTCCATGGAAAAATAGAAACATAAGGTAGCAGTTTGGTTTCAAAGTGCATCTAAACTTAGCTAAAAAGCTCATGCACGCAATTTCTACGTATGTGGTAAGCGCATGCATATCCGTCTATTTGTTTGACCCGTGTCACACGGAGCATGAAACGAATTCGAAATTGGTTGTAAAATTTATTGATCGTCTTTTTATTATAGTATGGGCTAAATAATTCATGAAATTGAGTGTTTCCGTTATTTCAGAAAACAAATTGTTTGGAAAAAAAAAAGTGATTTGTATGGAAACCAAAAAAACAAAATAATATACCAAATACAAATAATAGAAAGGTTTTTTCCGTTTTTTTACACTTGCGAATAATTTTGATCGACAATTAAATATCGAATATGTTTTGTTCTGTTTCCTCGCAAACATTATGATGAATTACTGACTATATTTTGGTGACTACCTTAACAAATACATTGTTGTTAAGGTACTGGCGATTTAGCGAAAATTATCTTTCCGTTAACTTCATCACAAATTTAGCAATTATTTTATGAAATTTTTTTATTGGCATTGTGCGATTAATGACGATATACGTTCCATCGCAAATTGGTTTTGGCGACTGAATAGCTTCAATTCCTTACTCCACTATAAACTTGTATTCTTGTAGTGATCATACAATTATATAGGATTTCTTAGTTTTGTATTTGTTTTCTATTCATATTTAAGTCTCTCTTTTTTTTGGTAAAGGCATATTTAAGTCTTTTTAATTAAAAACAGTTTTTCTATTATATTTGTTATACACGTGGAACCAAAAATATATTTGTTATACACGCATATTGTTTTGCTTTGAATTTTTTAGATTGCTAGTATATATATAGGGAATTTTAACAAAAAAATCCGGCATGTATCGTCCAATCCATTTTAAATCCATCAACTAAATTATTTATGGAAAAACTTTTCAAATAAGGGATTTTAATGAATAAACCCATCAACTAAAAACTTAATGCAAAAACCCCTCAAGAAAAGTTTCATTAATGAAAAAACTGCTCCTTCTATAGTACTGTTAAAATTCTAAACGACTGTTATTAATTGATACTATGCGGTTTGATTTGTTAAAAAAATAACATGTATATTTTATTTAAATATTAGAGAACGCAATGCTTATTTAAAACAACATTGGAAATGTGATGCGATTGATTGAAAATCTGAAATAATTAATCAATATGACTAAGATCTAGCCTCTTTGGTTGTATAAAACGATAAAATTTGACAAATCCACGTAGACAGTTTACATTTTACACATCTAAGATAAAAGAGAAGCATGAGGACGATGACAGTTTACATTTTACACTATTTTGGATTTTTAAAATAGACATTAGGAATTTATGAAACTTGATGTTATTTCTAAACAAACAGGGCACTATTTATACTTAAAAGAAAATAGTCACTTTTTCACAAGCCAAAACATAGAGTATCGATTAAGTGACATATATTTAAAGTTTTGGTGGATGAGTTTTTTCATTAAAATCTTTTAGTTGTGGGTTTATTCATTAATAATTTAGTTGGAGGGTTAAAATGGATCAAATGATTCTTGAGGGGTTTCATTAAAATCTCTTAGTTGAGGGGTTTTTCATTAATAATTTAGTTAAGGGTTTTAAAATGGATAGAACGATACTTGAAGGGGTTTTCCGTTAAAATCCCATATATATATATATAATTCCGTAATTTCTTTGATTTTTGTATAATAAAATTTATTAGAATTTTAATAAATAGTAAAACTTGAACCCCCACAAAATCGTGGGAAAAGAGTATTTAATTAATATATCAATATTTTTGTTTGTCACATATATCAATATTTCTATTTTTGTATTTATAGTACATTTAATTTCAACGTAACTGTTATTGAGCAAACATATGTTTGAATCAGGATCCTACTAATTTCACCACAAATCTGATAATATATAATTTGGTTATAAAAAGTGTTTTCTAGAATTTTGTTTTTAATAGAAATTTGCGTTCATGTTATATTCTACGCTTTTATTTTCTATTCAGACTTTTGGCTTTGGCAATTTGTAAGTTTTGGGAAGACGAATCTCTTACTCTACATCTCTTGAAAAGATTTCCGAACCCTTTTTTTATATCTATTTTATTTGATCATGAGTTTTTCTTCATCTCCTTCTTGTTTCTCTGCATCCATATTTGAATAGTTTCATAGTTAGGTTTAGGGTTTCAAGGGAATTTATGAATCATTGAATCAGATATAGATAGGGATTTATCATCTTATCTTCACCTATCGCTGTTCTTATTGCTTAGACTGAATTGATCACTTAGTCTCTGATTTAGGGTTTAATCTATTCATCAAAAGTTTTATAGATTGCTTGATAGAACATAGGTGAGCGAATTGTCCTTAGCCAACGAAAGTTAATGGTAAGGCAATTCGTGAAAAAATCAAACCTGCTCGTTAATGCTTGTTTAGAATTCTAAGTTCAAACGACAGTTTAGAATCTTAGATTGTTAGATAAAGTGATTGATACCAAGAAAATGGATTGGTTATACATTCATGTTTGAGTTCAAGACTGCGCTTATCTATTCCCTGAATAATTGTCTGGTTCATGATCTATAAATTCTTGCTAATTACTCTTGGCCTAACACTTCGTTTAATTAATATTGACATCATTTTTAATTGCTATTTCGTTTCATATTGCAAACAACCACTTTATTGCCATCTTAGATTAGTTTCATTCACAATATTCGTAATATGATATTTGGTTCTCGTGGATTCGATCCCTAAAATACTACTTCGTTTGCTGTGTACTTGCAGTGATATTTTTAGGATTAAAATGATGTGTATCACTCTCAGGATTTCTCCAATCACCGTAACTACAAGATGGTCTTCTTGATATTCCACACATCACCAAGCTCTGGGTAAACTTGGTCCGGGTTTTATGAAAACACATTATATAATAAATTATATAATAAAATATTATGATTATGCGAGAGTACAAAATGTTTTGTTCAAACATGTAAAAGAAAACTTGATTACCATTAGTTTTTTGTCAACTGATTATTTATCTAAAAACTGAAAAATGAAACATGCCGCGTCCTTCATTAATGATGCCATATATGATAATATATGGAGACAACACAACGAATGTTTCCATCAACAATGAAACATGCCGCGTCCTTCAGAGTTTAAGAGATTTTCTGGTGGCAGTACTTACATAAAATGGGGATATATGTTCGTTTAATCAATTATTTGTCGTTTAACTAGTCGAGAATTGTTTACAAGGGTAGCTACTGCGAGGCCATGTCAAGTCGATCATCGCATAGAGAGCGAGATGGGGAACATGGTTATAGCATAAGAAGAACAAAAGATAGAAAAGCATGGATATAAAAAAACAAACCCCAAAGAGAAAAACATATAAGATAGGATCAATTATTCCCGTTTGAAACATGGTAAGAACCATCGCGCATTAGAAGAGCACGGAACGGACGAACAAACAAATTGTTGTGGTTGTTCAACCTTCTTTGTATCGAGATTGAATATGAAGGTATCATTTTCGTCATTTTGTTCTTTATCATCTGTTCCATTGAAGTAGATCGAGTTTCTCTTGATTCCTTCAACGTCCTTGGCGAGCACTGTGATACCCAAATCCAAAAGAATTGCCTCGTCTCCCAAAGAAAAAATTTCCTCCCATTTGTTTCCCTTCGATGAATCCATTTTGTAGATTTCAAAGTTCCATATTTTGGACATACTCCAACGTATGCACTTAACAATTAAGACATGTCCACTTATTGTGACAACCACATTATGCATCATACGAGTCCAAGCGAAATTATCTGGATATCTTCCAGGAAACATCAATAATGGATCTACGTATCCAATTACGCTAATTGTGAAAACTTTCACCGGAATTCCTCCAGAAAAATCGAAAATCTTGAGCTTACAATAGTTGAGACAATAAAGCTTGTGATCCTTGTATACCATGTTAAAACACTCTTCGATACCTGACAACTGAGGAATTTGTTTCCACGAGTTATCTCCTTTCTTGAGAGAACCCGCATATTCTTCATAAAACATCCCTATGACTAGGTAATCTTTGGTTTTCTCGTCTATCCAAAACACTGGAGAGTTCAGCCCAAATTCTGATTCCAAAATCGGTAGGTTGATCCTCTCGCGGGTTAAGAGATCTAAAATATAAAAATTGTGTTGATGAAATTCATTGGTGTAGAGAGGGTCTAGCATCAAAAGCCAGCTTCTATAAGTCGCCACGCACAAACTACGTGCAAAGTCGTTGCCAAGATCTTGAGTTTTGTAAAACTTGTCTTCTTCTTCAGGATTGAACAAGAGACCGTAATTCTTGTCCTTTGGGAATAGAATCATCCAAGGGATTTGATTACTTGGCTGAGATATTTTCGAAGCGGATTGCCAAGGTGAACAAACAGATTTAGCGCGTTCGAAATCCGCAAATCCAAGACGTTCAAAAACCAATAGCAGGAGTTCTAGAGGAAGATTGGACCAGCAATCAGGATTTCTTCTTCGTCCTGATCGAGTGACTGCGGTGGCGGAGATGGCGGGAGATTTCGGAGGAGGAGATGGCGCTAACGGCGGATCCGGAGCCCGTAGGGAGGTCATCTCTCACTACTATCAAGTATCAAATACTAGATACTATCAAAAGGAAACCTTCTCTCACTACTATCAATACTAGATACGTTAGAAACTAGATAACTATATCTCTTTAAATAACCTAAAGCTTACCCTACTCCAATCTATAAAAAGACATGTATCTCATTATATATTTAGAAAACGTTAATTGGATGCGTTTCCATAAGAGATATGCAAATAGTATATTTTTTTCTTTAATCTGTTATATTTCCATTAAAATATATAATTTTAATAAACAAAATCATAACTTATATTTGAAGAAACAATAAACCATGGACACGTGATGAAAGAAAAATGCCATTTGTCAATATGCATGTCTGGATTACATTCAATTTTAGAAGATAAAATCAAAACTTAATAAATTATAGATTTGTTACATTTCTAAATATATACAGCTCACCTTTCCAAATATAATGAAGATTTGATAGGTGTAAGATTCTTGTCCTTTTTAAGGTTGGAGATGATCTGCTTATAAAGTTATTTGGTAATCTAACACATTTTAGAAATTCAATTTCCATACTAGTGTCACTTTTTAAAAAGTGTTCTAAAAACTAATACTTCTTTTTTTTTTAGAAATGATCAAAAAGATAATTGGGCCGGATATCACTTTTTCTTTTGGATAAAATGTAAATATTATTCAAAAAAACATTTTAGATCATACCACATGACCTTATATTTTGGTCACATGCTTAACAATGTTAAAATTATGGAAGCAACCAGAATTAATGTAACAACTACTATGATTTCGTGTCACGACGACATGAACTTACAGCAATAAAACTTACAATAATTCTAGGTGGAAAAGAGCATTAGAATACGCCAACTGAGAAAAGACCGGAGATCTTTGACACACCTATATGCTTTGTGGAATCCCCTTCCCCGGTGGCCCAAAAAAAAAGTGAAGACTCAGTAGAAGATAAAGTCCACCACTAAAAACCAATCTAACAGCTGATATCCAAGTTTGACGGAACCACAACGAGCCAAAAAAACGGGCTGCTCGCACTAACGCTACTATGACAGGAAGTGAGAGAAACCATAGAATTGAGGCTGTACTAACTCCTCCACTAACGAAAAAGCGATGAGGAAATGTTCGCAGGAAAACAACACAATCTAATCCAAGAAATTCTACCAAGGAACAGAAAACCAGAACCGTAATCACAGCAATCCTTAACTAAACCAGAAGATGACCAAATCCAAGCAAGATTTAGCGAGGCCTCAAAATCCAGTTAGAACGAATCTAAAAACAGAGGATGGCAGGAAGGGTAAATGGAATTTTGGCAACCCACGCCGAAAAGGAAGGACGGATCAGAAGTGCTAACCAGAAACAGTCCACGATCCTAAACCCAAAGGCCATCCCGCCGATAAGAGACCATGAACCTAACTCTCTAAACCTCGATCAAACTACAGGCCAAGGACACACTCCCAACCCGGACCTTGCAAGAAGCAATTAAGGTGAATGGATACTAGATCGCCGGAAGTCACCATTAGAGAGAGTTTTCGAATATGTGCGGCCCACGCCAGAGTAATAGAGAAACGGCAGACTCCATTTGCACCAAGCGAACCTCCACCAACTCGCCTTCCAACACCTCCGAGATAGACCAACGAAACAATAGAACCATCCCGATCCACTGTAAAACCAAACCTAAGAGACAACAAGAAAACTCCGATGCCGATCACCGAGAATCACCCTCCACTTGTGGCGAAGGCCCGAACCACCTATCGCTTCCGTAATAGATCTGCATCTCAAAATTGAAACCGCCAAACAACGGAGGTTTCACCTCCATGGATATACCGCCGTCCTCTAGCAGTGAGAATCCGATGAAGAACCATCCCCGATGTTCCTCATATCAACCTGGTCCACAGATTTGCCTCGACAGAATGATCCATAATCGCCGAAGAAAACCATCGAGACCCCCAAGTGCGCCTTGCCTCCTGAACAGTCCAACAGATCTAGACCGAGACCCATCCCGTAGGGGTTAGCGGACGAGAGACGGCGAAGCAACCTAGGAAGAAGTCGAGAGAAGAAAGCCTTAGCTTTGGAGAAGGAGAAGTCCTTACTCCTGACCAAGACGGAGACACCCTAACCCGACAACATGAACAACAAGCGACTCGCCACTACTGAGTAATCCGCCAACAACGAAGACCCCAAACCGGACAAGAGATCTCTTCGGCACTGCGATACCGACAAAAGGAGATGCGACGAGACTATAATCAGAGAGTAGAGGAAGGAGAGAGGATCTCTCTCCTGGAGGCGGTGAGAAAAACCGGCTAACGGAGAGGGAGATCGGAGGGAAAGAAGTTAGCGGCGGAGAGCTCTAGGGGAGAGAGAAACGAGGAACAATCGTCCCTGGATATCACTTTTTCTTAAAGTCCAATGCGTTTTTAGCATTTTCTGAAATGGGTTTCGGCACGTAACACTTTCTGATGGGAATTGTCTCATTTAACCTAACTTCGTGTACGTATATGCTATATATGTACAACATTTTTAATGTACACATATCATACATAATTATTATTGGTATGTACTGACTAATATTCATGTACGACATATATTTATAACGCTTACGGTACACATACCATGCCTACACATAACATTAGTACATATAAAACCTAATGTACATTCATATATGTAACGTTTACGGTACATAATTTATATATGTATATATATCATATGATTGTACGCACATATATATCATTTAATGTACACGTACACATATAACATAGGTTATATTCTAATGTTTAGATATTTTTAATTACTAAGATTGTTGAGATGTACAATAATAACATATGATATAACATATGATTGTACGTACATATATATCATTTAATGTACACGTACTCATATAACATATGTTATATCCTAATATTTAGAAAATTCTAGTTACCAATATTGTAGAGATTTACAATGAAATATGATTGTACATATATAAAAATAACACATAATATAAGTACACATAAAAGTACATACCATACATCTCATCAAGGATAAAACAGTCATAAACAGTCTCCAAACATGTCAATGTGACATATTTTCTTAAAAAGTGTCATAAACACCAATATTTCTTGAAAAAATGATATCCTACACAATTATCTCATTATCAAATAGCGTAGAATTAGTGGACTTTTGTGTATTATTGATATACGGATATAAAGATATAACAATCATATATACAGCAAAAACGTTATTTGGCAAACTAACTCTTTTATAAAACTTAATTTACAACCTAAGTACCTTTTAAGTGTTCAAAGGTTCGAAGAACTATAACACTTCTCTACGGAAATGACACCATAATTTAATTGGTGGAAGTATATGAGCTTTTATATATATATATATTTTTTTTTTTTGAAAAATGAGCTTTTATATATTGATACGTTACGGTAAATGAATATAGTTTTGCATAGTGATATATATATAGATAAAATTATTGTATAGTGAAAAAGGAGTGTTATTTCTCCAATTAAAAGTTAAAAGTATTATGGACGCAACATATTGCTAAGTATAATTGAAAGATAACCACAAAACGATATTCATTCTTCCTGTAGATACAGCTATATAATTAAATGACATATAAAAATAGTATATACGATAATAATTATTATATTATATGTTGTTTAATTGTATTTACTCCCTCTGTTTTAAATTATATGTCGTTTAATATATAAATGTTATAAAAACTTATACAAAATAAGAACTAGTATAATATATTAATGTTATAAGTTCTTAAAACATATAATATTGATATATATATAATTAAATACAATTATAACATTAATTGTATTTGTCGTTTAATTATATAAGTTCTTATAATATTAATATCTATAGATAGTATTTTTATATTTTTATGATATTTTTTCCAAATTTAATATTTTCTACTGTCACGTGACAATTTTTATCGTTGTTATGAATAAATCTTAATAATTTTTATGTGTATTTTTAAAATTATTATTTTCAATCACTACAAGAAAACAGCACAAGAGTGACTATTTTTTGCGACTTTTTTTTTAGTCACAAATATTTGTGACCATTTTGCGACTAATAAGTGACCAACACATAATTAGAGGCTTTATAGTCGCAAATTTACGACGAAATTATATCGTCGTGTAATAGTCGTATATTTGCGACTGAATTGAGACTAATATTCGATTTTGTAGTTTTTGTCGCAAAGTAGTCGCAAAGCGAGACCAATTAGCGACCATTTTATTAGTCAGAAAACGCAGTCGCAAAAGTAGTCACAAAATTTTGACTACTTAGCAACTTGTGATGATCGTCCCAGTTCAGTCACAAAATCGTGATTAAATACCCACTACCAAGCGACCAATTTATGAAGATACTTTGAAAGTGTGACTGATTTGCCTCTATTTTTCAACTCATATGTGTGATTTTGAAAAAACAACAATAGAAAATTGCTAACATATGTAGTTTTAAGTATCTACATAGATTTAACTACTTGTTACACTACATAGATAATATACTTCTTGAAAACTTATAACTTTGGATTTGATGAAACATCTTTGCCACTTACATAAAATCTAAACATTTATTACACACGTTTTTTTTGTTAAAGTTTGTTTAAGTTTAATTTTTTTCAAAATTTAGTTAATTAGTATTAGTTTAGGGTTTAATTTTTGCATATACTTCATGAAATCGGAAAAGACTGATTGGTTAATCATGTGGACTATTTTTACAGTTTTAAACTATTAGGGTTTATGGTATAGCTTTGTGACTAAAAAAAAGTCACAAAACTGTCAGTAATTTGCGACTAATTTGCTACTATCGTCCAAATTTGCGACTACTTTGTTACGAATTTGGAAAATTTCGAATTTAAAGTTTGAAATATTTGGGCTTTTAGTGAAATATTTTTGGGCTTATGGGCGGGAATTAATTTCCACTAAAATTATTTTGTGACTACTTTCAGACCAATTTGCGACTTTTAGTTATAACAAGTAGTCTTACTTTTTTCCCAAATCAATTTCCCTAACCCTAATTTCCTTATTTCTCTCTCGACACAACTCTCTTTTAATCTTCCCAGATCTGTTTTTCTTCGTATTTCTCTTCCGATTTCTGTTGGGAATCATCATCTGTTCATTTCTCTCTCTTTAATCTCCTTCATCGAATCATCATCTCTTCATCTCTCTTTCTTAATCTCCTTCACTGAATCACCATCTCTCTTTTAATCTTCTACTCTTTATTTGTATGTCTCGATCCTGTTTCTTATTCTCTTTAATTCTATCTATCTCTCTCGATTTCCTTTACCGATTAAGGCAGCTTCATCTCTGCATCCTCTTCCCTTACCGATTCAGACTGCTTCACCTTCAATGGCTGGTAAAGCCAAATCTACTAGGGGTCGAGGTGGTAGAGGATTAGTCGGAGCTGTTAGAGCGAACACCGGTGGAACAAGCGGAGGTCGTATAGGCACAACCGGCGATGGAAATAGCGGCGTTCGCGGAGCTTCATCTCACTCCTAAATCCTTCCTCGAACGCGACTGTTTCGATTTCCCAGCCAAGACCGCAAGGCTTTAGATCCTCTCTTCCCAAGCAATATCCACCAACGACACAAACCCATCATGCTCTTCCCCAACAACGACAAGCCACACCACCACCTCCTTCGTATCCACAACAGCGGGCATATTTCTTAAGGTAATCTTCTGTTTTCTTAGCATAGAATTGTCGAGTTATTGCTAAGCATGAATACTTGATCAAAATCTTGTTTGGTTTTGAGTGATTTAAAATTTCTTGTGTTTTTTGCTTGTTTCATGTTTGTTTCTGTAAGTTGTTGAGTTTTTCTACCTTAAATGTAGAATTTTTTGCCTTGGTACTCGGACTGGATAAATCTAGTCCTGGTTTTGAATTCAACAATACTTGGTTTTGCGTACATATTATCTATCTGATTTTTGAACTAGTCTAGTACAGTTTAAACACTCGGTTTCTCAGCAAAATGAACAAAAAATTTCAAACTGCAAACTTCTTATAGTTATTTTTACAGGTCAAATGGCTGAATAAACTACACAGCAAGATGTGGCCATTTAATGCAGATGTAAGATTCTAATTTTCTTTTGATATCATATTAGGAGCATTAGTAAACCTATTAACGGAAAGACTTTACTTTCACTCTTGTCCTTTGTTCCAAAACTTATTTTGAGGGTGGACCGTGATTGGAGAGATAAGCTTATGCAGGTTCATTTAAGATTCCCAGAGCAATTTCAGCTAGGCAGGAGGATATACTTTCTCAGTTCCATTGATAGCTAGCAGTAACTTTATATATAATATATATATATATATGATTGTTGGTATTAAGTTTGTTGATCCAAGCACTCTGGTAGTTATTTACGTTTATATTTTTCAGGCATTTACTATTTACCTTAAGCAGAGTCTCCACTTAAATAAGCCTGCATTTCAATTGTTAAAGACGTGATATCTAAATCCGTTTCTTGTAATATCTGCAGAATGGAGATATCCTTCATCCCAATGCAAGTGATCCAACCGTAAATAACTACCAGAGTGCTTGGGTCAACAAACTTACATCACTGCTTAATCAGTTGGGTGATAAGCATCCCGTAGGTGCTAACACATGACTCATACAATTCATTGTCAATCAAGTAATCTTTGATCATTCAAGGCGAAAATCCTTACTCTATGGACCCATTTTTGATCAATTAGGATAACTTATCATTTTCTCATTTTTACCGGTTTTGTAATTTACTTCAGGTTGTTTTGCAACTTTTGCTCAACCTTGGGAGAGTTGGGTGTCCGAATGCTTCCCCCACATTTGAAGAAGACATCAGAAACTTCTTCATCCCTTGTCAGGGAGAAGGTGCAATTTTGGCTGCAAAACAGAAAACGTGTTATGAGATTCGTAGTGTCACTAAACTAAAATAGTTTCTTGTCTCATATTTTTAAATTGTACAGGTGATGTGCCTGGTGGACCTTTTGCTAATATACCTAGGGAAGTCCAAGAACTGGCTCTCAGTTTCCTTTACTACTTCACCGTAGACAATTTTGACTCCCCTATGCTGAGAGCAATAGATTCTAAATCGTATAAGATATGTTTTTGTGTTTTTGATTTGTGATGTTAGTTTAAAACTTGGATTGATGTTATGTAAAATATGGATCTTATATTTGATGTATCTTTTGGGTTAATAGTTTTTAATATTCGGTTTTTTGTTTTAATTTCAATTTTTTAAATTTGAATATATATATATATATATATATATATATATATATTAATTAAGTGGTTGCAAACAAGTTGCTAATTAGCCTCTACCATATCAGTCTCGAAAGATCGCACATCTACGACTACAAAGGAGTTACAAATTAGTCTCAGAAATATGACTACCAACATATGTCACTATTTAGTCTTTAATTTATGACTACTAAATATAGTCTCAGAGTAGTCGCTTATGTACGACCAAGTTTAGTAGTCACAAAATAGTCCGTAATACGCGACTAATTTGCGACTGTTTCAATTAGCGACCAAAATTTAGCGATTACTTTTTTTAGTCTCAAATCTGTTGCTTATTGCAAATTAGCGACCATTTTGGGACTGTTTAGGGAGTCACTCATGCTCTGTTTTCTTGTAGTGAATAAAACATACTACATTTTGGATGGTATTTTTCAAATGATTATGAAAATGTCAGTTAATTCTCTAAGTTTTGCAATTTTGAATATTAATTTCCCAACTTTTAGTTAACAATTTAATTATTCAAGTTTGTGTTGACTTCGCAAAATTAGACTTAAAAAGTCAACTTTAACATCTTTGTTTTCTTAGTTAACGTTGACTTTTATGAGACCTAAATTTACAAAGTCAACGTTAACTTGGGGATTTAATCTGCAACCACGATAGTTGGGAAATATATCTGTCAATTGCAAATACTTGGAGAATTAAACGATCGTTTCCACTTTCTGTAGACTAATTAGAAGAGCTTGCTTGCGCATTTATCAATGACTGATCCTGGTAACCCAGACAAGCTCGATCCCGTCACGAATTCTCTCAATTCAGACAAGTTTCTTTCGAGTTTCAATGCTACTTTTGTCAGTGTATTAGATGAGCTCAAGTTAAATAGGAAGCTGCAATTAAAAAAAAAATGCATGTAGCAACTGTTGTATGACTCAGGAACACTACAAGAAAACAAAGAAATTGCTAGGAAATTTTTCTAGAGAAAAGTTCCCTCGAAAATTGCGAGGGAATTGCAAGGAAATTGCTACGATGCTTTTGGGAGATGATCGCTCGCAAATACCTCGAAAATTTGTGAGGGATTTGCGAGAAAAATACTCACCGTAGCAATTTTCTCGCAAATTTGCACCTCAACAAATTTCGATGTACTTTACATGCGGATACACATTCCATATGTATCAACATGGAAGCCGAAGAGCAACAACAAATAACGGAATCTACATACAAGGCAAACGCGATTTTTACGGTGTTTTGCAGGAAATTATAGAAGTTGTATATATCCCGGATTCGTGAATTTGAAATGCATACATTTTAAGTGTGATTGGTATGACCCAACAACAGACTGTATAGTCGGGCTAGTTGATGATATGGCGATGCAAGATGAAAGGAATTGGACAAGTCTCCATCCCACTAGAATCGACAGAAGATGTTATACATATTGATCCACTTAATAGAAAAGCTGAAGATATTTTTGATGGATTTGGAAAAGATGCAGAATTGGACGAATTTGCAGAGTTCGTTGATGAAGAGGAGTCATATGAGGCTAATGAACACTCCAATGTATCTGAAAATGATTGGGATTCAATATAATAAGTATTTTGTTGTTTTTTATTTTATTAAAAAATATGAACAAATCTCTATACCCTATACTCTCAAAATATTACTAGGAATTTGCGAAGGATCCCTAGCAAATCCCTCGCAAATATGTAAATAATTCAAAATTATTTAATTTTTTTTCCTAAAAAAAGTTTAAATTTTTTAAAAGGTTTGCGAGGGATTTACTACAGATCCGTCACAAATCCCTAGCAAGTGATTTACCGCGTTAATTAATTGTCTCTGAGAAAACTGCGAAAATGATATTTTGCTAAGGATTTGCGAGGGATCCCTAGAAAATCCCTCGCAAATCTTTAAAAATATTTGAATTTTTTACGAAAATTTGAAAGTTTTGTCAAAAATTTTGGGCGATATTTTATAAAATTTTTAAAACTCTCTAATAAACTTTTAATAGTCTTGCGAGAAATTTGCTAGGGATCCGTCACAAATTCCTAGCAAAATATCCTAGATTTTTATAAAACAAAAATCCCTTTCACAGACTCATCTCTCTCGCCCCAAACCCTAGCACCAGATCTCTCTCTTATTTCCCAAACCGTCGTCCCTCAATGTCGTCGTCCCTCAATGTCATCGTCCCTCACCGCCGTTGTCCCTCACCGCTGTTGTCCCAAGCCCGACTCCCTCTCGCCGTATCTCTCTCTCACAGTCTCTCTTTCTCACCATATCTCTCTCTCACAGTCTCTCTTTCTTACCGTATCGCCGCCATCGTCCACTCGTCGCCGTCCTCCTTTGCCGTCGATTCTCTGGTCTGTCTCTCTCTCTCCATCTCTCTCTCTCTCTCTCTCTCTCTCTCTCTTTTCTTCCAGCCGTCATCCTCCCTCGCCATCCTCCTCCCCCACGTCCTCTTCTCCGGCAACTCAAGGTAATCTTCGTCTTCTGATTTTGTTAGATTTAGTTAGGTTCGGTTGATTTAGCATTTGGTTAGATTATGATTTGGTTAGATTAGGATTTGGTTAGGTTTTCATAACTTTTTTAATTAATTATTTGGTTATAAATTGTTTTGAATATTTATGTTATCAATTATAATTTACTTGACAATAATTTTGTCAATTGTTTTACATTGCAGATGACGAGATTCGGGACCAATGATGGACTTTTATCGACTTCCGGCATATCTCTTCCATCTCACAGTACAAATTTCTAGAGTTCGGAACCATGTTCCGTGACGGATATGGTCCATCCGATGCGTAGTTTCTTTTGTTTGTAATATGTATCGAACTATTTGTTTTTAAAATATTATATTTTCAAGTTTTAATTTTAACTTCGAAATTTTTCTATTCTTAATAATTCAATTATTTAATTTTAATTTTGAAATTTTACATTATTAACAATTTTTTAATGTTAAATAAATAAAATATTTTAAAAAAAAAAATTTGGGAGTCCTCGCAATTTCCTAGCAAATTTCGTAGGGATTTTCGAGGGAGAGTAATACATTCCCTAGCAAATCTCTCGTAAATTTGCTAGGAATTTGCAAGAGCAGGTTGCGATACGTTGATAATATCCTCGTAATTCCCCCACAAGTTATGCTACGGATTTGCGAGGAATATTTTACGACGGATCTGCTATGAACTTTTTTCCCTCGCAAATTTTCGAAGAATTTGCGAGAGATTTGAATTTTCGATGCTCGTATTGCGAGGAATTAGATTCCCTCGAAATTCTTCGCAAAAGGACATTTGCGAGGGATTTGCTAGGAATTCTTCCCTAGCAAGCTTGCTGCTTTCTTGTAGTTGAAATTGTGTGTCGCATATGTTGTGTATGTGTCTCGGTTTTGGAAATTCATGAAAATATGATTGGACATGCCTTGGAGATGATATATATTACTTGGAGTAAAAGCACAAAGAAAAATGACTATTGAAATATTTAAGGGGATATGGAAATATTAGTTTATCAACTTAAAAGAAATATATAGATTTTATTAATAATTGCGTCCCACGAATTTCTGAAATATCCATTAAAGTTCCCAGAGGAGACCAACCATCGAACCAAAAATAGACTTCATTACCACGTTTAACATCAACCTTGTATCCCTTATAGACCAAAAAGAGCACTATCGTAGCAAGGATCAATTAATCCATTGAATCCACAATGACTGACTACCCGAAATCAATCTCTAAATCAATTTCAAATAACAAACCATGTTTACTTCTTTAATAGATCGTAGTCCCAATCCACCCTCATCTTGAGGCCTACATACATCCGTCCATGCCATCTTGGCTTTTCGTGGATTAAACCCGACCCCGACCAGAGAAATGCAGAGCATAAACTATCTCTCTGTGATAAAACCCCGAGGCAAGTGAAATGCGGCTGTCCAGAAATTGGTGATGCTATCAATTACCAATTTTATTAATTGCAATTTTTCGGCATAGGAAAGGAAACGAACCATCCATGAACTGATTCGAGATCTTATCTTTTCGAGTAATGGAGCGTAATCAGCTATGGACATCCCCTTCGTGAGAAGTGGCAACCTTAGATACCTCACCAGTAGCTCGCCCATTGCAAATGCAAATCGTTGCTCAATTCGAACATTTTCGCTAGTTGCGATTCCAGCTTGATACATGATTAATTTTTTCATGCTAATTTTCAGTCCCGAGATGGTTGCAAAGTCCTCAAATACCTTTATAATACCCTCCATAGAACTCAACTTTCCATCAATGAATACCATAAGATCGTCTGTAAAACACAAGTGAGTTAAGTGGAGATTTTTTGCATTTAGAATGAAAACCAACTTTTCTTTCTAAGGCAGCGTTATCCAATAGCTTCGACAAGATATGCATACTGATTACAAATAGATATGGTGATAAAGAACATCATTGGCAACCATCTTTCAATTCTGAAAAATTCCGCCAACTCTTCATTAACTTGAACCGAAAACGACGCTGTTGAAACATACAACATGATCCAATGAATAAAGTTTTCTGGAAACCCCAAAGCTTTGAGAGTATTTCTCAGAAACTCCCATTGTACATAGTCAAAAGCTTTCGATATGTCAATCTTCATTGCACATCGAGGAGCTATCGTGTCCTTATGATAATCTTTAACCAGTTACATGGCAAGCAAGACATTCTCTATCAACAAACAATCTTTGACAAAAGCCGATTGGTTTGGTGCTATGAACTTCGAGAGAATTCCTTTTAATCGATTAGCAAGAATCTTGAAAATTACTTTATATATTACATTTCAATACGAGATTGGCCTATAATCTTGCCTCTTCTTGGCTTCTTCTTTCTTAGGTATAAGAGCCATAATTGTGGAATTTATCCCTTTCGGCAATAACCTTTTTTGAAAAATGAATGTATCGCCACTGTGAAATCCTTTCCAATCACTTGCCACGCAGATTTGAAGAATTCACAAGTATATCCATCAAGACTCAGAGATTTATTACTCGGCATAGAGAAAATAACATCCCGCACCTCCTCATCCTTAACTTCCCGGACTAAATTTTGTTGATAAAATTCAGAGCATCGAAAATCCAACAAGGATTCCTGCCTCGCCACTTCAATACCCTCAAAGTCATTTGGTTTGTGAGATATAAATTCCCAAAAAATGTTTTGCTTCTTCTTTTAGCTAGATGGGACCAATGTGCAAATGCTTCAGATTCATCCATTATAGTCTATT
This sequence comes from Pseudoturritis turrita, assembly GCA_900406555.1. NCBI lineage: Eukaryota > Viridiplantae > Streptophyta > Magnoliopsida > Brassicales > Brassicaceae > Pseudoturritis > Pseudoturritis turrita. The sequence goes on from OVBL01000345.1 coordinate 532,222, forward strand.
CTGAAGGATTTGTTAGATTATTTCTTTGCTTATCACACCGAGAATCAAACGCTTCTCTTGCTCTTCTTGGCAAGTGTCCCAATTTCTTCTTATGTATCTCCTTTAGCTGTGGTTTTAGCTCTTTCAACTTTTTTGAAAAGCGAAACAAGGCTGACGTTGAGTGAAATAGCTCATCCGTTCTAGACCAAAGCTCATCTACCATGGGCGTAAAACCAGGCAGAGTTGTGAGAACATTCATTAATTTGAAGGGTCATTTCACTCGAGTCACCTCTGTATCCAAAACAATTCTACAACGCAGATGATCTGGGCATCCTCTTGATTCAAATATGCAATACGACCTTGGAAAACTCAGGAACCATTCACGCTAATCAAGACTTCATCTAGTTTCTTACAAATCAATATGTCTGCTCTTTTGTTGCACCACGTGTAAAGGGGCCCCTGGTAATTAAGATCTGACAACAAGCATTGCTGTGTTAGACTCTGAAAGTCTCTAGTCCCTTGAGATATTGTTGGAGAAATAGCATATCGAGAATTCTCATCCCCAGCTAGTATCTCATTAAAATCACCAAATATTAAGCACTTTTTGTTTCTAAAAACAAGGGAGCTATAGTGATTCCAAATGTCTTCCCATAGATCTCTCCTTTCATCTTCAAAATTTGATGCATAGACGAATGAGCAAAAGAACTCCTCCGCTTATCCATCTATCAACATTGAACATGTTATCATCTACCCATTTTTAAACACCGGTGTTAATCGGACCGTCTCCTTCCATACCACCCAAATTCTACCTAGTCTATTGAACTCGTAGTTCGATAGAAGGACCACTGCTGAAAAACTAAAGAAGCTATACCTTGTGCCTTAATTTCCTTCACTCTTGTTTCCAAAATACACCCAAACTGAAACACATCCTCATTCACCCAATGCTTTACCATGGAATGTTTATTAGATTTGTTAAAACCGCGCACATTCCGGAAGAACCCAACCATTAATTAGATTTTATGTTGCGACCTTTTTTACCCTATACACTTGAGAGTTTCTCTGGATTCTCCTTTGTGAATTGAGTCGTCAAGTCTACAAGATATTTGTGAGCTGATTTAGAGCCCCGAGGAAGCCAAGGTCGAGTTCTTGGCTCCTCCCATTTCTCTGTCAAATTTTGATTTGGCATGTTTTGAGTTGTTTTTCTTACCTCCCCCTCTTCTACATCATCGTTTTCTTCATGAGTCTCCTCATCCTCTTCTTCTTTCACTGTTCATTTGTTTCTTCAATCACAGTAGGTAGGACCGGTCTTGGGTTAAAACCAATGAAGCAAGGGTTTTAGGCAGCAAATTAGTTTATAATTTTGAGGACATCATAAATTTAAAAACGATTGGTAGTGTGGTGGTTGAGCTCGCGTTTCCTATGTCTTATATCGCCGGTACGAGTCTTAAAAATGTGTAGTTTTGTGTTTTTCATATTTTCTGTTCTTGGGTCAATTTATTTTTCTTTTTGTTTTTGGTAGCCCAAAGTGTTGGGCCGGTCCTGACAGTAGTTAATATGGAGAATCTTGATCGAGATGTGATATCCTCTTGGTTTCCATTTTTTCCCACTTGTTTCCTTATTTTTCTGGAGAAACCTGCTTCCAATCACCCTCTTGTTCAATATGCTCATCGTAAAGCTCAGTTTGTTTCCAAAAATGATCTCCTTTTCTGGAATGAACCAAAACCAAATCTCGGTATTGGATTATCCACACAACCGCATAATCTTTGGTTTTCTCGTCCATCCATAATAAAGGGAAGCCAATTTCGATTAACAATTTCCAAAAATATTTGTTAATTTAGTTTACTATTAGTGTAACTAGGTTTTGAATCCACTAAATAAGTTTTATTCTAAGATCAATGTTTTATAGTTATGTGAATGATTATTAGATATAAAATTACAAAAAATATTACTATATTTATTCTGAGCTAGGCATTATATATATAATCTTTATAACATATTTTTTTCATTTTTAAATTATATTTATTAAATTATTATTTTGAAGATCATAGAATAAATAAACTAAGGATTACTATTAATTAACAGATATTTTTTAAAAACTTAAATATAATTTTTTTTGATGTTATCCAACAACATAAATTAATTACATAGAGTTGTTTTTAAAAGATCTAATATTTAGAAATTAATGTTTTGCTAAGAACTCTATCTAAAAGCATAGAGGGGAGGAGCATTTGCAATAAAAGTTGAATGCTTTTCTAAAAACTAAATCAATCAAGTCGTAAATTTGTTTTCTTCTTTGTACTTGTTAATTAATATATAGAATATTTATTTTAGATAATATGATATTATGTTATGCACTCGCTAACAAATTAATTGGATAACCAATTAAAATTTATTTATTTAGATAATAAACTTGTAACTGAAGTAACAACATATATATAAAATAGGATAATTTGATAGAGTGTTTCTTTTTTTTATTTCTTTTATCTTCATATGCTTATGTACTTGCTGTAGCAAAGCCGATTCTTGGTTTCTTAACATCCTGATAATCAAAGACTGTATGGTATGGCCGCATGAAAGCCTCCCCCAAAAACCTACATTCAAGTCCAAAGATTAGTTTTTAACTTATAGAATTAGAAACATTTTGAGTGCAATAACTTTTTTATCTAAAAAAAAACAACTTCATAATTTACCAGCGGTTTCCTGATACTGAAGTCGTCGCCACAAAACGACTGAAGCATACGCCTCCATCCTCGGCTATATACTAAAAGAAACAAAAACAAAATATGTTAAGAAACAAGACGAAAAAAATAACAATTCAAATGATTGAGAAACCTGATCGTACATCTCTTGGGGTGAGGGGAAAACGTTTTCCTCCAATTGTGAAGGAGATATTAGGCAACTCATCAACCTTGGAGCAGACAACTCTTGTGCTTGTTGCTCCAATTGCTTCATTGATCGAATCGATAGCTTTCTAAAAATAATAAATACCAAAAATATGTAATATAACAAATTATATTTTGATACAAACTGAAAATTATATATATTCACTAAAATTTAATTCTCTTACTTTTGGACCAAGAATGTCAGTAATTCCAGTGTCAACAATCGCTGTGCACTCAACACAATGTTGTGTTGGTGTTTGACCAATGAGGATTCCCGACATCTTGAACTTCCAATAATCTCTCAACGGCCTCGTCATGACAGGAACGTACGTATGTTCTCCCGTGAAACGCGTTGGGTCGAATCCTCCAAAGACGATATGCCCACCGTTTGGATCTTCTTTGCCTCCATGGCCGTTATACTTCCTCAACCAAACAGAGAACATTTTTTTAGGAATTAAATTTTTGTTTACAATGTTTTCCCAAACTGTTACTGTTCCCTCCACAGCCAAACGTGGAAATGCCAATCCCAGGATGCCATCGAACACCACCTCTTTCAATCTCTTATCCGGGATAGTCCCCTCTACAAAATCTTGTCGCTCAAGTAGAATGCCACCAACCATAACATTGTCCTGGGCTAGGGTACCTTTTAATTTGCCTGAAGCATATTTCAGACCAACTTCTCCTCCTAAACAAATGAGAGACTTATTAGTCGGAACGTAAATATTTAACAGAGTCGAAGAGTAAAAGGAGAGTAAATGAATTACGTTTCTTCTTGTACGTCGTAGATGCTGCGGCATTAAATCTTGAGTGTTTGTGTATAACTTTAGGCCACGACTTAGAAGGAACCCAGAGAATGGAGCTTCCTGTATCGAATACCACCTTGAATTTCTGGGGTGGAGTTCCCACTCCGATATCACCATAAAAGATAACATCGCGATAGTTACTTAGAGGTATTGTAACATCGTTGCCAACATTTTTTCTTGTTAACGGTACCGTCACCGTGCTGTTTATTTGTAATGCAAGACATATTGGCATTATAAGGCCAATTGATATTATTAAAAGAAAAACAGAAAATTTGCATAAGCTAACCATGTTCTCTCGCTCTCTTTTTTTTTTTTTTTCTTTCTTCTTCTTATTTTCTAATATGATTATCTTTCTATATGCAGCTCAATCCTTTGTATTTATAATAAATCAAACTAGAAGAAATGGTGAGGAGAGATAGGGCTCGGATTAGTATTAAATATACATTTAATATTTTTTTCCTCTTTCTTAGAGAGGTGCTCGGATTAGTATTTAATATACATTTAATATCTTTCCCCTCTTTCTTATAGAGACGTATATCATAATACTTTTTTCACTTATTTTTATTTTTCTATATTTAATATGATTCAACATTATATAAATAAATTCTCTCTCTTTATATATATATATATATCCATATCGTGTATATGTACCATGAGTTATAATAATTTTCATTTTCTGTTTATTTAATAAAATATGATTCCCTTAGTTTCGATAGCATATATATACTGTGATATGTATATATATACAGACATGCTATTTAATTATATTTATTGTATATTATAAATTTTATTTTCTAATAAGATAGATTTAATTACAGAATAAAAATTAATCTTCTTTTTTTGTTTGCGAGTAGACATTTTTTGTTTTGTATTATTATTTTAAAGAAATATGGGTTCTTACTACTCTCTTGAGATTATATATTGAAGTTACAGATTTATATCTCAAGGCAAAGAGAAAAAGTAAATTGAATGATAGAAATTGTTTATACCAACTCTTGTTGACTTTTTCGTAATATCGTAGTCTGTAGAGTCTTGTTAGGTGGCATATTTATTTAAAAAATAAATTGGGAAATTTTTTGAAACAGCTTGAATTTAATAATATATATAAAAACTAGAGCATAAATATTTGTAGGGTAATACCCCTAATTGTACAAACTAATAAATGCCCATCCGAGAGTAGAAACATAATATTTGGTTTTAATTTGCATCTAAACTTACCTTAAATATAAACGAAACTGTTTCATACTGCTCTGTATCGCTTTGTATTATCTGAAACCGCTCTAAATCAAAAGTTCATTCCCACGAACGTTTGCGGTTGAAGGTGATTGAAAAAATATATTTTTTAAATTTTTTATCTTAAATACTAAACTAAAATTTAAAAAATTACTTTTTTATATCGAATATTATCATATAAAATTATATATATTTGATATATATATTAATTAAACTAAAATAAACTTGTAATTATAAAAAAGCAATTGTATATCCAAAAATGTTTCAAACCTCTTAAAATTTTTGTTTAATTATTCTATAATTTATTTAAAATATATAATTTTAATTTTTTATAATAATAATATATTTTAATTTTTATATAAATTATATATTATGTGTATTATGTTAGTTTTATGTAAATATTCTATCGCACTCGCTGTAAACCAGTCATAAATGTCCCGCAAATACACTCGTTTCTAGCCGTTTTACCAATCTTATAAATTGTTCAATAACGCTAGAAACCACTATCTTCCGCTTCTGCAAACTTTCGCAACCGCATCCACATCTGTTGCGTTTAAACCAATCAAACTCTAAAGCAAATAGATAAAAATAATTTGAATAGTAAAAATTGTTTATACCAACTCTTGTTGTCTTTTCGTAATAATGTAGAATCTTTTTGGTGGCTTATTTACTTTAAAACAAAGAGGGCAAATTTTAAAACATCTTGAATTCAACCTAAATAAAAAGCAGAGCTCGGATATTTGTAAAAAATTCATAACTGTAAGAACTATAAAATGACCATACCATAATAGAAACATAAAATAGCAGTTTGGTTTCAACTTACATCTAAACTTAGCTAAAAAGCTCGTGCACGCGTCCAGGCGCGTGGGTAATGTGGAAGAAAAATAAACTTCGGCCTACGGCTAATCTTCATTAAATATAGTAACATTAGGGACAAATTTAGAAACATAGTTCTTTTAGTTTAATACAGCCACGTGCTTTAACAAAACATAAAAAGCAAATAATGAAGGAAAATTAGGGTAAGGTCATATTCTTTTGTCGTCGCTCGCATAGTGATTAACGACACGCTGTGTTCTGCATTTTGTAGTCGCTGCGACTAATTATTATATTATTTATTTTACTGCAATTTATATTTTAATTCAAAATTTTAAAATTTAAATATATGATATTCTATAAAATAAAATTTCAATAATAGTTAAATTATTTTATCAATATTTGTAAATTTCTATCTTATAAAATAAAAAATAAATATATAATAAAACATAATTTTCCGATTTTGATAGAAAATACAATTTTACAGTTTTGCCAGGAAAACACGATTTTACGATTTTTGTAAAAAAATGCTCTTTTGTGAGATACCGGATTTTACGATTTTGGTGGGAAAATATAGTTTTGGTGGAAAAACGCGGTTTTATGGTTTTGGCGAAAGAAAACGATCTTTTGCGGTTTTGGCGGGAGAACCTGGTTTTACGGATTTACGGGTTTAGCGAGAAAACCTGGTTTTACGGATTTGGCGGAAAAGTGGTTTTGCGGTTTTTGGCTAGAAAAAGCGGTTTTGCGATTTTTGGCGGAAAATTGCGGTTTTATGATTTTGGCAGAAAAACGATATTTTGCGATTTTGGCGGAAAAACGCGCTTTTACGGTTTTGGCGGGATAACACAATTTTACGGTTTTTGAGAAAAACACTACTTTGCAGTTTTGCCGAGAAAACGCGGTTTTCTAGCTTTGATGTTTTTTTGCGAGAAAACGCGAATTTACGATTTGGCGGAAAATGATATGTTGCGGTTTTAACAAAAAAATGCTATTTTCGGTTTCAACGAGTTTTTTCTATTTTGAGGTTTTGGCTGAAAATGCTATTTTACGATTTTTTGCTGGTAAACGTGGTTTTACTGTATTTGTTGAATGAACATATTACTCATGAATAACAAAACTTATATTTTAAAAAAAAAATTCATGTACTAAAATTTTTTTAAAAAAATTTATAAATAAATTATATTTAGTATAATTTTTATTTATTTATTGATTTTAAAAATGTAATTTAATTTAAATTTAATTTTTTTTAATTTTTGGTCTCACATACTAAATGTCGCATAACTGGTGGCTGAGAGCCTGAAACATTTATAACTTCTTCCCAGGAACTTGTTTGCCAATCGAGAATGCAAAGGACTAGAAGCCCGCCAGGGAGACCGATAACAAAACAATATCCAATCGTTGAGAGAGAACCTACCGTAATATATTGCCCATTAATTTATTAATAAACTCGATGATTGGCAAATCCTTCTAATTTATCATTGTTTTGTTAAAAAATTTCAGAGGAAAAGGCGGAAAAGAACAGACGCAAATAGATTTTCGCATTGTTTATGCGAATGACATAATAAAAAAAGGTGCAAAAATCTTATATGAGAGATTTGGATTAGTAATATCGGATGTATGTTGAATATGTTTTTTATCGACTGTATAAAATGCGTATGATTTAGAAAAAAATTTGCTAAAAACGTACATGGTTGTGAGGTACACTAAGTGTTGTTATGTACGCGTTGGGTCGAATCCTCCAAAGACGATATGCCCACCGTTTGGATCTTCTTTGCTTCCATGGCCGTTATTCGTTCTGATAGAATTATCGCTAGCCATAAGGATTCTTTTGATATCCATCTAAATTCTTATAGTGACTATCTAGACGCTCACAACAACTGTCAGCCTCTTTGTCTTTAGAGATCGGTCATTTTTAGCACTGTCCGGTAGAAAGTTATATTTACACAACAGTGTAATCTAATTTACGATTCAGATTTTTAGATGTTTCGAGTTTTGGTATGTTTCGGGTTGAGTTTGATTTTTATACATGTTCGGATCCGGTTCCTACCCAAGACCCGAAAGAAGACCTGAACAAATCCGAATGAATGATATTTTATTAGTGAGCTCTGAGTAATTATGGGTCTCAGGTAAAACCAGTGCCCAAAATCAGACTGATACCTGCGGGTATGGGTTCGGGTACATTGTTTTTTGTTCATTTCGGGTAAAAGAAGCATTTCCGGGTCTAATGGATCTTAAAATACTTGAAACCGAATGATATCCGAAAATGTTCGGATATTTACAGGTACAATTTCTTTTTATCCAAATCGATCCGGATCCGGTAGAAATCGACCCGAAACTGAACTGAATTTAACAGGTATCTATATGGGTACAAAACTCCTATACCCGAAAAAACCTACCCGATAAGTACCGACCTGAATATGATCTAAATATCCGAATGTTCAGGACTAATAAGTCTACAGAGGCCGGCCAATTTTCTTATTAAAATTTTAAAGCATTTAATCTTTGTTAAATATAGTAACAGTAAGGACAAATTTAGAAACATATACATACAGACATGTATATGTTTATTTAATAAAATATGATTCCCTTAGTTTAGATAGCATATATATACTGTAATATGTATGTTATAAATTTTATTTTCTAATAAGATAGATTTAATTACAGAATAAAAATTAATCTTCTTTTTTGTTTGCGAGTACATATTATTTGTTTTGTCGTCTAGCTAGGTAAATATTATTTGATCCAAGTGTAACAAACCTAACAATTAATTCTATCTTTTTTTTTCTTTTTCTTTTTCTATCTTGTTCGCTGAATCATAGCGTTTTCTTATTATTATTTATTAAAAGAAATATGGGTTGTTACTACTCTCTGGAGATTATATATTGAAGTTACAAATTTATATCTTAAGGCAAATAGAAAGGGTAAATTTATATTTTCGTAATATCGTAGAGTCTTGTTAGGGGGCATATTTTAAAAAGAAATTGGGAAATTTTTGAAACAGCTATACATATAAAAAAGGAAAATCGTATAAAAAACCTCCAAAGTGACAAGAACTGACATTTCAAACCTTCAAGGTTTTCAACTATCCAATCGAGAATGCAAAGGACGTGGACATCATCGCTAACAAAACAATACCCAATCGTTGAGAGAGAACCTACCGTAATATAATGCCCATTAATTTATTAATAAACTGGATGATTGGCAAACCCTTCTAATTTATCATTGTTTTGTTAAATATTTCCAGAGGAAAAGGTGGAAAAAAACAGACGCGAATAGATTTTCGCATTGTTTATGCGAATGACAATAAAAAAACGTGCAAAAATCTTATATGAGAGATTTGGATTAGTAACATCGGATGTATGTTGAATATGTTTTTTATCGACTGTATAAAATGCGTATGATTTAGACAAAAATTTGCTAAAAACGTACATGGTTGTGAGGTACACTAAGTGTTGTTATGGCATGATGTGATGTCAGGTTTTATCCTACATCTAACAATCTAAAGTTACAAGTGCAAAGGAAATCTATTGCAGTACTTTAGAAATCGATCCCACATAGACTCAAAGTGCACAATAATTCATCTTGAAATAAGAATTAAGCTAAAGAAATCAGAATTGAAGGGGGCTAAGATCATCGGACACAATAAAAGTAATATTATACCTGACAATATTAAAAACGTTGTAAGCAATAAAATTAATGTGTTGGGCATTCAGGGATTTCACAGTTTGAATTATCCTAAAACTCTCAGAGGAACTTGACATCGTTTTTCTTTCGTCCTAGAACTCAAAGCCCTATAATAAGATTAATCCATTCTCATGGTCGGTAATAAACTATGTTTAAACTATCCTATTAATCAACCTTCGCAGTCAATAACATAGATAAACATGCATTCGTACTCATGTTCAATTGTTTATCTATCTCAATAACTCAACTCTCGCATGTTAAAGCACTAGACCCATCAGACATAAGATCAACACAATAACTCAAGTAGTGTGCAAGCCGAAATTGTTCTAACATCAGTTCCTAGATGATCAATAAATAAACATGCATTAATATCAAATCTAGATGAAGAAGCAATAATTTATCAAGAACGTCATTATATTCATAAAGTCCTATCTATCGAACCGTGAAAAACTCCTTGAAAATGCCCTAGTCAAGTATGGTAAAAACTTTGGTAAAGAGGAAAGAGCTTTGAAGAATGGTATCAAGCTTGATAATTTTGTGACTGTTGTAGAGTATTTATAGGATAGGGTTCAAATCTAGGGAGAATTAGGAGATAATATCAAAATCAAGAAAATTTCCTTTTTTCAGAGGGCGATTTATCGATATATCACCTAGGGTCCGATTGATCGATCGCTGCTTTAAATCTGAACTCAGCCAAATTTGCAGATAATGATCGATCGATCGCCAGGGCACTGATCGATCGATCGGTCTTCAATTCTTCTCATTGCTTCTCTTCAAATCTAGATTGATAAGTCTTTAGTAAATCAAGCATATTTTGAGATCGCACAGTTGGATTTGCATGATCTGATATTTAAATTGAACCTAACACTCCCATCTATCTTATGGTGAAATTTGAGCTTGATTCAACGGTGGAAAAGTCTCCATATGATATGAAACATTCGACGCTATGGATATGTCCAATGTTCATATTGCTTGGTTTGCATTTTTTGGTTCAAATTGTTCTAATTTCCTGTAAAGACAATAAAAGTCACAAAACACTAAATGCAGTTATAAGATACTAAAATAAAGTAGTTTCTTTATTAAAAGCACTATAAAATCAGTAAAATCTAAGGTATATCATGGCCCAACATATGCGTGTTAAGGAAGTGGCATAAAAATATGAAATTGTGTGATTGGGAAATGTGAATAGGTTTTTAAAGGAGTGTACGATGAGGATTTGATGTATATTAAACATTGCTCAGTCCATAACAGGGTGTGATGTACAATCATCATCACAATGGCCTTACATATGTGCGTTTAAGAAGTGACAAGAAAATATCAAATATGAAAATACCGCATGCGTCTTATTTAAAGCATCCGAGTTTAGGTCTTTCAAAATAAAAAAAATTCAACAAATCATGTAATCTAACTACGAGGAGGTGATAGGTGATAGGTGATAGTCAGAGACATCATCTCTAAGTGTTGCATAAGAAAGGGATTGGGTATTTTCGTGTTCCAAGGAAAATAAGTACACTTATAAACAATCGTACATCATTGGCGTTCCGTCCAATTCCTGCATCGAATTGATGTTTGTTTATCTGTCACTGGTGATTATGTTCTCCGCTCTCAAGGAAGCATTTTCTTCATTTCGCTTCATCTGGGCGGTGATAACCTTCAGTTGAGCAACGCGATTGGGAAAAATGTTACCACCTTGATGAACATCATTATTATCTCTTTCATTCGTCATGTCTCATGTAGTTAAAACACTCCCTCCTTCTAGCATCAAAAGTTTGGGCAAATTATAACCGGTTCGTATCGAGACAGTTCTACGGAATGATATGAGAAAAGATCTTTTATTAATCAACAAGCATTGGTTATAACCGCCTTAAACTACAATAAATTAACTGCTATCTAGAGAATTTATCGGTAATTAGATGACGAAAGTTTTCTAGAGTTATCGCATTGTCTAAATCTGTTTGTCTGAAGATAGCTTGTGGTATTTCAGGGGTTCTCTCTGGGAAGCTGCTGGAATGTAGTTTTTAGGATTTCTTATCTTATTGTTTCGTAGATGTCCTTGCTTTAGGACTTCTATATTTGTAGTAGTTAGCAATCTCTAGTTTTATCCCAATCCATGCTAGCGGCCCCTAGTTTCGTTAGGATTAGGAAAAGCACATCTACACTTTCTGTGAGGTTCGAAATTCTGGATAGTTCCAAATCTTAACTCTTTATAATAAGATTTTTCGATACTAATAAAACCCCTATCAAGAATAAGTTGGCTTTCCACTAGTACTGATGGGCTTTCTTGCCAGTTCAAAAATACTCTACTAGTTCTGATAGGGCTTTTTGTCGGTTCTCATGTACCTTCATGTTGATTCTGATATACATTCTTCTTGGTTCTTATGGACCTTCATGTTCGTTTTGATATTCTTTCATGTCGGTTCTAATGGACATTCGTGTAAGTTTTAATAGAACTTCATGTCGGTTCTAATAGACTTTCCTATTGGTTCTACTAGGACCTCATCTTGGTTTTGGTAGAACGTCCTACTAGTTTTGATAAAACCTCTTACTAGTTCTGATAGAACTTCCTATTATTTTGGATAAAACCTCTAACTAGTTCCGATAAAACTTTCTACTACTTCGGATAGATACTCATATTCGTTCTGATAGAATTAACGTTAGCCATAAGGATTCTTCTGATATCCATCTAAATTCTTATAGTGACTGTCTAGACGCTCACAACAACTGTCAGCCTCTTTCTCTTTAGAGATCGGTCACTTTTAGCACTGTCTAGTAGAAAGTTTTACTTACACAACAGTGTAATCTGATTTACGATTCAGATTTTTAGATGTTTTCGGGTTTTGGTATGTTCAATTTTATAATAATTTCTAAACCATTAATTTTTTTTATATAATTCTATAGCTTGTTTCGGGTTGAGTTTGATTTTTATACAGAAATTAACTATATTTATATTTGTGATTAAATTAACTATTAAAAAAAAAATCAAAGTCTTAAATAATGCTAACATATAGTGCTTGAATGTATATATTTTTTTTTTCAACGCTTGAATGTATATTTTATTATACTAATTTCCTATTTATTTTTTAATAATAGTAAAATTATAAAGCGTAACAAAATCTAAAGTATTTGAAATTGTATACCCAAAAATGCGATATTTTATTTTCTTTTTTTTAAACAAAAATAAATAATAAATAATAATAATTTTTTTTAGGAAAGGTGATGATAATTCTTAGTCCTGGGCATAAAAACCGGACTCGAATACCTGAATTTGGAATCGATCTGAAATACCCGGTTTGAATCGGGTTCGGATAGGTATGTTTTATCCTATTAGGTATATCAGACTGATATCCGCGGATACAGGTTCGGGTTCGGTTCCTACCCGAGACCCGAAAGAAGATCCGAACAAATCCGAATGAATGATATTTTATTAGTGAGCTCTGAATAATTATGGGTTTCGGGTAAAATCAGTGGTCCAAAATCAGACTGATACCTGCGGGTACGGGTTCGGGTACTTTTTTGTTCATTTCGGGTAAAAAGAAGCACTTTCGGGTATAATGGACCCGAAAATACTTGAAACCGAATGATATCCGAAAATGTTCGGGTATTTACAGGTACAAATTCTTTTTATCCGAACCGACCTGGATCTGGTAGGAACCGATCCGAAACCGAACTAAAATTTAACTAGTATCTATATGGGTACAAAACTCCTATATCCGAAAGAATTTACTTGATAAGAACCGATCTGAATCCGATCTGAATATCCGAATGCCGATGACTAATAATTCTACAGAGGCCTGTGGCTATGGGGAAGAAAAAGAAGCTTCGGCCTACGGCCAATTTTCTTATTAAAATTTTAAAGCATTTAATCTTTGTTAAATATAGTAACACTAAGGACAAATTTAGAAACATATACTACAGACATGTATATGTTTCTTTAATAAAATATGATTCCCTTAGTTTAGATAGCATATATATACTGTAATATATATATACAGACATGCTATTTAATTATATTTATTGTATGTTATAAATTTTATTTTCTAATAAGATAGAATTAATTACAGAATAAAATTAATTTTCTTTTTTTGTTTGCGAGTAAATATTATTTGTTTTGTCGTCTAGCTAGGTAAATATTATTTGATCCAAGTATAACAAACCTAACAATTAATTCTATTTTGTTCGCTGAATCATAGCGTTTTCTTATTATTATTATTTTAAAGAAATATGGGGTCTTACTACTCTCTTGAGATTATATATTGAAGTTACAGATTTATATCTCAAGGCAAAGAGAAAAATTAAATTGAATGATAGAAATTGTTTATACCAACTCTTGTTGACTTTTCGTAATATCGTAGAGTTTTGTTAGGTGGCATATTTAAAAAATAAATTGGGAAATTTTTGAAACAGCTATATATATAAAAACTAGAGCATAAATATTTGTAAGGTAATACCCCTAATTGTAAAAACTATTAAATGTCCATGGAAAAATAGAAACGTAAGGTAGCAGTTTGGTTTCAAAGTGCATCTAAACTTAGCTAAAAAGCTCATGCACGCAATTTCTATGCATGTGGTAATTAAGCGCATGCATATCCGTCTATTTGTTTGACCCGTGTCACACGGAGCATGAAACGAATTCGAAATTGGTTGTAAAATTTATTGACCGTCTTTTTATTATAGTATGGGCTAAATAATTTTGTAAAATAATTCATGAAATTGAGTGTTTCTGATATTTCAGAAAACAAATTGTTAGGAAAAAAAATAAGTGATTTGTATGGAAACCAAAAAAACATATTTAAGTCTCTCTCTTTTTTTGGTAAAAGCATATTTAAGTCTCTCTCTTTTTTTTGGTAAAAGCATATTTAAGTCTTTTTAATTAAGAACAGTTTTTCTATTATATTTGTTATACACGTGGAACCAAAAATTTATTTGTTATACACGCATATTGTTTTGCTTTGAATTTTTTAGATTGCTAGTATATATATATTTAGGGAATTTTAACGAAAAAACTTCTCATGTATCGTCCAATCCATTTTAAACTCCTCAACTAAATTATTAATGGAAAAATTCCTTAACTAAGAGATTTTAATAAATAAACCCATCAACTAAAAACTTAATGAAACAAACCCCTCAAGAAAAGTTTCATTAATGAAAAAACTCCTCTCTCTATAGTATTGTTAAAATCTTAAATGACTGCTATTAAATTAATACTATGTGGTTTGATTTGTTAAAAAAATGACATGTATATTTTATTTAAATATTAGAGAACGCAATGCTTGTTTAAAACAACATTGGAAATGTGATGCAATTGATTGAAAATCTGAAATAATTAATCAATATGACTAAGATCTAACCTTTTTGGTTGTCTAAAACGATAAAATTTGACAAATCCACGTAGACAATTTACATTTTACACATCTAAGATAAAAGAGAAGCATGAGGACGATGAAAGTTTACATTTTACACGATTTTGGATTTTTAAAATAGACATTAGGAATTTATGAAACTTGATGTTATTTCTAAACAAACAGCGCATTATTTATACTTAAAAAAAATAGTCACTTTTTCACAAGCCAAAACATAGAGTATCGATTAAGCGACATATATTTAAGCTTTTGGTGGATGAGTTTTTTTCATTAAAATCTCTTAGTTGTGGGGTTTATTCATTAATAATTTAGTTGGAGGATTTAAAATGGATCAAATGATTCTTGAGGGGTTTCATTAAAATCTCTTAGTGGAGGGATTTTTCATTAATAATTTAGTTAAGGGTTTTAAAATGGATATATATATATATATAGTTTCTTAATTTCTTTGATTTTTTTCTAATAAAATTTATTAGAATTTTAATAAATAGTAAAACTTGAACCCCCACAAAATCGTGGGAAAAGAGAATATTTAATTAATATATCAATATTTTTTTTTGTCACATATATCAATATTTCTATTTTTGTATTTATACTACATTTAATTTCAACTGTTCTTGAGCAAACATATGTTTGAACCAGGATCCTACTAATTTCACCAGAAATCTGATAATATATAATTTGGTTATAAATAAGTTTTCATTCCTATTCTAGAATTTTTTTGCTTTTTATATAAAAGTGTTTTCTAGAATTTTTATAAATAACTAAGAAGTGTCAACTATGCAGTCAATAGTATATTTAAACCAGAGAAGAAAACGTATTAAATTAGTTTTCTTCCCATCAACGAAATTTATCTCGACTAGCAAAAACCCGAAATATATTTGTTTACTCCAAAAGGTTCTATAAATTCAAGTGGCTGAATTATCAAATTTATATACAATTTTTATATCATAACATGTGTACATTGTGGGATAGTCGCATAAATTTTTTAAGGTAGCTTCCACTAACATTTTACGCGTCAAAAAATTTCACTGTTACAACAAACCTCAAAAAAAAAAAAAAATAGACCCACAAAAAACTCTCGCTCAAACGAAATCTTGAGTTTTAATTTTTTTTTTTGAATGAATATAAAATTGTTATTCAATCAAAAGCGTTTGTACAATACTTGTTACTTAAGCTTGAACAAAAATCAGACCAATGTTTCAAAATAAATGGTTGAACTTTGGACCGATAGAAACTTTGAGATGCAGAATGTGGATCGCTAAGGATTTATGGAATTTTGCGTAGCAAACCACATAACCAATCCATCCTCGTAAGATGCATCACCGATGATACGAATTGAACTCAATCTATTCCTTACAACCTTGTCCACGGGTTTGATTATGCCGATAGCAGGGGATGGGGACTCGCCATGGCGACGGTTATTTCGTTTCCTCCAAATATGATACGTCGTTCCCTGGAACATGTATCTCACGAGAAAGAACTTGAGTTTGTCATAATGTGAACTGTGCAGGAGCATTATCAATCGATCCCATTCAGTGGTATAATCCGCTAGAAGGAGATCTGACGTGAGTCTCCTCCATACATGACCGGTATAACGACACGAGAAGAAAAGATAGTTCCAAGTTTCATCATAATGTCTACAGAACATGCATTCAGTTCTTATTTCTAAATTCTAATTCCTCATCCTATCTCTAGTGGCGCAATCTTGAGTTTTAACGATCGTAAAGATTAAAAGAATAGTTAACACCATTACCAGAATAATTAACCTTTGTTTTAGTAATAATTACTAAAACACGCGTGTCGTGCTTTTTTAGTTATACATATGAACAAATAAAAAATCTCCAAATCAATTTGAAGTTAGGGTCCGCCGAGAAAAAGAAATAGCAGAATATTAAGAGAAAATAAAAATTAAAGAGCAAATACGAATACTTTGGAGTCAAAATGGAGTAATAGTGATTTCAAGTTGATTTGGGATAAAGCATGGTTTCGATTACTCGTTTCGAGCTGAATCGTATATATCAATGTCATGCTAGATAACATTCAACTAAATTGGTACCACCGTTACCCCCATTTGTTAAGATTTTTATCCAATTTGAAACCACCGTCTCTAAAGCATCCGTGTTTGCTTTTTGATTTTCACTTTTTTCTCTTAAGCTTATGTTTTTTCTCTCTCAATGAACCCTAACTCCAAATTGATTTGGGGATATTTTATCTTTTCATATGTGTAACTAAAAAAATACGTGTCTTCTTTTTAAATTTAAAAATTAGAAATCAAAGATACAACATATAGTCGAAGTCGAATTATATGATATATTTTACTAGCACACTTGCAAAAGAAAGGAGAGAAATCCAGCAAAAATGTGTTTAGGGAATACTGGAAAAAAAATTGAAAGGATCAACAAAGTTGAGATCAATTATTTCCGTTTGAAATATGGGACAAACCATCGAGCATCAGATGATTGAATGGACGAACAAATACTTCGATGTAGTCTTTCAACCTTGTGCGTGTCGAGATTGAAAATAAATATATCTTTTTCTCTTAAAACGCGATCAAATTCAGTATAACGAAGACACAAGGTTGTTCGAGACCAATTGCGTTACCTTCGAATTTGAGACTTAAATTTAGTCTAAGATTTACTAACTATTTCTATCTCTCTCTCTTGTGTATCTCAGGTGTATGCAAAGAAGAAGTAAAGGATCTGAAAACATTTTAAACTTCAACAACCAGGAACTTGTAAGGCTAGAACGAACGAACAAAAAAACAAAGCTCACCAGCCATTGCAAGGTGACTACATCGACAACCAAGCACTTGCTACTACTCAAGCTACTACAACAGCTGAACTTCAGAGGCTACAAGAGCAGTTGTAACAGTGGCAATAGTTACAGCAGCAGAACCAACAGCCGTAACAGCAGTCTGCCATTGGGGATGTGGACACACCTCGTACTTTCTACCAGAACAAAGCTCACCAGTCATTGTAAGGCAGGACTATGAGATCAAATCTCGGATGATCGCATTGGGGAAGCAGCACGTGTTTCATGGTCTGCCAGCTGAGAATCCAATGGATCACATAGAGAATTTCGAAGAGATTTGCAGCACTACTAAGTCGAATGGGGTACGTGCTGATTACCTCAAGTGCAAGCTTTTCCCTTTCTCTCTAGCAGATAAGGCGTCGAGATGGCTCAAGTCTCTACCTTCTGGATCATTGACAACTTGGGATGAATGCAGAGCTGCTTTCTTGGATCACTTCTACACCAAATTCAAGACAGCTTCGCTGAGAAACAAGATCACTACTTTCCATCAATATTCAGAAGAGTCTTTATGTGAGGTTTGGGAGAGATTCAAGGAGTATCGCAGAGAGTGCCCACATCACGGGTACTCTGATGGACAGATTCTTAGCATCTTCTATGATGGAATTGAATGGGACTACAAGAACACTCTCAATGCTTCAAGCAATGGAGACTTCATGACCAAGAGTAAGGAATGAGCATACCAACTGATTGAGAACTTGGCTGCAATTTCTAACAATCGTTGTGCTGAGTATGACAGGTCTAAACATGTCAACAGTGTGAAATCTCAGAAGATTGATGAATTGAATGAGAAAGTGAAATTGTTGTTGAAGGCAAGTCAGAGAAGTGTGCAGCTTTGTGAAAATGGAACAGAAGCAATTTTTTGTCAGGAATTTGCTGAAGAATGGACTAATGAGCTGCAGGAAGTGAATTATGTGAATGGACAAGGGTTCGTGCAAAAGAGAAAATTCAACCAGAACTACAGAAATCACCCAAATCTATCCTACAAGAGCACAAATGTCGAGAATCCTCAAAATCAGATCTACCCACAACAGGTGATCGCTCAGGGTCAACAATTTCAAGGAAAGTCATTCGTGCAAAACATGGGCGTCACTAGTTCTCGGGGGTTTACAGGACAGACGGTCGTGCAAAACCAGGTTTTTCAGAATAATTTTTCTAAGGGTTTTCAGGGGAATCAGTTCGTGCAAAATCAGGGTCAGAACAGATTTCAGAGTGGATTTCAGCAGAACCAGCCATTCAACAGCTTCCAGTCGACATCGCCAGCCCCATTTCAAGCTCATGCGAGCTCCGCGAATGACTCTCAAGATGAACTCAAGGTTCTTATGCAGCAGCTCTTGCTCAACCAGCAGAAAACTGCTAGCAAGATCAATGTTAAGGTGGACAGCATGTACAATGATCTCAATGGTAAGTTTGAAACTCTCTCTACTTGACACACATGTAGCTCAGATCTCAGCATCAGCCAAGTGACCACCATGGACTCTTCTAGAAAAAGTTGAGACAAATTCCAGAGAGCACTGCAATGCAATATCAGTTCAGGGTAAGATGGAGACTGAACCAGCGTTGCTTACATGGGAAGAAGTAGAGGAGGCTGCGGAATCATTACCATACATCCCTATAATCCCATACCCTCAAGGGCTGAAGGATCGTATTGACAAAGAGAGGCTAGCTGAATTCAATAAGATTGTGAAGAGCTTTCTCCTGATATCTAGTTTGAAGATGCATTTAGAGGTGATCTTGCATATCGGAAGTTTACTAGAGATACCAGAGAAAACCTTACAGTTGTCAAGGCCCTCTTTGTTGAAGCACGAATACACCATCGCCTATGGAAACACTGTGCAGGGTAGAGGACCCTGGGAAGTTTGTGGTTCCATGCTCTATTTCAATAGTTGAATTCGAAGAATCTCTCTGTGATTGCTGAGATGTGACATGCTCAGATATCTCTCAAGTTTGCAGATTCTTCCACCATGATTCCACAAGGCACATTCATGACTTACATGTTCAACTAGGAAAATGTCTTGTTCCTACTGATTTCCAGGTGATGGAGATAATTAAGGATTGTGATATGCCTCTGATTCTTGGGAGATCGTTTATGGCGACAGTGGGTGCAGTTGTAGATCTGTCTAATAGGAGAGTCTCATTCTCCAATATTGACAAAAATGTATTCTACAAAGCCATACCCACTAGAAGCAACCAAAATTGCATCTTGTTTGACCATTATCAGTGGGGAGAAGTTGTCAATCGAGACAATGAAACAGCTTGTTACTAAGAGTGAGGTTAAGGAAATCCTGGATGGAGACCCTCACATCATTACCAAGGAAGCCCGTAAAAAGGCAAAGGTACATTGGAAGGTGAAGAGCCAAGGAATCAAGGGAAATTTTCATATGATTTTGGTACCTCAGAGATGTGTTGGAGATACGATTGAGTACTAGGTGAAGTGCAAAGGAATTTCGAAGTCTTTCTCCAAGGTTAGAGTTATTCTCACTTCAGAGTTGAAAGAGAAAGGTGAAGAAGTTGTGAAAGGTATGTTGAGCAATGTTATGAAGCTGAAGATTACTGATTGGGGAGGTTTTTTTGGAGCAAGTTTAAATGCTCATCTTCCTGGCTGATACATGAGACCGAACTCAAGCTAATGACTTAAAACAAGGGCTTTGTGGGAGGCAACCCACCGGTAAGTGTACATACTTCATTTTTCAGTTATTTTGTAACTTTTGGTTTTGGTCTTAAGTTTTTCAGGTAAAAAAAAATGCAGATCGATCGATCTGCGTGGGAAGCAGAACATCGTAAGTTTTCAGATCGATCGATCCAGGCCCAGGTAAGTTTTCAAAAAAAAATCATTATATTGCCTCTGTTTTACCTTTTTCTTGATTTATTTTCACACCGAGACGGTGTGAAGTAAGTTTGGGGAGGGTGTTTATCGTTTACTAACGCTATTTTCTTTATTTTGTTTTCTCTTTGAGTAAGTCCAAATTGTTTTATTGAGTCACAACTGTTGGAAACTATGATCTTTCTCTTGGTTTATTGTGTGACTATTTCATCTAAGTGACCACTGCTGCAGAATCAGTTCAGATTCGACTAATAAAAAATCCAAAGGCTGGCCACTTAACTAGAGACGTCCATATTTCCAGTAGAATTCACTAAAGCCCGAGCTAATTTTTGAGTTTTTCCTTTTACCTCATCTATGTGCCTTGTGTTCATAGGGCTTGACTCCTCGTTCATACCTGACAAATGCATCATGTGTGAAAAGTGATGGTACTCCTTTCTCTTATTCTAAATTATATAAAAACAGAAAAGATGAAATAATTTTCTTTTGAGTAAAGGGTTAGTAAAATTTCCAGCGATCCCATTATTTTACTTCGAAAGAAATGATCACACAAAGGTTGGAAGCGAGGCTAGAAAAATTTCCCGTGATACCATTATTTGCTTACACCTTTGATATAAAAAAAAAAGAGGATGAGAACAGAATAAGTCTGGAGGAGAGAAAGAGTATCAAGGATTGTATGGTTGGTTTATCATGGTATTGTACGGGAATGAGTCTATAAGGTTCTTGACATTGAGATCATCGATGAGACATAGCGATGAAGGTTTATGGATAATGATGCGAAATTGTGGGTTGAATCTGGGAGGTTACGAATGTCTTCGGAGAAGTACATGGTGGTTCGATTTGGATTAGTCTTACAGTATGTGGATTATGAGTTTAGTAGTCAGTACAATGCTTTAAAGAGAAGGTGAGTTTCCGCGTTTTCAAATTTCATTCAGTAATTTAGTTTTTGTTTTGATTGAGGGCAAGCAAAATACTAAGTCTGGAGGAGTTGATGTGTGACGATTTTAAGTGTTTTATCCTTTGTTATTGAGTCATTTATCGAGTCAAAGTGTATTTTTAGAGTTTTTTATTTTTCTATTGATTCCTTACAGGTTTTAAGTTGGTTTGGAGGAAACAAGATATTTTGGGTGCAATTGGACGTATGAAGGTGTGGGATCATGCTGAAGCTTCGGAAACTTTGTGTTATTTGAAAGGCTTTTCTTGATTGGATTGCTATGAAATTTGGAGACAAAAATAGCCACTTGAGTTAGCTTTCATTTGGAGGTCGTTTGAAGTCATTCCGATCAAGATTTAGAAAGTTATGCCATTTTTTGTGAAGATATGTCAATCTGGCGAGAAGAAGAAGCATGTGCAGGAGACGAGACCAGAAGAAGAAAGATCGATCCATCCAAATCTGGATCGATCCATCCAAATCTGGATCGATCCATCCAGACACATCTGGTGCGCATGAATTTTCCAGACCGAGTCAGATCGATCCATCTCTCATTGGATCAATCCATCTTTCCCCAAACGAAAAAGGGCAAATTCTGACTTTCCTTTTTTGCCCCATACTCATCCAAACTCCACCACATCCGACCCTAGACCTATATATACTTATTTTAAGCCACTTTTTGAGGCTACGCTTTTATTTTCTATTCAGACTTTTGGTTTTGACAATTTGTAAGCTTTGGAAAGACTAAGCTCTTACTCTACATCTCTTGAAAAGATTTCCGAACCTTTTTGATATCTATATTATTTGATCATGAGTTTTTCTTCATCTCCTTCTTGTTTCTCTGCATCCATATTTGAGTAGTTTCATAGTTAGGTTTAGGGTTTCAAAGAAATTTATGAATCATTGAATCATATGTAGATATGGATTTATCATCTTATCTTCACCTATCGCTGTTCTTATTGCTTAGACTAAATTGATCACTTAGTCTCTGATTTAGGGTTTAATCTATTCATCAAAATTTTTATAGATTGCTTGATAGAACATAGGTGAGCGAACTGTCCTTAGCCAACGAAAGTTGATGCTAAGGCAATTCGTGAAAGAATCAAACATGCTTGTTAATGTTTGTTTAGAATTCTAAGTTCAAACGACAGTTTAGAATCTTAGATTGCTAGATAAAGTGATTGATACCACGAAAGTGGATTGGTTATACATTCATGTTTGAGTTCAAGACTGCGCTTATCTGTTCCCTGAATAATTGTCTGGTTCATGATCTATAAATTCCTGCTAATTACTCTTGTCCTAACGCTTCGTTTAATTGATATTTACATCGTTTTTAATTGCTATTTAGTTTCATATTGCAAACAACCACTTTATTGCCATCTTAGATTAGTTTCATTCACAAGATTTGTAGTGTGATATTTGGTTTTCGTATATTTGATCCCTGAAATATTACTTCGTTTGCTGTGCACTTACAGTGATATTTTTAAGATTAAAATCATGTGTATCACTCTCAGGATTTCTCCATCACCGTGACTACAAGATGGTCTTCTTGATATTCCACACATCACCAAGCTCTGGGTAAACTTGGTCCGGGTTTTATGAAAACACATTATATAATAAATTATATAATAAAATATTATGATTATGCGGGAGTACAAAATGTTTTGTTCAAACATGTAAAAGAAAACTTGATTACCATTAGTTTTTTGTCAACTGATTATTTATCTAAAAACTGAAAAATGAAACATGCCGCGTCCTTCAATGATGCCATATATGATAATATATTGGAGACAACACAACGAATGTTTCCATCAACAATGAAACATGCCGCGTCCTTCAGAGTCTAAGAGATTTTCTGGTGGCAGTACTTACATAAAATGGGGATATATGTTCATTTATCAATTATTTGTCGTTTATCAATTACAATTATTTTTCTGTTTGTTGAAACTAAGGAAAGTGAGATCTAATGTATATATAGTTTGTGAGATTTACAGGCAAAAAAAACAAGTATAAAAAAGGTTTGACCAAGAGGAAGAGTTTGACCAGTGACCAATTCGTAGTTGATGACTTTTCCTGTGACAGTTTTGGTCTACCCATTAAAATAAATAAAATCTCAACTTTCCAAAATGGGGCTATAGGTTCCTTTAATCTACTATTTGTCGTTTTAGCTAGTCCGACCGAGGCCGTGTCGAATCGATCATCGCATAGAGAGCGAGATGGGGAACTTGGTTATAGCATAAGAAGAACAAAAGATAGAAAGCAAAAATCTTGAAGCCGGAAGAAAAACAATACCAAATGTTTAATAAGAAACATACTTAGATATTAAAAAAAAAACCACAAAGAGAAAAAAATATAAGATATGATCAATTAATCCCGTTTGAAACATGGTAAGAACCATCGCGCATTAGAGCATGGAACGGACGAACAAACAAATTGTTGTGGTTGTTCAACCTTCTTTGTATCGAGATTGTAGATGAATATATCATTTTGGTCATATTGATATATAGAACAATAACCATTGAAGTAGATTGAGTTTCTCTTGATTCCTCCAATGTCCTTGGCCAGCACTCACTACAAGAAAACAAGACAAAATCCGACGGAATTTCCGACGGATTCCATCCGTCGGTAATTTTCCGACGTATTTCCGACGAGTTTTCGACAAACCAAATACCGTAGGATATCCGTCGGAAAAACCGACGGATTACCGACCGCAAAAAATCCGTAGGAAATTCCGACGGATATCCGACGGCTTTCCGACGGTTAGTAAGATTTAAACATCCGTCGGAAATCCGTCGGAAATAAACCGACGGATTTCCGACGGATGTTTAAATTTCAAACGGATCTATTAAAAGGCTATTTTTAAATTACGATCCGTCGGAAATCCGTCGGTTTATTTCCGACGGATTTCCGACGGATTTCCGACGGATCGTAATTTAAAAATAGCCTTTTAATAGATCCGTTTGAAATTTAAACATCCATCGGAAATCCGTCGGTTTATTTCCGACGGATTTCCGACGGATCGTAATTTCAAAATAGCCTTTTAATAGATCCGTTTGAAATTTAAAAATCCGTCGGAAATCCGTCGGTTTTTAGGTATATATCCTACATCAGACATCTTCTTCCATTCATTCATTCTTATGCAACACCATTTTATAAAAAAGAGAGAGAGTAAAATGTGTTCTTCTTCTTCAAATCCGTTTAATTATTTTCGATCGTGGATGGACAAGCCGATGCGAGATCAAGCGAGCGGATTGGTAACAGAGGAGTACGAGGCTGGGATTAAGGAATTTATGGAATTTGTTGGGAAAAATCCGCAAGCCATTCGAAATGGTAAATTTCCTTGTCCTTGTACGGATTGTTTGAATCGTAGGAGAGGAACGTATAAAGGTGTATATGGGCATTTGTATAATCATGGATTTATGCCGGGTTACAAAATTTGGTATTCACATGGAGAAACAGAGGAAATGGTAGATTATGGTAGTTGTAGTGAACCTTATGCAACTGATATGATAGAAGAAACGGCAATGGAACCTCCTAGCATAGGTATGGTGCAGATGGTCAATGATGCATTTCAGGAAAATTTATCAGGATTCGGAGAGGATGTTGAAAGGGTATTCGGGGAGGATGTTGAAAGGGTACATGTGCCTAATTTAGATGATAGAAGATTTTTTGATATGTTGGATGCAGCGAAACAGCCGTTATACGAAGGTTGTAGAGAGGGTGATTCTCCTTTGTCAACCGCGACTAAGTTAATGACCATTAAGTCGAATTACAATCTGAGCGAGGAGGTTGTGGATGTGATTGCGGATTTCGTTAAAGGTCTTTTGCCGCAGGATAACCTTGCACCAGCTTCGTACTATGAGATACAAAAATTGGTTGCTGGTCTTGGTTTGCCATTTCAGATGATAGACATTTGCGAGGAGAACTGCATGTTGTATTGGAAAGCGACCGAGGGCCTTCTGTCTTGCCAATTTTGCGGTCATCCTAGGTATAAGGATACAGGAGGAAGAGTTCCAGTCCCATTTAAGCGGATGTGGTACTTACCATTGACAGCAAGGTTAAAGCGGTTATACCAATCTGAGCGAACTGCGACCGCAATGAGATGGCATGCAGAGCATAGAAGGGAAGGAAAAATAGGGCATCCATCAGATGCAGAAGCGTGGAAACATTTTAATTCAGTCTATCCCACGTTTGCGGCAGAACGAAGGAATGTATACCTCGGATTGAGCACTGATGGCTTCAACCCTTTTGGGAAGCATGGAAGGCAATATTCACTATGGCCTGTAATTGTGACACCTTACAATTTGCCGCCATCTCTTTGCATGAAGAGAGAGTTTTTGTTCCTGAGTATCCTAGTCCCCGGGCCATCCCATCCTAAGAAATCACTTGATATTTTCCTACAGCCATTGATCGAGGAGTTGCAGATGTTATGGCACCACGGCGTTGAGACGTGGGATGTCTCACTGAAGGAGAATTTTGATATGCATGCAGTTTTAATGTGGACGATAAGCGACTTCCCGGCCTACGGGATGCTTTCCGGTTGGTCAACGCATGGGAAATTGGCGTGTCCGTCCTGTGGAGAAAGCACTGATGCATTCCAGTTGAAGCACGGAAGGAAGCCGTGTTGGTTTGATTGCCATCGACGGTTTCTCCCCCATGACCATCCCTATCGGCAGAGCACCACTCTGTTCAGGAAGGATGTAAAAGTTTTACATGGTCCACCGCCTGTGTTAGGTGGGCAGTTTATGTTGGATCAGTTACGAGATTTTGGAGCGGATCGGACTGTTGAATGTGGTGGTAATGGACATGTCCGTGTAGATGGTGCTGGAGAGTACCACAACTGGCAGAAACATAGTATCTTTTGGGATTTGCCTTATTGGAAGGATCATCTTCTGAGGCATAATTTGGATGTTATGCACATTGAGAAGAATGTTTTCGATAACATCATGAACACCATCCTCAATGTGCAAAAAAAGACGAAAGACAATTTGAAGTCGAGGTTGGACCTTAAGGAGCACTGTTCTCGAACGCAGCTTCACGTTAATTCCCAAGGGAAAGCTCCGATCCCTGCTTTCCGGTTGGACAGGCTTGCAAAACAAGAGTTCTTCGAGTGGATATTAAACAGCGTAAAATTTCCGGATGGATACGTGTCAAATTTGCGGCATTGTGTTGATAAAAGAGAAGGCAAATTTACAGGGATGAAGAGTCATGATTGTCATGTTGTTATGCAACGCCTCCTGCCATTCGCTTTTCGAGGACTTTTACCCCGACAAGTACACATAGCTATCGCAGGTATATTCTCTATTTCTTTTGTATGTTCTGTCTTATTATGTCCATGTTCTTTAATCTTTGCAATTCATTTGATAACATAGATTTTTTATATTGCAGGGATTGCTTCGTTCTTTCGGGATTTAAGTTCTAGAACACTTACAGAAGAAGGTATTCAGAATTTGGAAGAGAAGATACCCGAGATCCTTTGCAATTTAGAGAAAATATTTCCACCGTCCTTCTTTGATGTTATGGAGCATCTCCCGATTCATCTCCCTCGGGAAACAGCACTTGGTGGGCCTGTTCATTACCGATGGATGTATCCATTTGAGCGGTATATGTTCCATCTAAAGAAGAAGGTGAAGAATTTGAGCAGAGTCGAGGGTTCTATCGTTGCGCAAAACATCAATGAAGAAAGTGCTAACTTTGCCGGATTTTACTTCCCACCTGAAAGGCAAGCAAAGAGTCGCAAACCCACGAGAAATGATGATGGTGGCGTAGCCCCAACTTACTCTGCTAATGTCCCAAATGAATTCGCCCAAATTGGACGTCTTAGTGGAAGAAGCCGTAAGAGAAGGCTTACACAGGAGGAACGAGGTCATCTACACTTGTATATCCTTACAAATTGTGAAGAAGTCTTGGAGTACGAGAGGTATTTAACTTCAATCTTTGGATACATACATTTTTTTTTAGTATATAATTTTTTTACAATGGTTAATGACATCAGGATTTACAAAGCTATACAACGGCACAAATACCCTGCAATAACAGAGGACCAAATTGAAGAGCTTAAGGAAAATGAGTTCGCGGGATGGATTAGTTCTTATGTAAGTTAATGAATTCATTTTCATATCTTCCTTATTATGTATACAAGTTCTTCACTCATGCAATGACCACAGGTTCAGGACATGATGACTAGAGGACATACATTTCCCACATGGTTCGAAGAGTTGCTAAACCCCCCCCCCCTATATGTTGCACATTCGTACCCGGCATATTTTACACGTGGATATAAGTTTAAGGTGTTTCAAGAAGGAAGTACCATATCAACAATTAATTCGGGTGTTTCATCGCAATCATGTGACATGGTTTACTACGGCGTACTTCGTGAGATATTGGAAGTCCATTTCCCAGGCATATTAGACTTAAGGTTCATTGCATTTAATTGCGATTGGTATAACCCAGAAGACGGCTATGGAGTACGACATGACGAATTTGGTGTTACATGGGTCCATTCTGGAAGGAATCTCGAGAAGTATGATCCGTTTGTCCTAGCATCACAGGCAGATCAGGTTTGCTACATTCGCCCCCCTACAGTGTCAACGTCTGTTCCCGACCCATGGATCACAGTCACACAAATTCATCCCAGAGGAACGCTTGTTGGGGTACCTGAGCACGATCCTTTGCAACAAGACACAGAGGGTGGATTAGGTACTATTGATCTTTCTCTCAACGTGGAGCTGGTTGTCGATTTTACAATCGGACTAGAGGAGGAGGTGTTTCCCGAATCTGAGGAAGAGTTAGGAGAATTTGATGAAGATTCTGATTCCGCGGCTTCAGACTACTCATCAGATTCAGATTATAGTTTACCATAATCTCTTCGAATGTTTCGGTTTATTTAATTATAATATGTAATATTTTAGAAGTCTTTTCAAGCTTTTGTAATATTATTATTAAAACAGTAATTTTTTTAATGTAAATAAGCAAGTTTTCGGATTTTTTTAAAATCGTCCAAGCTTTTATAATTCAGTAATTTTAATTGGATTTTTATAAATCCGTCAGAAATCCGTAGGAAATTCCAATGGATTTCCTACTGATTTCCGACGGATTAGGGTTTAGAAAAAAATATAAGTTATCGGATTTAGGGTTTAGGATTTCAAGGAAAAAACCGACGGATTTCCGACGGAATCAATAAAAAAAAAAAACCATAAATCCGTAGGAAATCCGTCGGAATTTCAAGACAAAAACCGACGGATTTCTGACGGAATCAATAAAAAAAATCATAAATTATCGGATTTAGGGTTTAGGGTTTCAAGGAAAAAACCGACGGATTTCATAATATATGTACATATTTGAATATAAATCATAAAGTGTACATGTATGTTTACTAGGATTAGAAATTGTGATGAAATCAAATAATTAATTGTTATAAAATTGATTATAGGTTGAATCTATTACACAAAAGAAATGTTGTAAGTGGTTAAAACATGTTCGATGCGAGAATCGCAATCCGTAAACACCAAATTGAGTTGTGGCCGTCGGAAATCCGTCAGTTTTTTCCTAAAAACCGACGGATTTCCGACGGATACTAGATAATCTTTTATGTTGACCGACCAATCGCATTGCATGCATAAAATAATTAAATCCGTCGGTTTTCCGTCGGTTTTCCGTCGGTTAACAATTGCCGCCTTATTTTTTATTTGGGAGGTAAATTTTTGGCCAATTTTTTTTGGAACCGACGGAAAACCGACGGGTATGGCCGTCGGTTTTCTAAAAAAAATTAATCCACACAATCTTCTTCTTCCCCACAACCGAAACTTTTCTCTCTCACTCTAACTCGATTTCTCTCTCTACTCTCTCTTCAATCCGGCGAAAAAACCCATGTAAGTCTTCTTTATCTCTATGATTTCATTGTTAGTTTGATAGATTTAGTTTTAGTTTGGTAGATTTAGTTTTAGTTTGGTAGATTTAGGATAACTTCTTCAAATTTATTGGTTAGTGATGAGTAGGAGGATTAGTTGGATTTGTTGAAGAATTTTAGATTGTTATATAGTGTTGATATGTTAAGACAACTCAAAATTTTAATTGAAATCTTTGGATAACAAATTTTTATGAATTATTATGTTTTTTAGATTTTATTTTTGTTGATTTTAATAATTTGTATTTTTTCATATGGAATTTTGGACAATAAAAACGTTTTTTTTGTGGTTGATTTTTAGATTTTGTTACTAATGTCTATATTTTTAGTTTTTATTGTTGTTGATTTTAATAATTTGTAGTTTATTGGATTTTGGTATATAAAAATGTTTTTTGTATATAATTTATATGTATGCAATTTTTGATATAAAATTTTATCAAACTAAAATTTTACTATATAAAATTTTAGATTGTTATATAGTGTTGATTTGTTAAGAAAACTCAAAATTTTAATTGAAATCTTTGGATAACAAAATTTTATGAATTATTATGCTTTTTAAATTTTATTGTTGTTGATTTTAATAATTTGTATTTTATTCATATGGAATTTTGGACAATAAAAATGTTTTTATTGTTGTTGATTTTTAGTTTTTGTTACTAATGTCTATATTTTTAATTTTTATTGTTCTTGATTTTAACAATTTGTAGTTTATTGGATTTTGGTATATAAAAACGTTTTTGTATATAATTTATATGTATGCAATTTTTGATATAAAATTTTATCATATAAAATTTTTCGTCACTGTTTTAAAATAATATTAACTCGTGAAAAGTTTTTATATAACGCTTTTTTTTTAAATCGTTTTAGATGCCTTTGCAAATTTTTTTTAATTACTTTGAGCTTGATAAATATAAAATGTTTTTCTTAATTTTATTTTAAGTTTTGTTAATTTTTATATTACTAATGTCAAATTTTTTTTGTAGGTCTCATTCTAGTAGATCCATTAGAGGCGGTTCCCGATTCGAGGGGCCGGAGTCACAGACGTCCGGTATTCGACGTCCATTGTCACTCGAGGAAATTGTCCTACTACCCGGACGTGAGCATTGCTTTCCGCTGCATCCTACCCGGCTAGATGGAGGGCACATTTGGTAAGTATAACAAATTCATATTTTATTACTTTGTTTACCAAATATTGTAATTTGATATTTTTTTATTTTTTATGTTTTCAGGTTTAGATGTGATCCGCAGGGGAAAATCAGTAAGGCAATTCTTTCTATTTTCAAGACGCAGCTTTCTCACCCGTACGAGAAGGCCTCTAAGATCCCCGAGACCGAGATAGAAAAATGGTTGCGTACTTTCTCGGTAAGTTATATTATTTCAAGCATCTGTATTTATATGTGTTTTTCATATTATTGAATATTAATAATTTTTTTTTTTCGTTTTACATATTTTCAGCAACAGTTCACGTGGGACCCAGCGTTGACCTCCCAGGTTCGAAAGGGTTTCGGAGAGCAGGTTCGAGAGTCATACAAGAACCATAAGTTTGAGTGGAAGCAGAAGTGGCTAAAGAACCCGGCAGACAAGCCAATAGACTTGCCACTGCACGTTTGGGAGGGCCTCATACATTACTGGATGAAGCCCGAACAAAGGCGCTATCAGAGACAAACTCAAGGAACCGGAAGAGCAACCGAGGTGGAAAAGGGATCGCTACTCAAAACGGTGGCCCGAAGACAATCGAAAGCCGAGAGCGAGCTATGGTAAGATTTATTAATTTCATATAAGTGTTATTTCTAATATTTATCACTTAAATACCACTAACATATGTTTTGTCTTTTGCAGACAATCGCTAATGATGGTGTGCCACCGCATTATGCGGTCTTGCTGAGAGACACGCACACTAATCGAAAGACCATGGTTGTTCAAGATCAGTTGGCTGCAGAGACCCTCGACGCGATTGAGGAAGAGCGCCAGACCCAGCTGACTCAGCTCTCTCAAGCTGGATCAAACGCGGAAGACTTACCCCGCGAAGAGATGAACCGTATCGTAATGAGCGTAAGTATTCAATTTATTTAGTTTTTTTCTCTAAAATTTCTAAGTTTTGCAAAACTAATTCTTTTTTTTCTTTTTGTAGCATGTTCCAACAAAAAAAGGGCGTAAGTTTGGGGTTGGTCGACTTCCGGATCGAGACCAAGCGACGTCTTCTTCTAGCAGTTACAGCTCTATGCATCTTGTGGATGAAATCGAAAGGTTGACCGAGCGACTCAACGAGGAGCGGGCAGAGCGAGAAAGGAAGGATAAGGAAAATGAAGAAACCCGAGCATGTTTCGAGAGGATGAAGGCGTTTCTCGAGTCAACTTTCCCGGGACACAAGTTTTAGACATGATATTATTTTAAATTCGCTTTATGTTTTTATAATTTCAAAACTAAATTTTATTACTGTTTTAAGAAAAATTTAATTTTAATTTTAATGGTATTATTATAATTAAATTTCAATTAAATTTTATTTTTATATATTTAAATTATTATTTTTCAATTTAATTAATATATATTTTTTCGAAACCGTCGGTAATCCGTCGGTTTTTGATCCGTCGGATAACCGTCGGATTTATTTTCCGACCGATAAGGTCGCCGGATAACCGTCGAAAAATTCGACCAAAATTGTTGTCGGTTTTCCGTCGGAATTTCCGACGCAAATAGTTGTCGGTATTTCGTCGGAATTTCCGACGCAAATAGTTGTCGGTATTTCGTCGGATTTTCCGACGGATGTAAAGCCTCGGTTTTCCGTCGGTTTTTCCGACGGAACTAAAACCTCGGTAATCCGTCGGAAATTCCGACGGATTACCGACGGATTTTTTTTTTCCGACCACACGGATCCGACGGATTTTCGCGTTAATTTTCCGTCGGAATTGGCTCTTTCCGACGGATATCCGACGGTTTTGCCCGTCGGATTCGTCTTGTTTTCTTGTAGTGACTGTAATACCCAAATCCAAAAGAATCGACTCATCGCCCAAAGAATGGATTTCGTCCCATTTTGTCTTCTTGGATGAATCCATCTTGTAGATTTCAAAGTTCCACTTTTCGGAGATACTCGGACGTATGCCCCTAACAATTAAGACATCTCCTCTTACCGTGACTACCATATTGTTCGTCCTACGAACTATTTGGAGTTCGCGAGGAATGTCAGGAAATCTCATGTTAAGAGATGATGCTCTTTTCACGCATCTACGGACACCAATTCTGAAAACTTGGAACGGAATTTCTCCCGAAAAATCGAAAATATGGAGTTTACAATAGTCGAGACAATAGAGTTTATGATCCTTGTATACCATGTTAAAACACTCGTAGATACCTGATAGTGGTGGAATTTGTTTCCACGAGTTATCTCCTTTCTTGAAAGAAACCGCAGTTTCTTCATCAAACATCCCAATGACTAGGTAATCTTTGGTTTTCTCGTCTATCCAAAATACAGGAGAGGTGAGCCCAAATTCTGATTCCAAAATCGGTAGGTTGATTCTCTCGCGGGTTAAGAGATCTAAAATATAAAAATTGTATTGAAAGTCGTCAGTGTATAGAGTGTCTAGCATCAAAAGCCAGCTTCTATAAGTCGCCACGCAAAAACTCCGGGCAAAGTCGTTGCCAAGGTCTTGAGTTTTGTAAACTTTGTCTTGTTCTTCAGGATTGAACAAGAGACCGTAATTCTTGTCCTTGGGGAAGAGAATCATCCAAGGGATTTGGTTGTTTGGCTTAGATTCTCTCGAAGCGGATTGCCAAGGTGAACAAACAGATTTAGCGCTTTCAAAATCCGCAAAACCAAGACGTTCAAAAACCAATAGCAAGAGTTCTAGAGGAAGATTGGACCAGCAATGAGGATTTCTTCTCCGACCTGATCGAGTGACTGCGGTGGTGGAGACGGCGGGAGATTTCGGAGGAGGAGATGGCTCTAACGGCGGCTCCGGAACCGGTGGGGAGGCCATCTGTCGGAATCTTAACGGCTTGAACCAGCTTTTCCGTTTTTTTCTCTCTCGGAGAAAGTTTGTTGTATAGAGATAACTCTCTCTACCTTCTAAAGACATATATGGTGTATATTAAGTTTTAAAAATACGAATATTTTCATCCAATAAGGAGACAATCATATCTTCATAAAATCTTAGAATTTACAAGTACAAACAAAAATATATTTAAAAAAAAAAAATCGGTAATAATAATATATCTTCTATAACAAACTAATTTATTTTAATATTAATTCATATCTATAAAGTATACTTAATAGATATATACACATTGCTCCAAAGTCTACTCCTTCCTTCGTATGCTCAATTTTTACCTTTTACAAGGTTTTTAATCCGTTCTACGCTCGGATATATATTGATCGATTGGGTTATTATATTTTTGAGTTATTAATTTTTTAATTAGCTAAACGTTAATGCAACAATAGTAAGAAGTTATACAATGTTTGATTTTCTCTTTTTTGAACAAAAATATTTTTAATTTTTATTTGTTAGTACCATTTAAATTGTCATAATTTTTACAATAATTGTTTTATCTTATTTTGTCAACAATTTAATAAACTTATCACGGTTCAAAAATCCAGACCGATGGTAAAAAATTTACTTATTTTATTGTCAACAGCATACTACTCAAAACGGTTCAAATTAAAATCCGAACCGAGGGAACAAAGCTTACATACGAGATATCATGAGAATAATAACGAGCACTTCGAACTAAATTATCAGTCTTTGAATTACCAATACGGAGTGTGAACATAATCGAGAAGGACATGAATGCCGCCTTGCTCCGTGCGAATTTTTCAAGATGAGTTGCAAACGCCGACCACTCCAGCGGAAAGTTCACCATCTTGATCAGCTCGCTACAATAAAATTTAAATAATCAATGTTAAAATGTCGTGGAGGGGAGACAAACTCCGTCTGATATTCTTTGCGTCCAAAAGTAGACATGCATCATCTTGAGGCAAATAACACCAACCAACTCCCAAAAAATCATTTGTGTATTTCCAGGAGCCGTCAATAAAACATCAAAGCTCTTCAGTAGGGGTGGAATTATTATCCGGGATCTGAAATCTGATCTGATATCCGCTCCGGAAATAAGGATATCCTGGACGTCCGGATCCGGATAAGTATAGTAAAATCTCGGATCCGTGAAAAATGGATCCGAATCCGGATTAGTAAAATTTCAAGGTCCGGATATCCGGATCCAGACGCATTAAATATATTAAAAACATATATTTTTACATATATTAAGTTATTTTTATATAAAAATATATATGTATGTATATTGATTTTAGTTATTTTTTAATATATCATATTTATTTTGAAAAATATTATTTAAAAAACTAAATTTATAAAAAATTTAATTTTTTATTTTAATTTAATTATTTTATTATTATTTTCGGATCCGGATATCCGCGGATATCTTAAATTTTTTACGGATACCCGAAGTCCGGATATCCGAAAGTTAGTGATCCGAATCCGGATACTTTTGTCACGAATCCAGATACCCTTAAATTCTCGTATATCCGGATCCGTCCCACCCATACCCCCTCACAGATTTCGTGGTGAAACATTTACATACAATAATTATTCTCATTTTGATAAATAAGAAAAATTTCCATTAAAAAGTCTAAATGTTATTGCCAACTTATCTTGAATTTATTTTCAACGAAATTTTATTTTTATTTTAAATTAATGAATTATTTCATTTATTAACAATGAAATAAGGTAATAATAATAATATTTTATTAATAAACAAAAATAATTTTTTTTGGCAATAAGTTTAAGGGGATTTTTTTAGTTGGTGTTTGCTATCTGTTATAAAATTAGCCAACTATGGTTTTCTATGGATTTTAGGAGCAAATAGATTTAAAAAAAGTTAATGATGAGATTATTTGTTTCTGACAGTTCTATAGTTTCTCCCAAATCAATAAAGCTTCTAGGTCGTGATGAGTATTCTTTTTTTTTTACTCTCTTCCATTGATTTATCAGTGTGTAGCTTTTGTTCATTGCCTTTGGTGGAGTGCTTGATTCAATCTCCTTCTGGTTCTGTATGAGTATTCTTGTTTTAATAATTGAAATTTTTTTTTTTTTTTTGACATCCCCTAGTCGTTGAAAATATGAGTTTGCTGAATGATTGATAAAAACTGGAAAATGTGTTGTTACTCTTTTTGATCTCTTAGTCGATTCTGAGAGAGGAGAGAAGATCATGGGAGAAAATTTCGCAATTATCGGTCTTAATCTGGTTTACTATTGTTTTTAGTGGTTAAGATATAATTCTAAAACAATAAACCAACTAAAACCGATGTTTGTGGGTTCTCAGATTTCGAACTATTTTTTTGGGGCTATATAGGTTTTTAACTTTTAAATCGGAGAGATATAGGTTTCGGACTTTGTTTTCGGAGAGATATATAAAGAAGTCTTAATTTGAGCAGCATATATAATTATACCATAGTTTTCGTGGGAAAATAGATCGTTAGTTTTTTAAATTTTATTTAACTTTTTAAAATTTAATTTTTAACCTATTTTCATAGAAATAGCGGTATTTCTTGAGAATGAACCAAACTTATACATCATTGTACTCTAATCGCCATGATAAAACTTCATTTATATCCATTTGGACTATTTATTTTAAGGTAAATATGTCTAGTTATATCAATTTACTGTAAAATATATATATATATATATATATATAGATATATATTAAAAACTCTTTTACATGCTCATGGATATTTAAAAATAAAAATAAAATATTTATTTTATTTTTGTTGAGATATATATATTTATTTTTATACAGATTTAATGACAAAATTTAACATTAGAATTTTAGAAATATTTTTTTTGGCAAGTTTAGGAATATTCAAATGCATTTGGCAATTAGAGTAAGAATAATCTAGTATAAAAAACAAAATTTAAAAAAATAGTGAGAAAAAATATGGGAATAGCATATCATCAAAATACTTCCAATGTTTCTCTTTTAATATATATAAGATAAGATATCAATCAAATCGTAAATTTATTTTCTTCTTTATACTTGTTAATTAATATATAGAAAATGTATTTTTTAATATGATATTCTATTTTGCATTCGCTAACAAATTAATTGGCGAACCAACTAAAATTTATATTTATATTTATATTTCTTTAGATAATAAACTTACAACTGAAGTAACAACATATATGTAAAATAGGAGAGACATCAAACTAAATAGGATAAATTTGATAAAGCATTCATTCTTTATTTATTTTTCCGACCCTTCCGATACTTATGTTGCTATGGCAAAACCGATTTTTGGTTTTTTGACATCCTGATAATCAAAGACTGTATGGTACGATTTTTTGGTTTTTTAACTTATGCAATTAGAAACAAAAAATTAGTGCAATATAACATTTTTATCTACAAAAAAAAATAACTTCATAATTTACCAGCGCTCTTTTGAAGTCACTACAAAACGAATAAAGCATACGCCTCCATCTTTAGCTATACTAAAAGAAACAAAAAAAACAAAAAATATGTGAAGAGACAAGACGAAGAAAAATAACAACTCAAAAGGATTAAAAAAACTGTTCGTACATCTCTCGGGGTGAGGGGGAAAAGTTTTTCTCCAATTGTGAAGGATATATTTATCAATCTTGGAGCATGCAACTTTTCCATTTCTTACTCCAATTGCTTTATTGATCGCATCGATAGCTTTCTAAAAATTATAAATACATAGACAAATTATATCTTGATACAAACTGAAAAAAAAAATATATATATATATATACTAAAATTTAATTTTCTTACTTGTGGACCTAGAATGTCAGTCTCCCAGTCTCAACAATTGATGTGCACTGTACAACACAATGTTGTGTTGGTGTTTGACATCTCAGGAACGTACGTACGTATGTTCTCCCTTGAAACGTGTTGGGTCGAATCCTCCAAAGACAATATGCCCA
The DNA here is from genome assembly GCA_900406555.1 of Pseudoturritis turrita. NCBI lineage: Eukaryota > Viridiplantae > Streptophyta > Magnoliopsida > Brassicales > Brassicaceae > Pseudoturritis > Pseudoturritis turrita. The sequence continues at coordinate 569,388 of OVBL01000345.1, forward strand.
CCGTTTGGATTTTCATGGTTTCCATCGTCGTTATACATTTTCAACCAAACAGAGAATATATTTTTAGGAATTAAATTTTTTTTTACAGCAAAATGTGGAAATGCCAATCCCAGGATGCCATCGTACACCACCTCTTTCAATCTCTTATCAGAGATAGTCCCCTCTACGAAATCTTGTCCTCCGAGTAGAATGCCACCAAATATAACATTCTCTCGATCGGGCTAGGGTACCTTTTAATTTGCCTTAACCATATTCCAGGTCTACAACTTTTCCTCCTATACAAATGAAAGACTTAGTAGTTAGAATGTAAATATTTAACACAGAGTCGAAGAGAAAAAAGAGAAATAAATGAATTACCGATCCCCAAATACGTCGTAGATGTTGCGGCATTAAATTTTGGGTGTTCATATTTAGAAGGAACCCAAAAATCGGAGCTCCCAGTATCGAACACCACCTTGAATTTCTGGGTGGAGTTCCCACTCCAATATTACCATAAAAAATAACATTGCAATAATTACTTAAAGGTTATTATCGCCAATATTTACATTTTTTTTTGTTAATGGCACCGTCACTGTGTTGTTGAATTGTAATGCACACAGTCACGGTGCCGTTAACCAAAAAAAATGTAAATATTGGCGATATATGATATTTTAAAGTAATTATCGTAATGTAAATTATTTTTAGAGGAAAATAGAAAACGACAATGAAAAAAGAGAAAGAGAAGAGTGATATTTATACTTACAAATTTTTGTAGGAATCGAATGTTTCATAAAGAAATCTTTACATGCTCCACGTTAAACGGTTTAACATGCTTAAAACTATGTTTTCGTATTTTCCTATTTCTTATATTTCATGCACTCTGAATGATTAAACGAATTATTTGGTTTTGTAATACTATCTCTACAGGCGTACATAACATTGCACAATTACACATGCATACGTTAATTGTTTTGTTTATCTTAGACGTAAACATGAAAAAGTGTAATTAAGTATGTTTATTACCTGTAGACACACGTCCTTTAAGTGACGCTCCAAACAAGAAACGTTTTTCAACACAGCGTTTTTCCAAACAAAAAGGTTACATGATCTTTAAGAGTTTATCTGCGTGTAAACACACATTCTATACACTACAAGAAAACATGGCAATTTCGGACGGAATTTCAGACGGATTTCGGAATGATTTCCCACGGCTAATAAACCGTCGGTAATCGGTAGGTATTTTCCGACGAACACAAAAACCGTGGGAAATCCGTCGGAAATCCGTGGAGATTGTTTTCCGTCGGAAATCGGAAGAAAAAAAATAGCTGTTGTTATAACCGTTATATAGCCGTTTGAATATTTGAATTTCCGTCGGAAATCCATGGGAAATCCGTGTGAAATCCGTGGGAAATCCGTGGGAAAAATTGCTGAATTCTTCTATAAATACGCTTACACCTTCATTCACAAAAAGGGTAAAAACAAAACACTAAAATGGCACCTTCAAAAAATGATCAATATTTTCGAGCGTGAATGGACAGACCTCCGCATGATCCAGCGACGGGTCTACTTACGCATGAGTTCTACGACGGAATTCAATAATTTATGGGTCTTGCATTAAACCAACCGAAAACCATGGAAAAATTCCGTCGCAAATTTCCCACGGATAAGCAATCCCTGGGAATTCCGTCTCAAATTTCCCACGGATTTCCCACAGATAAGCAACCCCTGAGAATTCCGTCGGAAATTTCCCACGGATTCCCTAGGGATTGTGGTTTATAGTTACGAAATTTAATCAAAATATCCAAAAGGCCAAAAAAATACATGGTGAGTTACATATAAGATATCGTTGATCAAATAAATTCAAGCAAACCCTTCACATTCTTACATTTTGAAGTTTCAGAACTTCACGTATAAGAGTTTCGTAATTTAAAGCATAAGTTATAGATATGGTATAAGAGGTATTCCGGTTTGTGTAGATATGTTATGTATATTACACAATACATATGTTTTTTGATGTATAATTATTGTGATGATCTTCTCTGGTCATTAGAAGCTGTAGGTCCATCATTTACACAACAAATCTAAACCGTATACCTTAAGTCGTCGGAATTCCGTGGGAAATTTCCCACGGATTTCTGACGGGAATGATTTATGAAAATATCTATATAAGCGGTGGGAATTCCGTCGAAATTTCCCATGGATTTCCCACGGGAATAATTTTTGAAAATATCTATATAAGCGGTGGGAATTCCGTGGGAAATTTCCCACGGATTTCCCACGGAAATATAATTTTTGAAAATATCTATATAAGCGGTGGGAATTCTGTAGAAAATTTTCCACGGATTTCCCACGGGAATAATTTTTGAAAATATCGGTGGGAATTCCGTCGAAAATTTCCCAAGGATTTCCCACGGAAATATAATTTTCACCGCCAAAATTTTGGAAACGGCGCGAACGAAATGTTTTGGTATTTTCGTGGACGCGGTAAATTAAATAGTTTCGGACGGATTTCCGACGGAAACTGTTTCCAACGGCTATTTTCGTCCGAAAATCTTTATATATACAACACACACCCATCTTTTCTCCTCATTCTCCCATTTCACTTTCTCTCTCTAAACTTTTCACCTCCTCTTCACCTCCTCTTCTCCTCATTCTCTCTAACCCAACACCACCCCATGTAAGTTTTTTTCTTTTCAAATTTCTTGTTTTTATAATATAAATTGTTATATTTAGGGATTTGGAATGATATTTTGTTAGATTAGGTGGTTTAGATAGGTATATGATGATTTTAGTGTGGAATTATATATATGTAATTATAAATATATATATATATAAATGTTTTTATATTTTTTAATTTTTTATATATAAATTTTTTTTAATAAATTTTTGTTAGCAAAATTATATATTTATACACTTAAATAAACGTTTTTATTTTAATTTATAAATAAAAATGCTTTTTATTTATTTAAATATAAAAATTCTTTTTATTTATTTAAAAAAAATGCTTTTTATTTATTTATAAATAAAAACGATTTTTCTTTATTTATACATAAACATTTTTATAGTTTTATTATATAAAAAACATTTTTATTTATTTATAATTCAAAATTGATTTTTAAAAAGATACAAAAGTTATATATTTTAATATAAAAAATTATATATATTTATAATATATTTTAATATAAAAATTTATAATTCATGTTTGTAGGTTCGGTTACAAAAATAATATTTCGAAGTCATTTTTAAAGATGTTACGTTCACACCTTAAGCGTCCGTATCGGCAATGGAGTGATCTCCCGGCCGAGGAGCAAGAGACATGGTTCCGCACATTCACGATAAGTTATCGACAAATAGTTTAACTATCAAATTGTTTGTTATTATTTTTAAATCACTAATGTTTTTTTTTTCAAATTCTTAGCAAGATTTTGACTGGCACCCCCAGTTAACGGGACAAGTCCGGAAAGAGTTCAAGAAGATGGCGGCGGAAAAGTACTCCGGCCACATGTACGAATGGAAGCAGAAGTGGTAAAAAGGCAAGGAAAAGCCTACAGGCTTGGACGAGACTGTTTGGCTCGGATTGCAGCAATATTGGGCTATGCCGGAGACGCAAGCCATTTCGAAGACAAACTCCCAGAATCGGAAGAAAAATCCTCGAGGTACTCACAACTCTGGGCAACAAATTTCAGAGCTCGCGAAGTCGAGATGGTAAGTTTACTTGTAATATTTTTAATTATCTTTTTCATTATATTTTACATACGTAATATTTTTAATTATTTTTGCAGATTGAAGAAGCCGGAGGTGTGCGTCCGGATTTATCTGCTTTAGTTAGACGGACGCACACCAACAAAAAACCGGCACCATTGACTACCCGGACATTGCTCAAGTCCTCGAGAAGGTGGAAAAGAGGAAGGCAGACCGGCTCACGCAACTCTCTCTCTCTCAAAGTTTCGATGGTTCGTCGTCGTCGAACGACTTGGAGGTGCCCCGAGAGAAAATCAACGACATGGTCCTTCAGGTATATTTCTTTTTAATAATACATACATTTATAATATTTTTCTTATTTACTAATCATTTTTTTTTCCACAGGAAACGCCTTTGCGCAAGGGTCATCGTCCCGGATTAGGTAATCTAATCTCCACTACCGGGTCCACTTCTTCGTTTCCGAGGGATCCTGAACTCGTCCAAGAAGTTCATACGCTAAAAGAAGCGCTCGGACAGAAAGACATAGAGGTTCAAGCATTGAAGGTTTAGAACGCCAAAATCCAAGAGATCCTCGCCGAAACCCAAGATACCCTCGGCCAATTGAAGCCTTTCATGCACATGAAATACTCGGATTTTCCGCAATGATGATCCAGTCGCTTTTATTTATGTTTTATTTTCTTTTCAAACTATTTTTTTTAAATGTTTAAACAATTTTATATTAAAATTTCGAATTGAAATTATTATTTTTCATATATTTTTATTTTTTATATATTTATTATATATAATTTATTATAATGAATTAACATCAGTTCCGTCGAAAATCCGTGGGAAAATAGGCCCGTCAGAAATCCGTGGGAAATATACCCGTTGGAAATCCGTGGGAAAATAGGCCCGTCAGAAATCCGTGGGAAAATAGGTCTGTCAGAAATCCGTGGGAAAATAGGCCCGTCGAAAATCCGTGGGAAATAGGTCCGTTAGAAATCTGTGGGAAATATACCCGTTGGAAATCCGTTGGAAATTATTGCCTACGGATTACCGACGGATATATTTTACACGGTTTTCCGACGGATCAGGGCGGTTAAAAATTCCGACGGATTTTCCGACGGAAGAGAACGGTTGGAAATCCGTCCGAATTTCCGACGAATTTCCGATTTCCGACGATCTAGATCCGACGGACGATTCGGTCCAAAATCCGTTGGAAATGGCTCTTCCCACGGCTTTCTTACCATTTGGTCCGTCCGAAAATGGCTTTTTTCTTGTAGTGGAATGTTTCATAAAGAAATCTTTACATGCTCCACGTTAAACGGTTTAACATGCTTAAAACTATGTTTTCGTATTTTCCTATTTCTTATATTTCATGCACTCTGAATGATTAAAAGAATTGTTTGGTTTTGTAATACTACCTCTACAGGCGTACATAACGTTGCACAATTACACATGCATACGTTAATTGTTTTGTTTATCTTAGACGTAAGCATGAAAAAGTGTAATTAATTATGTTTATTACCTATAGACACACGTCCTTTAAGTGATGCTCCAAACAAGAAACGTTTTTCAACACAGCGTTTTTCCAAACAAAAAGGTTACATGATCTTTAAGAGTTTATCTGCGTGTAGACACACATTCTATACACTAAAAGAAAACATGGCTATTTCCGACGGAAACTGTTTCCAACGGCTATTTCCGTCCGAAAATCTTTATATATACAACACACACCCATCTTTTCTCCTCATTCTCCCATTTCACTTTCTCTCTCTAAACTTTTCACCTCCTCATTCTCTCTAACCCAACACCACCCCATGTAAGTTTTTTTCTTTCCAAATTTCTTGTTTTTATAATATAGATTGTTATATTTAGGGATTTGTAATGATATTTTGTTTGATTAGGTGGTTTAGATAGGTATATGATGATTTTAGTGTGGAATTTTATATATATATATATATAAACGTTTTTATATTTTTTTAATTTTTTATATATAAATTTTTTTTAATAAATTTTTGTTAGCAAAATTATATATTTATACACTTAAATAAACGTTTTTATTTTAATTTATAAATAAAAATGCTTTTTATTTATTTAAAAATAAAAATGATTTTTATTTGTTTAAAAAATGCTTTTATTTAATTATAAATAAAAACGATTTTCTTTATTTATACATAAACATTTTTATAGTTTTATTATATAAAAAACATTTTTATTTATTTATAATTCAAAATGGATTTTTAAAAAGATACAAAAGTTATATATTTAATATATAAAAAATTATATATATTTTAATATAAAAATTTATAATTCATGTTTGTAGGTTCGGTTACAAAAATAATATTTCGAAGTCATTTTTGAAGATGTTACGTTCACACCTTAAGCGTCCGTATCGGCAATGGAGTGATCTCCCGGCCGAGGAGCAAGAGACATGGTTCCGCACATTCACGGTAAGTTATCGACAAATAATTTAACTATCAAATTGTTTGTTATTATATTTAAATCAATAATGTTTTTTTTTTCAAATTCTTAGCAAGATTTTGACTGGCATCCCCAGTTAACGGGACAAGTCCAGAAAGAGTTCAAGAAGATGGCGGCGGAAAACTACTCCGGCCACATGTACGAATGGAAGCAGAAGTGGCAAAAAGCAAGGAAAAGCCTACAGGCTTGGACGAGACTGTTTGGCTCGGATTGCAGCAATATTGGGCTATGCCGGAGACGCAAGCCATTTCGAAGACAAACTCCCAGAATCGGAAGAAAAATCCTCGAGGTACTCACAACTCTGGGGCAACAATTTTCAGAGCTCGCGAAGTCGAGATGGTAATGGAAGATTGAAGAAGCCGGAGGTGTGCGTCCGGATTTATCTGCTTTATTTAGACGGACGCACACCAACAAAAAACCGGCACCATTGACTACCCGGACATTGCTCAAGTCCTCGAGAAGGTGGAAAAGAGGAAGGCAGACCGGCTCACGCAACTCTCTCTCTCTCAAAGTTTCGATGGTTCGTCGTCGTCGAACGACTTGGAGGTGCTCCGAGAGGAAATCAACGACACGGTCCTTCAGGTATATTTCTTTTTAATAATACATATATTTATAATATTTTTGTTATTTAGTAATAATTTTTTTTTTCCACAGGAAACGCCTTTGCGCAAGGGTCGTCGTCCCGGATTAGGTAATCTAATCTCCACTACCGGGTCCACTTCTTCGTTTCTGAGGGATCCTGAACTCTTCCAAGAAGTTCAGACGCTAAAAGAAGCGCTCGGACAGAAAGACATAGAGGTTCAAGCATTGAAGGTTCAGAACGCCAAAACCCAAGAGACCCTTACCGAAACCCAAGATACCCTCGGCCAATTGAAGGCTTTCATGCACATGAAATACCCGGATTTTCCGCAATGATGATCCAGTCGCATTTATTTATGTTTTATTTTCTTTTCAAACTATTTTTTTAAATGTTTAAACAATTTTATATTAAAATTTTGAATTGAAATTATTATTTTTCATATATTTTTATTTTTTATATATTTATTATATTTAATTTATTATATTTAATTTATTATATATAATTTATTATAATGAATTACCATCAGTTCCGTCGGAAATCCGTGGGAAAATAGGCCCGTCATAGGCCCGTCAGAAATCCGTGGGAAATATACCCGTTGGAAATCCGTGGGAAAATAGGCCCGTCAGAAATCCTTGGGAAAATAGGTCTGTCAGAAATCCGTGGGAAAATAGGCCCGTCGAAAATCCGTGGGAAATAGGCCCGTCAGAAATCCGTGGGAAATATACCCGTTGGAAATCCGTTGGAAATTATTGCCTACGGATTACCGACTGATATATTTTACACGGTTTTCCGACGGATCACGGCGGTTGAAAATTCCGATGGATTTTCCGACGGAAGAGAACGGTTGGAAATCCGTCCGAATTTCCGACGGATTTCCGACGAATTTTCAATTTCCGACGATCTAGATCCGACGGACGATTCGGTCCAAAATCTGTTGAAAATGGCTCTTTCCCACGGAGTTCCTACCATTTCGTCCATCCGAAAAATGGCTTTTTTCTTGTAGTGGAATGTTTCATAAAGAAATCTTTACATGCTCCACGTTAAACGGTTTAACCTGCTTAAAACTATGTTTTCGTATTTTCCTATTTCTTATATTTCATGCACTCTGAATGATTAAACGAATTGTTTGGTTTTGTAATACTACCTCTACAGGCGTACATAACATTGCACAATTACACATGCATACGTTAATTGTTTTGTTTATCTTAGACGTAAGCATGAAAAAGTGTAATTAATTATGTTTATTACCTGTAGACACACGTCCTTTAAGTGACGCTCCAAACAAGAAAAGTTTTTCAACATAGCGTTTTTCTAAACAAAAAGGTTATATGATTTTTAAGAGTTTATCTACGTGTAGACACACATTCTATACACTAAAAGAAAACATGGCAATTTCGGACGGACTTTTAGCCGTCGGAAAATTCAGACGGAATTTGGACGGATTTCGGAGCGATTTCCCACAGCTAATAAACCATCGATAATCGGTAGGTAGTTTCCGACGGACACAAAAACCGTGGGAAAATCTGTCGGAAAAACGGTCGGAAATCCGTGGAGATTGTTTTCCGTCGGAAATTGGAAGGAAAAAAATAGCCGTTGTTATAACCGTTATATAGCCGTTTGAATATTTGAATTTCCGTCGGAAATCCGTGGGAAATCCGTGGGAAATCCGTGGGAAAAATTGCTGAATTCTTCTATAAATACTCTTACACCTTCATTCACAAAAAGGGTAAAAACAAAACACTAAAATGGCACCTTCAAAAAATGATCAATATTTTCGAGCTCGCGAAGTCGAGATGGTAATGGTTCGTCGTCGTCGAACGACTTGGAGGTGCCCCGAGAGGAAATCAACGACACGGTTCTTCAGGTATATTTCTTTTTAATAATACATATATTTATAATATTTTTGTTATTTAGTAATAATTTTTTTTTTCCACAGGAAACGCCTTTGCGCAAGGGTCGTCGTCCCGGATTAGGTAATCTAATCTCCACTACCGGGTCTACTTCTTCGTTTTCGAGGGATCCTAAACTCTTCCAAGAAGTTCAGACGCTAAAAGAAGCGCTCGGACAGAAAGACATAGAGGTTCAAGCATTGAAGGTTCAGAACGCCAAAACCCAAGAGAGCCTCACCGAAACCCAAGATACCCTCGGCCAATTGAAGGCTTTCATGCACATGAAATACCCGGATTTTCCGCAATGATGATCCAGTCGCTTTTATTTATGTTTTATTTTCTTTTCAAACTATTTTTTTTAAATGTTTAAACAATTTTATATTAAAATTTTGAATTGAAATTATTATTTTTCATATATTTTTATTTTTTATATATTTATTATATTTAATTTATTATATATAATTTATTATAATGAATTACCATCAGTTCCGTCGGAAATCCGTGGGAAAATAGGCCCGTCATAGGCCCGTCAGAAATCCATGGGAAATATACCCGTTGGAAATCCGTGGGAAAATAGGCCCGTCAGAAATCCGTGGGAAAATAGGTCTGTCAGAAATCCGTGGGAAAATAGGCCCGTCGAAAATCCGTGGGAAATAGGCCCGTCAGAAATCCGTGGGAAATATACCCGTTGGAAATCCGTTGGAAATTATTGCCTACAGATTACCGACTGGTATATTTTACACGGTTTTCCGACGGATCACGGCTGTTGAAAATTCCGATGGATTTTCCGACGGAAGAGAACGGTTGGAAATCCGTCCGAATTTCCGACGGATTTCCGACGAATTTTCAATTTCCGACGATCTAGATCCGACGGACGATTCGGTCCAAAATCTGTTGGAAATGGCTCTTTCCCACGGATTTCCTCCCATTTCGTCCGTCTGAAAAATGGCTTTTTCTTGTAGTGGAATGTTTCATAAAGAAATCTTTACATGCTCCACGTTAAACGGTTTAACCTGCTTAAAACTATGTTTTCGTATTTTCCTATTTCTTATATTTCATGCACTCTGAATGATTAAACGAATTGTTTGGTTTTGTAATACTACCTCTACAGGCGTACATAACATTGCACAATTACACATGCATACGTTAATTGTTTTGTTTATCTTAGACGTAAGCATGAAAAAGTGTAATTAATTATGTTTATTACCTGTAGACACACGTCCTTTAAGTGACGCTCCAAACAAGAAAAGTTTTTCAACACAGCGTTTTTCTAAACAAAAAGGTTACATGATCTTTAAGAGTTTATCTACGTGTAGACACACATTCTATACACTAAAAGAAAACATGGCAATTTCGGACGGACTTTTAGCCGTCGGAAAATTCAGACGGAATTTGGACGGATTTCGGAGCGATTTCCCACAGCTAATAAACCGTCGGTAATCGGTAGGTAGTTTCCGACGGACACAAAAACCGTGGGAAAATCCGTCGGAAAAACGGTCGGAAATCCGTGGAGATTGTTTTCCGTCGGAAATCGGAAGGAAAAAAATAGCCGTTGTTATAACCGTTATATAGCCGTTTGAATATTTGAATTTCCGTCGGAAATCCGTGGGAAATCCGTGTGAAATCCGTGGGAAATCCGTGGGAAAAATTGCTGAATTCTTCTATAAATACTCTTACACCTTCATTCACAAAAAGGGTAAAAACAAAACACTAAAATGGCACCTTCAAAAAATGATCAATATTTTCGAGCGTGGATGGACAGACCTCCGCATGATCCAGCGACGGATCTACTTACGCATGAGTTCTACGACGGAATTCAACAATTTATGGGTCTTGCATTAAACCAACCGAAAACCATGGAAAAACTCCGTCGCAAATTTCCCACGGATTTTCCACGGATAAGCAATCCCTGGGAATTCCGTCGCAAATTTCCCACGGATAAGCAATCCCTGGGAATTCCGTCGCAAATTTTCCACGGATTTCCCACGGATAAGCAACCCCTGGGAATTCCGTCGGAAATTTCCCACGGCTTATATAGATATATAAGCGGTGGGAATTCCGTGGGAAATTTCCCACGGATTTCCCACGGAAATATAAGTTTTGAAAATATCTATATAAGCGGTGGGAATTCCGTAGAAAATTTCCCACGGATTTCCCACGGGAATAATTTTTTTGAAAATATCGGTGGGAATTCCGTCGGAAATTTCCCAAGGATTTCCCGCGAAAATATAATTTTCACCGCCAAAATTTTGGAAACGGCGCGAACGAAATGTTTTGGTATTTTCGTGGATGTGGTAAATTAAATAGTTTCGGACGGATTTTCGACGGAAACTGTTTCCAACGACTATTTCCGTCCGAAAATCTTTATATATACAACACACACCCATCTTTTCTCCTCATTCTCCCATTTCACTTTCTCTCTCTAAACTTTTCACCTCCTCTTCTCCTCATTCTCTCTAACCCAACACCACCCCATGTAAGTTTTTTTCTTTTCAAATTTCTTGTTTTTATAATATATATTGTTATATTTAGGGATTTGGAATGATATTTTGTTAGATTAGGTGGTTTAGATAGGTATATGATGATTTTAGTGTGGAATTATATATATGTAATTATAAATATATATATATATAAACGTTTTTATATTTTTTAATTTTTTATATATAATTTTTTTTTATAAATTTTTGTTAGCAAAATTATATATTTATACACTTAAATAAACGTTTTTATTTTAATTTATAAATAAAAATGATTTTTATTTATTTAAAAATAATAATGCTTTTTATTTATTTAAAAAAAATGCTTTTTATTTATTTATAAATAAAAACGATTTTTCTTTATTTATACATAAATATTTTTATAGTTTTATTATATAAAAAACATTTTTATTTATTTATAATTCAAAATTGATTTTTAAAAAGATACAAAAGTTATATATTTTAATATAAAAAATTATATATATTTATAATATATTTTAATATAAAAATTTATAATTCATATTTGTAGGTTCGGTTACAAAAATAATATTTCGAAGTCAACACCACCCCATGTAAGTTTTTTTCTTTTCAAATTTCTTGTTTTTATAATATAGATTGTTATATTTAGGGATTTGGAATGATATTTTGTTAGATTAGGTGGTTTAGATAGGTATATGATGATTTTAGTGTGGAATTATATATATGTAATTATAAATATATATATATATATAAACGTTTTTATATTTTTTAATTTTTTATATAAAAAAATTTTTTAATAAATTTTTGTTAGCAAAATTATATATTTATACACTTAAATAAACGTTTTTATTTTAATTTATAAATAAAAATGCGTTTTATTTATTTAAAAATAAAAATGCTTTTTATTTATTTAAAAAAAAATGCTTTTTTATTTATTTATAAATAAAAACGATTTTTCTTTATTTATACATAAACATTTTTATAGTTTTATTATATAAAAAACATTTTTATTTATTTATAATTCAAAATTGATTTTTAAAAAGATACAAAAGTTATATATTTTAATATAAAAAATTATATATATTTATAATATATTTTAATATAAAAATTTATAATTCATGTTTGTAGGTTCGGTTACAACAATAATATTTCGAAGTCATTTTTTAAGATGTTACGTTCACACCTTAAGCGTCCGTATCGGCAATGGAGTGATCTCCCGGCTAGGAGCAAGAGACATGGTTCCGCACATTCACGATAAGTTATCGACAAATAATTTAACTATCAAATTGTTTGTTATTATTTTTAAATCCCTAATGTTTTTTTTTCAAATTCTTAGAAAGATTTTGACTGGCACCCCCAGTTAACGGGACAAGTCCGGAAAGAGTTCAAGAAGATGGCGGCGGAAAACTACTCCGGCCACATGTACGAATGGAAGCAGAAGTGGTAAAAAGGCAAGGAAAAGCCTACAGGCTTGGACGAGACTGTTTGGCTCGGATTGCAGAAATATTGGGCTATGCCGGAGACGCAAGCCATTTCGAAGACAAACTCTTAGAATCGGAAGAAAAATCCTCGAGGTACTCACAACTCTGGGGCAACAAGTTTCAGAGCTCGCGAAGTCGAGATGGTAAGTTTACTAGTAATATTTTTAATTATCTTTTTCATTATATTTTACATACGTAATATTTTTAATTATGTTTGCAGATTGAAGAAGCCGGAGGTGTGCGTCCGGATTTATCTGCTTTAGTTAGACGGACGCACACCAACAAAAAAACCGGCACCATTGACTACCCGGACATTGCTCAAGTCCTCGAGAAGGTGGAAAAGAGGAAGGCAGACCGGCTCACGCAACTCTCTCTCTCTCAAAGTTTCGATGGTTCGTCGTCGTCGAACGACTTGGAGGTGCCCCGAGAGGAAATCAACGACATGGTCCTTCAGGTATGTTTCTTTTTAATAATACATACATTTATAATATTTTTCTTATTTACTAATAATTGTTTTTTTTCACAGGAAACGCCTTTGTGCAAGGGTCGTCGTCCCGGATTAGGTAATCTAATCTCCACTACCGGATCCAATTCTTCGTTTCCGAGGGATCCTGAACTCGTCCAAGAAGTTCAGACGCTAAAAGAAGCGCTCGGACAGAAAGACATAGAGGTTCAAGCATTGAAGGTTCAGAACGCCAAAACCCAAGAGACCCTCGCCGAAACCCAAGATACCCTCGGCCAATTGAATGCTTTCATGCACATGAAATACCCGGATTTTCCGCAATGATGATCCAGTCGCTTTTATTTATGTTTTATTTTCTTTTCAAACTATTTTTTTTAAATGTTTAAACAATTTTATATTTTTATATTAAAATTTCGAATTGAAATTATTATTTTTCATATATTTTTATTTTTTATATATTTATTATATTTAATTTATTATATTTAATTTAATATATATAATTTATTATAATAAATTAACATCATTTCCGTCGGAAATCCGTGGGAAAATAGACCCGTCGGAAATCCGTGGGAAATAGGCCCGTCAGAAATCCGTGGGAAATATACCCGTTGGAAATCCGTGGGAAAATAGGCCCGTCAGAAATCCGTGGGAAAATAGGTCCATCAGAAATCCGTGGGAAAATAGGCCCGTCAAAAATCCGTGGGAAATAGGCCCGTCAGAAATCCGTGGGAAATATACCCGTTGGAAATCTGTTGGAAATTATTGCCTACGGATTACCGACGGATATATTTTCCACGGTTTTTCGACGGATCACGGCGGTTGAAAATTCCGACGGATTTTCCGACGGATGAGAACGGTTGGAAATCCGTCCGGATTTCCGACGGATTTCCGACGAATTTTTGATTTCCGACGATCTAGATCCGACGGACGATTCGGTCCAAAATCCGTTGGAAATGGCTCTTTTCCACGGATTTCCTACCATTTCGTCCGTCCGAAAATGGCTTTTTTCTTTTAGTGATATATGTTTGTTTATAGTTTTTTTTGGTGAAGATCTTTAAGAGTTTATCTGCGTGTGGACACACATCAAGCACACATTCTATATTGAAACCTATCCGTCAGTGCCGTGCTTACACTTCGAGGGGCCTAAGACTAATTTTAGAAACCGGAAAATTGTAATTAAAAAGAAATGTTATTAATAATAAAATTTAACATTGCAATAAGTATATTTATATTTAAAACTTAATTATTTAAATTTATGTATAAATGTTTTAAAAGACTATATTTTATAAGATAAAAAATATTAAATAACATCTATCATTTTTCTTCTAAGATATATGATCCATTAATTTTCTTAAACTATGCATATAAATTACTATACTAAAAGAAATTTGTGAAACAACAAATAACAAAAACCAGCATAAAAACAAAAAGAGGACGAAAGGACCAAACAAATAAAAGAAAATATAAAAGTATTTACCGAAAAGACAATCAATTATCAAAGTCCAAAGAACAAATAATCTCCTAAATTGAACCAAAATCCAATTGAAGTCACTAATCATCGAACCCTAGTCATCTGAAGTAAGAAACTTTTGCTTATGTACCAACCGAACTAGTCCAGTCAATTTTATTCTTTAACCACGGGCCCCATCCCGTTTGACCCACCGCGGGCGGATGCGGGTCATAGGAATTTAATAAGCTGGTTATGCGGGTATCCGCATAAAATCAAAACTGTATAGAGTTTTAACTAAAAATGTGTCGTTTGACAAAATTAAAACATAATCTCACTTAGTCACTTTCACTTCTTTATCAAACCTAATCTACGCCGTTCTTCATCTCTCTCTCTCTCTCTCAGACTCCCAAACTGAAATTCCAAAACCCCAAATCGACCCTCTCCGCAAATTGATCCTCTCTGCAAATCGACCCTCTTCATCTCTACAAATCGACTCTTCGCTCTCTGCAACTCGACCCTCTTCGTCTTCATCTCCGAAAATATCCCTCTCTCTGCAACTCGACACAGTCTCGACTCTCTCTCTCCATGTTTCCCTCTCTCAACTCTCTCAGTCTCAACTCTCTATCTCCCTGTTTCCCTCTCTCAACTCTCAGTCTCGACTCTCTCTCTCTGGACTTTCTTTCTCTGTTCCGACTCTCTCTCTATCTCTCTCTCTTTCCCTCTCTCGACTCTCTCTCTCTGTTTCCCTCTCTCAACTCTCTCAGTCTCGACTCTCTCTCCATGTTTCTCTGTCCCGACTCTCTCTCTCTCTCTCTCGACTCTCTGGTTTTGTAACCAGAAGGTTCAAAATCTCAGGTTATTTGCTCTCTCTATTTTTGTGCATCATCGTCACTCACACGGTTTTTTATATCTCTCTGGGTTTGTGCTTTATCATCACTCATCAGTTCTTATTTTCTATGTTTTTTTGTTGTTAACAGTGACTGAAAATGGAATCCGACAAGCAGAATCCAGATGGTGGGAATTTGCCGAAGTATCCGGCTGCTGCTAGCGAGGGGTCAAGTTTACCACATTCAAATGCGGAGGAGTCTCTGGCTATTAAGAGCAAGAGGAAAAAAACTCACATGCGTGGGATAACTTCACTGTCATCAGTAAGGTCAATAGTGAAGGTGTCTTTGAACTCAGAGCGAAGTGCAAACACTGCACAAAAGACTATACTTATGAATCACACAAGCAATGTACTTCTAATTTTAACCGGCATTCACTAGTGTGCAACAGAACGCCTAGAGATAATGATGTAGGTGCTATGCTGGTTAGTGTAGTTGGAAAATTACAAGCTAGGAAACTTGATCAAAGTGTTTTCCGTTAAATGGTAGCAAAGTGCATAATTGAGTCTTCTCTGATGTTGAATATGCGAGAGTTAGGTTGATCTAGAAATATTTGAATGCTGATGTGAAGTTTATAAGTAGAAATACAGCTGCAGCAGACGTGTATAAGTTTTATGAGATTAAAAGGTCTAAGTTGAAGGTAGAATTGTCTGAAATTCCTGGTAGAATTTCCTTCACATCTGATATGTGGTCTGCTATAACTGTCGAGGGCTATATCTGTTTGACTGCCCATTACATTGATAAAATTGGAAGTTAAAGAATAAGATTTTGTCATTTTGTGCTATGCCTCCTCCACATACTGGAATAGATTTAGCTACGAAGATATTAGAAGTGTGGAAAGAGTGGGGAATTGAGAGAAAGGTTTTCTATTTGACCGTAGATAACGCTAGTAATAATGACAGCATGCAAAACATTTTAAAGAAGCAGTTAGTAATACAAAACGATTTGCTATGTGGTGGAGAGTTCTTCCATGTAATATGCTCTGCCCACATTATAAATCTTATCGTTCAAGAGGGGTTAAAGGTTCTGGGTGATGCTTTAGGAAAAATTAGAGATAGTATTAAATTTGTTCAAGCTTCAGAAGCTCGGGGTAATTTTGTTTGCAAGCTGTGTGGATTCGGCTGGGATTAAACTTAGGGTTGGATTGGCATTGGATGTGCCAACTCGTTGGAACTCAACATTTAAAATGCTTGATAGAGCCATCAAATACCGTTTTGCATTTTATAGTTATCAAGGCATTGATCCAAGCTACAGGTTTCTTCCCACAAGAACAGAGTGGAAACTAGGGATACAAATATGTGAGCTGTTGCAACTATTTGATGAGATAACCAACCTGATTTTAGGTTCAATTTATCCCACCTCAAAATTGTATTTTATGCAAGTGTACAAGATTGAGCATTGGCTGAAAGTACATGAGAGTAGTGAAGAAAAAGTTATTGTTGAGATGGTGGAGGCAATGAAAGGTAAATTTGATAAGTATTGGCATGACTATAGTGAGATTCTTGCAATGGCGGTTGTTTGTGATCCTAGGTTTAAGTTATCACTACTAGAGTATTGTTTCACAAATTTTGATGAAAGTACCTGTAAACAAATGGGGGAGCATGTGCGTTCAAAACTGAATCTGCTTTTTAAAGCTTATTCTAAACCAGCAGCTACCCAAAGTTCTCCATCATCCGGAGAAAATCTGCAAGAATCAGTGGCTACCCAAACGCATGGGAAATGTGGCATCAATTATGATGTAAGTCTATGTAATTATCTATAAATATTTATTTTTTGCTAAAATGATCTTACACATTAGACTGTTTGCATTGATGCAGGATTTTCACAACTTTCGAAAAAAGAATGTTAGTGCTAGTGGGAAATATGCATTGAATATGTACTTGGAAGAACCACCAGTAGACATGAAGATGTTTGCAAGTTTAAATGTCTTGGATTATTGTAAAGACAACTCTAATCGGTTCGAGGAGCTATCTAGGATGGCTTGTGATCTTCTCAGCATTCCTATCACAATGGTAGCATCTGAATCCTCCTTTAGCATTGGATCCCGAGTCTTAAACAAGTATATAAGTTGTCTTCTCCCACAAAATGTTCAAGCCTTGATATGTGCTCGTAATTGGTTTCGAGGCTTCGAAGCATATGACAATGGTAACACATCATTTGTGATATTTTAGTTCTGATTTAATAGTTGGTAGTGTGGTATTAAGTTCACTGCTTTGTTGGACAGAATCAGAGATTGGTGAATCCCATGGTGAAGATGATAGTTTTCCTTCATTGGAGTCTTTTGCTTCAACTTCGTAAGGTATACTTACTACATTTTTTAAGAATACTTAGTGCTTCTTATGTTGTAATTACTCACTGCCTTTGTTATGAATATCATTGTCTGTTTTGATTGTTGAATACTAACTGAATTTCTCACAGAATAATGGTCGATTTTGTTTTGTTTGTTGAAGTTATCTGCTTCTGCTTACTTGTTTTGTTGTTGTTATGGTCTGAATTTCTCTCATAATTGTCTATTTTGTTTACAGGTGAGATGAGATGCTCCACCAAACTGGAACAAAAAGAATCTGAGAGACAAAAAGAAGTGAATTCACATTTTGACTCTTTGTAATTTGTTTTTGCTTAATTTTGAATTATGTTTAGAGAAAACTACTTGTATTTTCAGTCTAAATCAATGTTTTAAGCAGGTTTTGATTTTGTCCCCCATGAAGCGGGTCACCCGCCTGACCCGCTTGATTAGTGCGGGGCTGGTGCGGGTATCAAATTTGTTACTTGCGGGTCAAACTGATTCTTTTTCCGAAGATAAATTTAACCCGAACCCGCGACGGGGCTGGTCAGGCGGGGCGGATCCGACCCGCATGACAGACCTAAATCAAACCAACTGCATCTTTCATGAAGGGCCCCCTAAAATTATGATAATATACAGGGGCCTAAGGCCATTGCTTTTTTCTTTTGCCTATAAACACGGCCCTGCTATCCGTGCAGGATATTATGCAACATATCTTTATATTTTTGTTTGACTAAACTGGAATTGGGATATGGATGTCTATTTGCAGACATCTAGTTGTTCCAAAGGTACTATGTCGTTGAGAATCAAATTGTATTGTGTTTTCTCTATAATCAATACCGTGATATAGATGTACATGTCTCATTTATTCCAATTTCCAGTGAATGTGGATAAAATCTTCACTAAATCTTTCTCAAACTAGAGCGATACTTGTGCTTGATGGATACGCAAAAGGAAATTTGGAAAACCTTGCAAGGGCTCAAGATTGGATCGGAAAAAAAAACTTGGCGAGTTCATCGTGAAGCCCAGATCGAGTTTGATCACGATCATCGACTGTGTCTGGTAGCAAAAGGCGTCAATCTAAAGCATCAAAACTCAGCTGGAATCAAGATCACCTTACCAAAAGCTTGGGGATTGGTTGACAGAGTAGAAGGGAAAAATTAATGATGATGGCTCTGTCAATTTTTAGTTCATGAAGGAACACCATCTGATGACAGTTCTAGACAACGGTCCTTACACTTATCGGGGCTAGATGGTAGCGATAGATCGATGGAGCCACATGGAGTACCCTACCTTCATGCGCCATATTCTCTTTTGGGTTCAAATCAACAATCTTCCTGCAGTATATCAGCGACAACACATTGTTCAAAGTATTAGATCCATGCTAGGGCAGATAGAAGAAGTCTTGATCATCGAGCCAGTACTGAATCAGAATCTCCTAGCTGAGGTTTGGTAAAAGTTGATTTTGATGTTAATGATGATATTACACTTGTTCATAAGGTCCATATCATGAATATTGGGAATCCATTTGAATTAGAATTCAAGTACGATGGACTACAAAAGTTATGTACAACTTATGGTAGTTTAAGGCATAGTTTTGAAGTCTGTCCCAAGGGTTCTTCACTTACACCATCTGCTGAAACTCTTATGGAGATTGAGAATAATCCATATGTCGCAGCTAGAGAGAGATTGGAAGCCACTGATGGGGTTAACTCAATAAAGGAGATAGGAGAAAGTTCTGGAACTCAGTGTAATCCTCCTTTTTTTGTAGCTCCTTCAGATTATACATATTGCCTCGGAAGCTATTGAAGATCCCTCACTTAGTACTAATCTTACTCAAAATGAAGCTGCTATGCAGGATTTAGTTGATATTCCTATGGATGTAGTAGATCAAGGATTGAAGAGAAATATGTATGACACAGATTCTGACCTTCAATCTTCTTCTCTCAAAAAGCAAAGTGGCAACCCTAAAACTGATGAAGGTTTGGTGGTTTACCTTAAACCACCAAGACAGTCATGAGGACTCTTCATCTGAACTGTCAAAGATTGGGGAACTCCTATATTGGTCCCAACCTTGTCTCTTGGTCCTCGAAACGACAGTCGACGATCTCCCGTTCAAGTGCTGAAGCAGAAGACAAAGGTGTCGCCAATGCTGTAGCTGAAGCTTGCTGGCTACGAAATCTTCTTCTTGAGCTACATTGTCCCTTAAAACCAGAGCTTCTGTGGTCTATTGCGATAATATCAGCGCCGTCTACTTGTCCAGCAATCCGGTGAAGCATCAAAGAACAAAACACATTGAAATCGACATCCATTTTGTAAGAGAAAAGGTCAAAATGGGTCAGATTAGAGTGCTTCATGTACTTGTCGTCTCTTTAGAACGAGTCTATTTGGTTGAACATGTTTCACTATTGATTTCTTTTTAATCTATAGTTTTGACTAAATATAAAAACCAATTCCAACACCAATTTAACATTTTTTTCACGAGATTTGAGTCATTTTTCCATTCAAGGAACTACTAAAAACTATAAAATTTATTATTTAAACGGTCAAATAACAAAATCCAACATTGACTAATACAAAATCTACTATTCTGTTTTACAGAGCAAAATTGTGGTGGGGGGGGCCTAAGTACCTAACATTGTGTTTTCAACATCAAACTACAACAAATCAGATCGAACAATGAAACCTGCCGCTTCCTTCAGAGTCTTTCTCGCGCGCCAATAAACACCATTGGCCGTCTCTGATGTTCCCATCTGCAATAAACACCACAAAACATTTGTCTTTGGAGCAGCTTGAGATTAAGTCTTATGATTTCTGTGAAACAAAACTTTACCTTGCTCTCCAATGAGTAGTAATCTTGCCACAACTCCAGATCTTGGCTGTAACTTGCAACAGCGGAATCATATAGCTTCCGGGCATTAGTGAGACAATCTATATCACCTACTGATGCAAGATTGGTCTCTATTTCAATGCAATTTTTGTATAGGATAAGACCAGGACGAGGAAGAGCCAAGAACCTGAAAGATTTGGGGGTAACAATGGTGAGAAATAAAAAGCCAAGAGCCTGAAATGTGGAAGAAAAAAGACAAGTGATTTTCACCTCTTGTATGTCTCTCTTGCGCTCTTAATCCCTTTCGTTTGAAGAACAAATTTAATGATCGTGGAAGCGAGAGAAAACCCGTGGTCGCTCCCATTGCCTTTGGCTACCGATATGATGGACATCTGATACTTTAGTATGGTAATCTGATACTTTAGTAAGGAACAGGTTGGGATCCCAACCTACTAATTTTGTTTTTTTTTTTTTTAATAAATGGCCCAAAAATATTTTATTTTGCTTGGGGCCTTGGGATCCGGCTCTGGATAGTTTTGTATATCGTGGATCTATAAAGATTTGGTAGAAGTCTTCATAATTTGTAATAAATCATAAATCAAGGTAACAAAAAAAAATCATTAAAAATTATTTTTAGTGTGTCGTATTTTTGAAAAACAAAAAAATTTAGTAGTATTTTTGGAAGAAAAATAATAATAATGATATATTTGGAATAAAAACTTAGTTTAATGATACTTCAAGAAATTTTTCTATAAAATATACTAGTCTATTAAAAAGCAAACAAATTTGACCAAAAGGAAAAAAGAGCAAAATCGTGGGGACCTAAGATTTTCTGATGGCATATCTTTTATATAGGGTCTAAATGGTACTGACTGAATCCGGCTGAATCTGGCTGAATTGTAGAATCTGGCTAAATTTTTTGTGATTTTTTGCAGAATCTGGCGGAATAACTTAGAATTCAAATGGTAACAGCTGAATCTGGCGGAATCTGGCTGAATTTTCAAGAATAAATAAATTAATTAAATTTATGAAAATATTAATTAAACAATCTTCTTTGTCAACAAAATTAGTTAGATAGACTAATAAAATATTAAATTTTAAATTTGATATATTAAATAATTTCTTAAACATAAGATAACAACATAATTTGGCTAAAAAACTTGCAACTCGTAAGAAAATAAATGTGAATTTTGACGGAATTTGAAGTTAATATGTTTAATAATTTTATTAAAAATGATTATCATATAAAATTATAAGTTATCAAAATTAATTATTAACTGTTTACTTTTTATAAAAATTAATTTTTTAATTTATGTAGTTTACAAGTTTTTATATTAAAAACTCTAATATTGAAATTAGATATTGATAGTTTTAATAATAAATCAAGTATGAAAAAAGATACCCAAAATATATGTTCGGATAGTTTTGTAAATATAAATTTTTTACATAAAGGTTATTTGTAATTACATTAACTACCCCAACACGAATCTTATCTTTATCCGTTTGGGTGGTGATTTTATATATCTTAAATTACCTATATTGTCCGACTAAAATTTTAAAATATATTGCAAAAGTAAATTTTTATATCTTAAATATTCTTATTCGGTCCGCATATCTGCTATTATTTGATCTTTTATATAAAATAAATATATTTATGTATCATTTGGTGTTTGAAAAATTGTTAAATATAGTTAACTTCAGTTTAATCTGTCATATTTGTTTTTGCTGAATTGCTGAATCTGGTAGAATTTTTTAGATTGCAAATGGTACTTGCTGAATTGTTGAATCTAGCTGAATGGAGGAATATTTTATATGTGTTACCATTTAGACCCATAGCTTACATAAAATGGGGCTATATACAGGTTCGGTTAATCTACTATTTGTCGTTTTAAATAGTTGCGAATTTTCAAGGGTCGTTTTATTTTGCTAGTACGCGGCCGTGTCAAGTCGATCATCGCATAGATAGCGAGATGGGAACCTGGTTATAGCATAAGAAGAACAAAATATAGAAAACAGTAATCTTGAAGCCGTAAGCAAAATATTACCAACTTGTTAATTAGAAAAATACATGGATATAAAAAAAACAAACCCCAAAGAGAAAAATATATAAGATAGGATCAATTATTCCCGTTTGAAACATGGTAAGAACCATCGCACATTAGAAGAGCATGGAACGGACGAACAAACAAATTGCTGTGGTTGTTCAACCCTCTTTGTATCGAGATTGAATATGAAGGTATCGTTTTCATCATTTTGTTCTTTATAATCTGTGCCATTGAAGTAGATCGAGTTTCTCTTGATTCCTTCAATGTCTTTGGCGAGCACTGTGATACCCAAATCCAAAAGAATTGCCTCGTCACCCAAAGAAAAAATTTCCTCCCATTCGTTTACCTTAGATGAATCCATTTTGTAGATTTCAAAGTTCCATAATTTGGACATACTCCAACGTATGCACTTAACAATTAAAACATGTCCACTTATTGTGACAACCACATTATGCATCATACGAGTCCAAGGGAAATTATGTGGATATCTTCCAGGAAACATCGATAATGGTTTTATGTATCCGCTTACGCTAATTCTGAAAACTTTCACCGGACTTTGTCCAGAAAAATCGAAAATCTTGAGCTTACAATAGTTGAGACAATAAAGCTTGTGATCCTTGTATACCATGTTAAAACACTCTTCGATACCTGACAACTGAGGAATTTGTTTCCACGAGTTATCTCCTTTCTTGAGAGAAACCGCATATTCTTCATAAAACATCCCAATGACTAGGTAATCTTTGGTTTTCTCGTCTATCCAAAACACAGGAGAGTTGAGCCCAAATTCTGATTCCAAAATCAGTAGGTTGATCCTCTCGCGGGTTAAGAGATCTAAAATATAAAAATTGTGTTGATGAAATTCATTGGTGTAGAGAGGGTCTAGCATCAAAAGCCAGCTTCTATAAGTCGCCACGCACAAACTACGTGCAAAGTCGTTGCCAAGATCTTGAGTTTTGTAAAACTTGTCTTCTTCTTCAGGATTGAACAAGATACCGTAATTCTTGTCCTTTGGGAATAGAATCATCCAAGGGATTTGGTTGTTTGGCTTAGATTGTCTCGAAGCGGATTACCAAGGTGAACAAACAGATTTAGCGCTTTCAAAATCCGCAAAACCAAGACGTTCAAAAACCAATAGCAAGAGTTCTAGAGGAAGATTGGACCAGCAATGAGGATTTCTTTTCCGACCTGATCGAGTGGCGGAGACGGCGGGAGATTTCGGAGGAGGAGATGACGCTAATGGAGGATCCAGAGCCGGTGGCGAGGCCATCTGACGGAATCTCAACGGCTTGAACCAGCGAAGCCTTGAAATCTGGGAGAAAACTAGCTTTTCCGTTTTTTTTTCTCTCTCGGAGAAAGTTTGTATAGAGATAACTCTCTACCTACTAAAGACATATGGTATATATTAAGTTTTAAAAAATAATATTTTCATGAAATAAGGAGACAATAATATCTTCATAAAATCTGGTCATAATAATATATCTTCTAAAACAAACTATATTTATTTTAATATTAATTTATATTTATATATAAGTATACTTAACACATTGCTCGAAAATCTACTCCTCCTTCTTGATATAAACTAGATAACTCTTATCTCTTTATACAACCTGTAGAATCCTTAATTCTAAAGATCGTATCTTGAATCATGATATAATTATGCATTCTATTAATTGTCATTATTTTAACTTGGAAAGTCTTGATAGTGTGTCATTATTGTCATTACTTTCTCTCGAGTATTCTATTCTCTAATACTCCCTTTCAAAGTATTTTATTTGAGAAAAGAAAAGTGTTGCAGGTTTTATGCAATAGAAAGCTGCAGGTTTTATGCAATAGAAAGTTGCATGTTTTATGCAAAGAGACGTTGGTGGTCTCTATAAAACGATGGACAAGCTTTCTTCTAACGTACACAAGTCTGTTGTTTAAACAGAGAACAAAAAAAACAGAGTTTCACATAAGTTGTGTCAAGTTTGTGTTGCTGCTGAGTTTTGGGAGAGATATCCTTGAGAAGAGGTTGCTGCCGCTGTGAGGAGCACGGAGCAAGGACTTCTGCAAGAAGAAGACATCCATGATTAAGGGGGAGTATTGGTTTTTTACTTGTTAACCTTAGTTCATGTTTTTAGATAGATGTGATTTCTATCTTGTTTTGTCTTCTTAAGGATATCTAATAAACTCGTTTTGCAGCCGAGGATTAGTGATTGGTTTGAAAGAACCAATCGATACCTCGTTAAATCTTGTGTCGTCTTATTTATCTTTAAGCTTTTAATCGCTTCCGCAAAACCAAATCATATAATCTAGTCTCATAGAAATTCTACATGGTATCAGAGCAAGTCACTAATTAAGTTGTTAAACTTTGAAGGTGAGATCCAAATTTGAGACTAGATGGAGCCTCCACGAGAAGGTAGCTCAGTGACGCGTCCTCCTTTCTTAGACGGCTTGAACTACGGTTACTGAAAAATCAGAATGCAATCTTTCATAAGTTCCATTGATGGAGATGCTTGGAACTCGGTGTTGACGGGCTACAAAGAGCCACTTCTCAATGATGATCAAGGAAACAGTGCACCAAAAGCGAGGTCCCTCTGGACTGAAGAAGAAGTCAAGAAATTCATGTGCAACGCCAAGGCACTAAATGCAATATACAACGCAATCGATGTCAGTCAATTCCGAACGATTTCCTCCTATAAGACGGCAAAGGAAGTATGGGATGCGTTGGAAACTACCTATGAAGGGACATCTAAGGTTAAACAAACTAAACTTATTATGCTTAAATCTAGATTTGATAGTTTGTTAATGCAGCCCGACAGCTCGATTGCGGAATTCTACAAAGAACTAAGAGATATTGCAAATGAATCGTATGCTCTTGGAAAAACATATTCGGAGTTTGACATGGTCATGAAGGTTTTGACATCTCTCCCAGACAAGTTTGCTCCCAAGAAAACAGCAATGATGGAATCCAATGACGTAATGACGATGAAGCTTGAGGAGCTTATTGGATCTCTCCAAACTTATGAAATGGAGATGAAGATGCAAGATCAAAACAGGGGTCTCGCCGCAAGAGCAAAAAGCATTGCGTTTGTTTCGACCGAAAACAAACACAAAAGTGAAGATGAGGATGACAATTATGAGGTGCTCACAAAGAAGATAGGAAAGTACATGAAGAAGCTAGAGTTATTGAAGGACAAGAAACTATCAAAATCCAACGACAACTATGGTAGAAGAGACGACCGAGGCAGAGACAAAAGATCGATTCAATGCTACGAGTGTCAAGGGTTTGGGCATGTCAAAGCGGATTGTGCAAATCTACAGAAACGAAAGGAAAAATCATTTAAAACAACGTTAAGTGAATTAGAAACAGAAAGTGATGAAGAAGAGACTGTCTCGTACAATAACGTGATTGCTTACGTTGCAGAAATAAAAGAGGCTGTCAAAACAGAGTCTGTTAAAACAGAAAGTGCTGAAACAGAGGAGGACTACTCGGATGATGAGGAGATGCCTACTTATGAAGAGCTGCTACAAAATTTTATCAACACATGCAGTCAAAATGTCAAGTTAATAAAGGAGAAGAAGGAGCTAAGCATTCAGATTGAAGACTTGAAAAATGAGCTTCAACATAAAGAAGAAGAGATAATTTCGGTACATCGTGATCTTGAAGAAACCAGAAAAGGAGTAAAGATGTTGAACTCTGGAACAGCAAAGCTTGATCACATTCTTACTGTTGGAAGAATGGGACATCAACCCCAAGGTCTTGGCTATCAAGGTAATGAATCTAGCTCTAAAACTGTCTTTATTTCAAGTGGAAGATCGGAAGACAATGGAAAAACAAACCAAAATCAGCAAGGTTTTCGCAAACCTTTTCGCCCCACATGCCATCATTGCGGTGAGATAGGTCACATCAGACCTCGGTGTTTTAGGTATATTCGTTCTTACATGCCGAGAAAATACAAACAAATATGGGTAAGAAAGTGTGATCTATATAACGATTATATACCAATTAAATGGTAACTTCATTTGGCTTGTTTTAGTTACTATGTTATTTCCTCTTGTGATTATGTTTATTTTCTTTATTTTCACCCCCGAGAAAGAGTACAATTTTTTTTTGCAGGAACATTGATCTCCAAGTTAACGTAAAATATTTCAGTCTGTTAAAACAGAGCCAAGAAAACAGGGAGAAACAAATGGATACCGTCTACGCATCTCTCCGACCTCACTCTCCGGGAAGCTATGCTTCTTTATGTTCTCGCCTCAGAGTCTGAAAATGTGGATATTGGGAGTGTCATTTTTGAGAATATTTTGGAACGGGCTAACCAGAACAAGCAGAAAAAGTTGACTCATCCCGTTCTGATTTCAAGACTCCTTGAGAAGCAACCTGTGTCGTTTCATCATTCCGACGTGCTCGACAACGTCCCTGCACCCCTTGGAACTAACAAGCGTCTCTCAATGGGCAGCAGAGTCAATGATCTCCCACAGAATCATCAAGAACGAGCTAAAGCACAACAGTCTCTTATCCGTCATCTAAAGCATAAGATTAAAGAATCCATCAGTGACTGTGAGACAATGAAAAGTCGCCTCTCTAATCTCCTCTCTGAACTTGATCAGCACGGTTTGCATTCTCAACTTACCTTTAGTCAATTTTTCTTTGTTCTTCAACATTATTATTTTTGACTAACAAAGTTCATACAGGGGAGACAACTAGAGGAATCCATCTCAAAGCTTATGTTTCAAAGTTAATCTGTTTTGGCGCCTCTTTGATTTGTCTCTTCATAGTGGCGTCTTTATCCGGTCTAATTGGACCCTTGGTTGTTTTTGGTATGACTCTTAGTTAGTCAAAAAGGGGGAGATTGTAGAATCTTTAATTCTAAAGATCGTATCTTGAATCATGATATAATTATGCATTCTATTAATTGTCATTATTTTAACTTGGAAAGTCTTGATAGTGTGTCATTATTGTCATTACTTTCTCTCGAGTATTCTATTCTCTAATGCTCCCTTTCAAAGTATTTTATTTGAGAAAAGAAAAGTGTTGCAGGTTTTATGCAATAGAAAGCTGCAGGTTTTATGCAATAGAAAGTTGCATGTTTTATGCAAAGAGACGTTGGTGGTCTCTCTATAAAACGATGGACAAGCTTTCTTCTAACGTACACAAGTCTGTTGTTTAAACAGAGAACAAAAAAAACAGAGTTTCACATAAGTTGTGTCAAGTTTGTGTTGCTGCTGAGTTTTGGGAGAGATATCCTTGAGAAGAGGTTGCTGCCGCTGTGAGGAGCACGGAGCAAGGACTTCTGCAAGAAGAAGACATCCATGATTAAAGGGGAGTATTGGTTTTTTACTTGTTAACCTTAGTTCATGTTTTTAGATAGATGTGATTTCTATCTTGTTTTGTCTTCTTAAAGATATCTAATAAACTCGTTTTGCAGCCGAGGATTAGTGATTGGTTTGAAAGAACCAATCGATACCTCGTTAAATCTTGTGTCGTCTTATTTATCTTTAAGCTTTTAATCGCTTCCGCAAAACCAAATCATATAATCTAGTCTCATAGAAATTCTACACAACCTAAGAAGTATATCTTATTATACAACCTAATCAGAAGATCATATATTTAGAAAACATGATCACTTCACGTCTTCTTCGCTGACTCCGTCGTCGCTTTTATCTCTCAGAACCATCTCGATTCTGTTTCTCAGCTGCATGAACAGCCTTGTGGCGTTCGTCTGCTCTTCCACAAGTTACGTCGGCTGAATCCTGTGACTTTTCTTCTCTGGTTTTGTTGGTTTGTTGTGTTTCTTCTCTCTGGTGTTTATTTTTCTGTTTGTTGAAACTAAGGAAAGTGAGATCTAATGTATATATAGTTTGTGAGATTTACAGGCAAAAAAAAACAAGTATAAAAAAGGTTCGACCAAGAGGCAGAGTTTGAGCAGTGACCAATTCGTAGTTGATGACTTCTCCTGTGATAGTTTTGGTCTACCCATTAAAATAAATAAAATCTCAACTTCCCAAAATGGGGCTATAGGTTCCTTTAATCTACTATTTGTCGTTTTAGCTAGTCCGACCGAGGCCGTGTCGAGTCGATCATCGCATAGAGAGTGAGATGGGGAACAAAAGATAGAAAGCAAAAATCTTGAAGCCGGAAGAAAAACAATACCAAATGTTTAATAAGAAACATACTTAGATATTAAAAAAAAAACCACAAAGAGAAAAAAATATAAGATATGATCAATTAATCCCGTTTGAAACATGGTAAGAACCATCGCGCATTAGAGCATGGAACGGACGAACAAACAAATTGTTGTGGTTGTTCAACCTTCTTTGTATCGAGATTGTAGATGAATATATCATTTTGGTCATATTGATATATAGAACAATAACCATTGAAGTAGATTGAGTTTCTCTTGATTCCTCCAATGTCCTTGGCCAGCACTGTAATACCCAAATCCAAAAGAATCGACTCATCGCCCAAAGAATGGATTTCGTCCCATTTTGTCTTCTTGGATGAATCCATCTTGTAGATTTCAAAGTTCCACTTTTCGGAGATACTCGGACGTATGCCCCTAACAATTAAGACATCTCCTCTTACCGTGACTACCATATTGTTCGTCCTACGAACTATTTGGAGTTCGCGAGGAATATCAGGAAATCTCATGTTAAGAGATGATTCTCTTGCCACGCATCTACGGACACCAATTCTGAAAACTTGGAACGGAATTTCTCCCGAAAAATCGAAAATATGGAGTTTACAATAGTCGAGACAATAGAGTTTATGATCCTTGTATACCATGTTAAAACACTCGTAGATACCTGATAGTGGTGGAATTTGTTTCCACGAGTTATCTCCTTTCTTGAAAGAAACCGCAGTTTCTTCATCAAACATCCCAATGACTAGGTAATCTTTGGTTTTCTCGTCTATCCAAAATACAGGAGAGGTGAGCCCAAATTCTGATTCCAAAATCGGTAGGTTGATTCTCTCGCGGGTTAAGAGATCTAAAATATAAAAATTGTATTGAAAGTCGTCAGTGTATAGAGTGTCTAGCATCAAAAGCCAGCTTCTATAAGTCGCCACGCAAAAACTCCGGGCAAAGTCGTTGCCAAGGTCTTGAGTTTTGTAAACTTTGTCTTGTTCTTCAGGATTGAACAAGAGACCGTAATTCTTGTCCTTGGGGAAGAGAATCATCCAAGGGATTTGGTTGTTTGGCTTAGATTCTCTCGAAGCGGATTGCCAAGGTGAACAAACAGATTTAGCGCTTTCAAAATCCGCAAAACCAAGACGTTCAAAAACCAATAGCAAGAGTTCTAGAGGAAGATTGGACCAGCAATGAGGATTTCTTCTCCGACCTGATCGAGTGACTGCGGTGGTGGAGACGGCGGGAGATTTCGGAGGAGGAGATGGCTCTAACGGCGGCTCCGGAACCGGTGGGGAGGCCATCTGTCGGAATCTTAACGGCTTGAACCAGCTTTTCCGTTTTTTTCTCTCTCGGAGAAAGTTTGTTGTATAGAGATAACTCTCTCTACCTTCTAAAGACATATATGGTGTATATTAAGTTTTAAAAATACGAATATTTTCATCCAATAAGGAGACAATCATATCTTCATAAAATCTTAGAATTTACAAGTACAAACAAAAATATATTTAAAAAAAAAAAATCGGTAATAATAATATATCTTCTATAACAAACTAATTTATTTTAATATTAATTCATATCTATAAAGTATACTTAATAGATATATACACATTGCTCCAAAGTCTACTCCTTCCTTCGTATGCTCAATTTTTACCTTTTACAAGGTTTTTAATCCGTTCTACGCTCGGATATATATTGATCGATTGGGTTATTATATTTTTGAGTTATTAATTTTTTAATTAGCTAAACGTTAATGCAACAATAGTAAGAAGTTATACAATGTTTGATTTTCTCTTTTTTGAACAAAATATTTCTCGGGGGTTTACAGGACAGACGGTCGTGCAAAACCAGGTTTTTCAGAATAATTTTTTTAAGGGTTTTCAGGGGAATCAGTTCGTGCAAAATCAGGGTCAGAACAGATTTCAGAGTGGATTTCAGCAGAACCAGCCATTCAACAGCTTCCAGTCGACATCGCCAACCCCATTTCAAGCTCATGC